>NW_004624771.1:20259156-20321570 GCF_000247695.1 Heterocephalus glaber
GAGAGAGAGAGGGAGAGAGGGGGAGGGAGAGGGAGGGAGACAGAGGGAGGGAGAGAAAGAAAAGTTATTTGGGTGTGGAGGACACAGGCCTGTAATCTCAGCCCTCTGGGAAACTGAGGCAGAAGGATTGCAAATCCTAACACGGTCTAAGTAACTTAATTTAGTGAGATCTTATCTCAAAATAAAAAATAAAAAAGGGTTGGGGATGTAGCTTAGTGTGGAGAGCACTAGGTTCCATCCTCAGTATCAGAAAACAAACAAACAACTAAATTGGAAGGTCTTGTGTTCAATTCCAGTACTGCAAGAAAAGGAAAGATGGAAGGAAAAAAGGAAGGAAGGAAGGAAGGAAGGAAAGAAAGAAGGAAGGAAGGAAGAGAGGGAGGGAGGGAGGGAGGGATCTGAGAGGATTTTTTGGCCCAGATTCTATCTGATTGTCATATGGATCACATTTCTTCATTCTTCAGCTGCATGCAACACAAGTGTCGGATCACCATCTGACTTCCGGGTCAGTGTGATGCCCTCAGTTTGTCTATTGTGGAGTCTAGGGCTGCAGGCATACATTTTCCAGGCTCGTGGAGTGATTAAGGGTGTTGTCACTAAGGACGCTGCTGTGTGTCACATAGGCTCTTCCTGCTGATAAGGCGCTTTATTCTTGTGATATGGCATAAATGCCCATGGCTCTTCTAGATAACTGGATGGCAGAAGTTCTGTAAAAGATTCTATTTGCCTTTCCCCTAGGAGTCCAGTAGACTTTGAGTCAAATTGGTGATTCTCTATACCAGCACATGGAGAGACCAACACTAGTTTCATCTTGCTTTCCTAGCATTATTTTCCCTTTTATTCTTTCACATCACATGTGTGTGTTTGTGTGTGTATTTTCTGTAATAGATACAGTAATTTGAATGCTAGCTAAAATATGGCCCAGTCACTAGTCAGGTAAATATTATTAGGTGATCATTGTTTCCATTAATTTAGTAAGGAAATTAAAGGTATGTGATTGTCTCTCCCACCTTTATTTATTCAGTTTTGTTTCTATTCTTTCACTATTTATTCATCATATTTAGTCCTCTATACTCTAGGATATTATGTTCCTTTGCTAATGAATCAAGAGGAAGCCTGATATTTGGTCATTTATATATTTAAAATTTGTTATTTTTCTCTTTGTTTTTACTTGGCAGAGCTCTGTGAGATGGAAATCACATTCTCTCAAGAAGGGAAGTATATGTCATGTTCACACTAACTCAGAGGTGGCATCTATCTTTTCTGTTGTTTTGTGCCTGATTAGACTATAGAAGTCTTTCCCGAGTTTCATTTCAAGCCATTTGAAATGTATCTTGCATTTCAGTGGATATAGATGACTTATAAGAACCTTAAGGTCAGCCCAATAAAAAATGTGCCTCCTTTTGCCAAACATCACAGTGCAAACATCACTGGGGCAAGAATGTCTTATTTTTGCCGTCCTTCCTCTGCTAACAGAGCTACTGTTTCCTCTGAGGACACATTCCACTGGCTTGGCTGGAGCTGTCCCAGCTTTTTAGTCCTGTTAATTGGCTATCTCATAATTCTGGACGTAGTAGTTGGTTGAAGAATGAGGAAGTTACCCACAAGCTAGAGGCTTCCCCAGAGTTTTCATGCCACAATTATTGAAACTCTTGATCTTTCTAAGGAAAAAACAAGCTTGCAGAAAATGAGTCTTGGGCTGCAGGCAGCTATTTGGATTCACGTGAAGAAAATTTGTTCTAGATGTGACAGCAATAGGCATATCAGCTCCATCCCATGACTTTTCAGTTATAAAAAGACAATGACCTTGCATTTTTGTTTCAATCAGGTGGAGCTAAGTTTCCATCTTCTGTGAGTGGGAGCCCAGGCTAGTCAAGGTATATTTTATTTTTACTTTAAAAAAAAATTCTTTTATTGGTACATTTTAGGTATACAATTCATTTACATTTATCACTGGGTGCTTGTACCTCTACATGATGTATCTTGGTTCTTATTTTTTTCCCCATTCCCTGTGCGCTCTTCACCCCCTCCACCCTTCCCTATTTACATAGATTTTGTTTCCATTTTTTTCTTTACTCATAATTTTTCCTTTCCCTTCTTTCCTTTCCCCTTCCCCTTCCACCACTCCTACCCCTTTTGATCTTTTCCTATTTCAAATTATCAATTAATTACTTTTATTTTTTAAAGTATAAACCAAGAATCGCTAGAACATAAAGGAAGTGTAACTGAGCTTGAAGGAGCCAAGGAAGGCAGCTCAGAAGATGGAGCAGATGAGCTCAATCTTTAAAACGTTTTTTTCAAAAGAAAAGGAAGTAGATTGAGCTGACCAAGCAGACCAAGTGTGTTAAAAACATGGGACCAGGCAGGGGAGGTAGCTCCGTGGAAGAGTGCTTGCCTAGCATGCATAAGGACCTGGGATTGAGCCAACGCATTGATAAAAAGAAAAGGAAAAGCAAGCAAAGAAGCAAAATCACCAGTTGCGCTATGGTAAGCGCAGCGCGTCAGATTCTGAGATCTGGAAGCTGTGGTACTGGGTACATGTGGAGCTCTTGGAGGCTGCACTCCGAGGAAGCAGCTTTGCATTCAGACTGTTTCTTAGACATCAGTGCCTTTGGATGACAGGAATTAGAACACGGTTGGATAGAGGAGAAGACAAATGTCAAAGTCTGCTGAGCTTTGGGCTGAAAAGATTATGTTTTTCCTTCCACTGCAGTTATCCATTGGCCCAGGACCACCCTGGGAGATGTCTTTAGGCAAGAGGGAGCTCTGTAGCCTAAGCAATTCCTGAAGGGGCTACAGCTCCCAGCAGCAGGGGAACAGCTCCTTTCTAATGAATGGGGTTGGGCAAGACATCCTGTGTCTGGCAAGGGAGCGAAACGATCAGTCTTTCAAAGTGCTGGGAGTCAGTGTGGTGGTGCAACCTGTGACTCCAGCACTCTGGAAGGCTGAGTTAGGAGGATCCCAAGTTTGAACTCTGGGCAACGAAGTGAGCTTTTTCACTCAATAAATGAAAGAGCTGGAGATGGGCCATAGTGGTATAGCAACCCTGGGTTCAATCCCCAGGAACCGCAAGAAGTGATATTACTCTGTGTAAAGAGCCTCAAATATTATGCTATGCATTTTAGCCTTTATCCTACAGCATTAACAATCCATTGAATGATCTCAGGTAGAAAGTGCAAAAAAGCAGGTGTTGTATTTTTCAGACAAGTACTTTGCACAGTGTGAAGGAGGTAATTCAGAAGCAGAAAGGCCATTCGGAAACCTGGAGTGATCCAGGATGGAAAGGATGTAAGTGAGAACTAATACATTGGCAAAGAGAGGGAGTAGGGAAAATACTTCAGGAATGGTGGAAGAAGATCCCCAGGCTTTAGCAGTCAATGCAATTATAGATAAAATAGATAAACTTAGAAAAACTAATTCTGAGAAAATGAAAGGAGCTAAGAATGAAGGAATAGTAAATTATGCTGTTAGAGGAGAAAAGGAAACAAAAAGAAGGTACAATGTGTGATCAGAATATATGGTGAGTATTAAATTTTTTTAAAATTTAATAGGAGACAAATTGCCATTGATCCCCTTCAAAATCTGTCTCCTTGCTTCAAACACTCTAATCTCATCACTTTTGCCACTCTCTAAAGCAGTTCTGAAAGTCCTCTTTTGTGAGGTTATTTATAAAGTGTGGTAAAAAACATGGCGAATGCTGCTGTCTCTGAGTGGAAAGTGAGGGAAAGGCGGCTCATAGGCACAGCACATTGCACCCTCATCCACCTTGTTCACCAGACGTGGCACTGTGTGACTTCCGGCTCTTCCCCAAAGACAAAATGACCATGAAAGGTAATTGCTTTAAATGGATTCAGTATAGTGAAGGAGCCATGACAATGCGACTGAAGATTCTGCACTCCCCTCATGGTCTCCAGTGACATATGGCTCTGAGACTTGTTGGTGACAGTGAGTATGAAGACCTTGTTTCCCTGGTCGACCCTCTATGTACCCACCTCATGACAGCAGAGATGCAGGCTGGGATTCCTCCTTATATCCTGGTGAGAGCGAAAGTCTGTTTCTCCCTTGGCCTTTTCTGATCTAGGCAGGAGAAACCCTTTTTTCCTGTGGTGTTGGCTGGGGGAGAGCAGTTCTTTTGTAGTAGCTTTCTATATTACTAGCCTGCTCGTACTTGGGCTCTTGGCTAGAGACAGAAGGCTGTATTTTCCACTCCCTCAGCCTATATAGGCTTAGTGATGTGCCCTGCTTGTCCATAGTTCCACCACAGACCACTCTATGCTTATGGTTCATGAGTTCGAACTTGCTATTGCAATTTTACCTAAAGCCAAGAAAGTCTCCAATTGGCACGGATGCTCCAGAATCATTAAAGAGACACATCCTGAGAAACCCTTTAGACTATTTCTCACATCAGACTACTAGATTACTCTGTTGCCTGCTGCAAAATAAGTTCACTAGTAACAAATTATTTTATAGAATCTTAGATCATCCACATTATAACTGCACTACAACACACCATACCATTAAAACAATGCTTAGCTCAAATCCATTAAACTTCTACTTCTTAAATAAGAGACATGCCCATCAAGGATGTTCCTCATCAGAGTTACTAAAATCATCTGTTTATTTTAACAAAAAACAGAGAATAGAAATAGCTGTTCTTATTCTGGGGATTCACACCACATAGTTTTCTCAACAACCGAAATTGGTTTCTTCATGCACTCTAAGTATAATTGATTATTAACATTATAATAACACAACAGATAGAATAAAATCAATTATAGTAATTGACTATGTGCCAATATTTAGTGATTTCTCGTTATTTTGCAAAACCAGTTAATTTCCAACTGTGTGGTTACATTAAGCAGGTAATATTTTATAAGGATCTGTTCTTTAATTATAAAAAATAAACATGTTCTTTTCTTTATTTCCCATAGAACAAAGTATTTCCTATTTCTGTACAACTTCTTTCTTTCTTACACACACCAGAAAAAACCATCTTGACAAAACATAGCAGAAAAGACTGATAAAGGGTGTTGTGTAAGCACACAAGCAAGGTTGTCTGAATTCAGGTAAAGACAGGTGGAGCAAAAAATTTTTAAAAAGACAGGTGAAGTTTCAGGGTTTCTCTGGGGATGCATCAGAGCAGGTAATTGGACAGGTGAAGGAGGAAGCTCAATTGTATGCTGTATGCATTTTTGGTTTATAATGAAATGAGCATATTAATTAGTCAATCATATTCAAATAATTTAAATATAGCCAAATGAGGGGTTTTTTAAATCTCTCGGTTTTTCTCCGAGCTGTCTAAATTGTGTAGCAAAGCCATAGGCACAGTAAAATCACTGAACCACATCAGTTATCAATTAAGAAGCCTATGTTTCATTGGCCCCTTGGTAAAGCCACCCAGCTGGAACTGTGTCACTGGGAATGGTTGAAATTAATAGCTGACAATCGGCTTAACACAAATGAATTTCAAGGAATTTATAACTGGATGAAACTCTACCTGTTTGGAAGGAATTCTTACTCTTCCTTGAACGTGATTATGTTGGTGGTTCTTTGCATCAGTTGTTACTAGCACACTTTGTAACTGTCTCCTTGTCCCCGCCCTATGAGGTGCCATGTTCCTATCACACTGAGGAAGATGGCGCAGAAAAACACAGGTGTTGGGCAATGAGCATCGGATAAACTGAAACTTATTTTAGGAATGCAATGAAGATGCATTTGTGTTCCCCAACATTTCATTACATCTAGCTCAAAGCCCATTCAAAACAAATCCCTTTCAAAAGAAATCTTTTTATCAGCAGTTTTTAAAACTCCATTTTTAAAGCAGAGAGGCCTCTGGTACTTAGAGGACTACATTATACATTTTTCTTTCCCACAGAGGTCTGCTTTGGTTCCCTGTGTCACATTTTCCATAACAGTTTATCTTCAATTACCACTGAACTAAAAATAAATAAATAAAGCCTGTTTCCTAAATTGCCATTATTAGTAATGCCATTTCATAGTGAATTTGGATGCTTGAATAAATAAGTGCTTTGCTTAAATATTTGACATAGCAGTTCAAAAAAGTGCAATTTTTCCTACTGAAAGTGAGCATATGATTCTGTTGGGGCTATTAGAAAACAGTGGGACAGGATATTTTTTTAAATTGTATTCTATTGTTTGAACATCCTCTTGTAACCTTGATTCTGTGGGGGAGATGGACTGCAATAAACACAAACCAGTCAGAATAAAGTACAAAGCTTTTGTTTGGAAACCTAGGTCCTCCTTTTCTGGATCTTCTGCTTCTTCTTGCTCCAGGAGGACATTGTGGAAAATCACAAATCACGTCTTCAAGATCAAGATGTGTGTTTAGTGCGTCTATTTGTAGGGTCTTTCTGCTTAGTTGAAAGGAAATAAAGCTATAGCATTTTGGAGCTGCAGCAGCCTTTTAGAATTAGCCATCTCTCTAATTTTTTCTTTTGCAGTGGTCACAGTGAAAGCCAGAGACCTGAGTGGATGCATCTGAAGCTGTCACCGGCACTGCGAGACGTGGACTCTGGGGGCCCAAATCCAGCCTGGAGCTGCTTACTGTGTGCAACTCTAGCCCCATGTCTTCTGCTCTCTGCTTCCCCTGCCCTACAAGATTCTCTGCAGTGAAGTCTGACTCTGCCACTGCCACCAGCTCCCCAGAGAGAGAAGAACCTGGTCCCCGATGGTGCAGAGTCATCTCAGCACACGGTCTCCCGAGGGAGCAAGACCACAGCCTGGCATGGGCCCCATGTGGGGACCAAGACTCTTGTGCATTCCTATTGGAAGCAGACAGGACGACATCCATTGACTTTTGAATGTTAACAGGTAATTTCTTAATGGCACCAGGAATGGGATAATTGGGTAGGATGGAGGGGAAAGGAAAGACTAGTTTTGATCAGTCTCCAAACAATATTTTGAATCATTTCCTCCTAAATAAGAGGAACACACTGCACAGAAGCAGGTCAAATGCAATTTTGGGGCAGCTGATGATAGTCCTGTCTCTCACAGGTGTCTATTTCAAAAGAGCTGTGTGTCTGTGTGCTTCAGTGGCATACAGTGTTCGGCTGCAGTCAGGGGACACGGGGCTGGCAGGGCCCTGCTGACAGCGGGTGCACAGGCTGGCCCCAGGCGGACCGAAGGGAAAAGGTCATTGCGGTGAACAGGCGAGGAAATCTAACCTGCCTGGGGGTCGGATGCAGCTGTGAACTGAAATTGTAACTGCTGCATTCATGCCGAGAATGATGTAAGAGTGCCGCATACAGAGAACCAGGGAGCTCTTTCTCACTTAGAAAGTTTCGCGTATTGTTTCAAATGATTTAGCGATACCTAAAATGTAGCTCAAGGTCGATTTCCACCATCACTCCAGTTCGTAAGCGGTGCCTGTGGGGTGATGATGTCTGTCCAGGCTGATCTCCCAAGGCTTCCCAACCTCACTACATGCCCCTAGCACCCAGAACTGTGCCGGTTGTACAGTAAGCATTCGTAAAGTGTTTGTGGAACGACTGTACCTTTGCTCTGGACAAAGCTAAAGGCAATGCCTGCCTGCATAAAGCGAAGATGGTTTGTGAATGAGGCTTTCGATTGAATACTAGGGAAGGAAGCTCAATGACTGCTTCTTATTTGAAAATCCAAAATGCGTGCTAAGGATATTACAGGGGAGAATGGCAGGAGAGTGGAGAAAAGCCAGGGGCTCTTCAGTGTGGCAGTGAGGGTGGGCTTTGGGATCTGCCCAGGGGCTTGGTGGAGGACACTTCTGGGTGTGCCAGGGAGGGTTGTGGAGGTGGGGCCTGTGTCTGGTCCTTGGCCCCTTCCTCTGGCACTGTTTTCCTGCTCTGTTTCCTGGCCACCATGAGCTAAGCTTTTTGCTCCACCATGCCTTTCCATCAAGATGTTTCTGCTCTGGAGCTTTTGAACCATGAACCAAATTAAACATTTCCTGCTTTAAGCTGTGGGTGTCAGCTCTTCTGTCAGCTCTTGTGTCCTAGCAACAGGCAAGTTCACTAATATAATACTGAGTGAAGAGGCAGGTGCCTCTGGGACGGACTTCTCCTCCAGGCGGGAAAGAATCAGATGTCCCTTTGTGGACCCTTGAGCCTGTCTTGGTTTCTGCAAGCCTCTGGCTTCACTGTTTGGTGGAGGAAAATAATAGATCCCATAAGGTCAAGAAAGGAATCTAGTCCCTCTTTCATGATCCACAGGTCCACTTTTATCCTGCAATCTGAGCAATGCGTTGCTCTTCTTGTGTCCTAAACCCTCACACTTTTGTGTTCCCTTTGTTGCCTTACTTTAGTGTCTCTAAAGTGGAAGCACATCACAGTCAACAGTGGGACTTTCTAAACCACCAGTGTTTCCAGGCCCAAGTCCTTCATCCACTTTGATTTATCTGGGCTGGGGTGAAATCCAGGAGTTGATGTATTTTTTCAAAGCTTCCCAGAGGACTGTAACATTTGGCTAAGGTTGAGAATTTTTGCCATACCCTATGTTTCAAACAAGATGTATTTTTCTACTTTCCCATAGAGAATATATATTTTTCTTACCTTTACAGCATCACGTACCTATCCCTTCCCTTTGCCCCGGGCTGATTGCTGCATTTTGCAGTGGCCTCCGTGAATACACCGTCTCATTACTGACCTTTGGGACCATTCTGACTCCCTACAGAACATTTAAAAACAGCTTTTCAGAAGGGCTCCAAAATGTTACTTACACACATAAGTATATGCAATGTAGATATCCAATTTTATTCTATTCTGGTTCAGAAAATGACCATCTCAACAAAGGAAAAATGTCAACAAGTGGTCCTTTGGACAATGAACAGTGTTGAGATCACTACCATTGGAATTTTAGAAAATCTGGAAAAGAAACCATCACTTTATCTTCAAACATCTTTTTTTAACTCTTTCTTAGAAATGATCTCTGTAGATTAAAAAAAAAAGCCTCAAGAGCCTATAATTTATTAACAGTAGGAGAAGATATTTTTATTTTTAAATGCTACCTTTTATAGAAATATTTAAATTACCTGTGGCTCATATTTCATTCTTAGGAAATGAAGAGTTTATAATATTTTAGCCCTAGTATTCCATAAAATGTGATGAATAATCAGTAACCCAATAGAATTCATTTTTTTTACCAAAGCAGATGAAGAATGAAATAGAAGATTTCAAAACCAAACATTGTTTCTAGTCTGGCTACTATGACTAAAACAAAATCCACCTCTTGCCTTCTGCTAGGAACTTTACAGCTGGCTCCAGGATGACCGTGACCCTTGGCAGGAACCCTTTGATCATAGCCATCAATTGCCACCAAAATTTTCCATTTAGTAGGTGCACATTTATGAGCTATAACTACTTCTTCCTTCATATTTTGGAGTAATGTAAGGCCTGAAAGAGTTAGGGCAAAAATTGAAATATATCAGCACAGATTTTTTTTTAAGGAAAATAATTTTCTGTCCATCATTAATAAGTATAAATAAAATTAAAATACAAAGAGTAAAGAACACAACTGATGACATTTCAGGGGCTTGAGATTGAATTATTAATTTGTATCATTAAGTGAGAGAACCATGCAAAAGCATAATGGAAAGTCATTGTTGAACCCCAATATAAACCCCCATAGAAAAACCCCAAATCTGGCAGCCAAACTCCGACCATTTTCAAGAGGCAAAAAATATTTCTGTGACATGAGCTAGCTCCACAATCTAGGTCTAAGGAATAATAGTGCTCCTTACTTGTTTTTATTTGTAAGCATTAACCTTATGCATAAAAGGAAAATGTAAACCTGGGAAACCTGAACAATGGAGTCCTCCAGTTGGGAAGTGGGAGTAGATAAGAGAAGTGATAAACACCATGTGAGCAGCAGTTTGATAAGCTGAATTCAGCACAATAAATACTAAATATTTTCCATTGCGATGCTTGGTGAGTACATGGCAACAAGGGGAGTTGGTCTGTGAAAAGTAAATACATCATCAAGGGCAGATGCGGTTGTACATAAAAAGACTTTCATGAATACTAGTTGTATTTTGAGTCCATTTACTAGTAAAATTAGTAAATCAAAAGAGAAGTTGAATAAAAAGTTAGCAACCTTTAAATGAATTTGCATCATTTAAAATACTTTAGTATTGGTCACTGATAAATTCCAGTCTGGTAGGCTTAACTATCTACCCAGCATTTTCACCCAGTTGACTATTAGACATCTCAAAGTTGACCTGTCCTACAACCCCTAATCCCCTCCTTGTAAACTTTTACTCCAGTGTTTACTTATCAGTTTCAGCTAATGGCACCTATATCTTTCTAGTTTCTCAGGACAAAAACCTTGGAATTCCTGGTGATTTATCACCCACTAACAGTCTGACGGTGAATCTCTTAAGTCTACCCTTAAAAACACCAAAATCTCCACCTCTCACCATATCCACTGCTAACAATCCAAGCTGTCCTAAGCCTCACTGAGTCACTGTGACAGCCTTCTTATGCTTCATTCTGTTTCCGCCCTGCCCTTCCTGCATCATAACACATTCTCCTCACAGCAGACAGGTGACCCTACTGGACTGTGGCTCAGATAGAGTCTGCTCTGGTTGATATCTTTAAATGGCTTCTCATTCCAGAATTAAAACTAGAGTCCTGTGCTAACTCAATAGGCCCCACAAAATGTAGTCCTTTGCAAGCTCTGATTTCCGCCGACACCTCTCCCCTTAATCTCCCAGCTTAGTCCCTAGAGCTCCTCAAATACACTGAGCAGGCTTCTCTGCAGAGACTGCCACTGTCTTTACCAGGTAGCTCCTAACCCTGATGTCTGCACAACTTATCCTTTGGCCCCTTCAGGATTTTGCTTTAAAGTTGCCCTCCCAGGAAACCCTTCCCTGACCACCCTGGTATGGTCTGGACCTGGAATGGTTCCAGAGGCCAGTGTGCCAAAGGCCTGATCCCAGGGTGGCCATGATGTGAGGTGGTGAAACCTTTAAAAGACAGGCCTAATGGGACGTCTTAAGTCACTGGGGCTGCCCTTGAAGGGGATGTCAGGATTCCAGCCGCTGACTCCTCTTTTGTGTCTCAGCCATGAGGTGACCAGTTTGCTCCACCACATGATCCACACCATGATGTTCTACTTTGCCTCAGGCCCAAAGCAACAAGATGACTGGTCATGGACTGAAAGACTGTGACCAAAGTAAACCTTTCCTCTCTGTAAGCTGATTATGTTGAGTATTTGTAACAGTAACAGAACTGGCTAACACCACCCTAATCAAAAATTATATACATCTCAATATTCAGGACTCACCAACCCCCCTTCAGTGTTTTAATTTCTCAAAGCTTTTATCACCATATGACATTATATTAGTGTGGATGTGCACATGCATATTTCGGTATTGTCTGTCTCCCCCTAGTAGCATGCAAACTTCCAAAGTCAACAACTTTTGAATGGGATTATCGCCATTTCCCCATTGTCCAACAGCTAGGAGATCCTCAGTTACCATTTGTTGCATTAATGAATACTTCAATAAATGTATTACATAAAATTTAGTACTTTTGTCATGGTTTATTATTTCACTCCAGTTCTTTCTGGGCCATGCTGGCTCACATTTCATTATCTTCTTTGCCCAATCATATGTTACTTAAAGTTTTATATACTTGTGATAAGCTCCTGTGTTTTAGGGTGCACCATTTTCATTAATTTTTTTTCTTTTTCTTTTTCTTTATTTATTTTGGGTACTGAGGATCGAACTTGGGACCTTGTGCTTGCGCGGCAGGTGCCAGAACCACTGAGCTAAATCCCTGGCCCAAAATTGCTTGTTTTAAATTTACAGTAGATATTTGACAATTTTTCTTCTCCTTCATGCCAACATTTCTCTCGTAAATATTCTTCGTCTTTTTTTCTATTTTTACTTTTTATTATGTTAGCTGGTAGAGCCCATACCAATTTATGCTAAATGATTCATTTTGAGTGCGGAAAGTCTCCACTCACGTGCTGTTTGCAGAAGGGTATGGTGAAGTAGGGGCCAGGACACAGGGCCCTCCTTGTGGCAGAGTGTCACAGGATCTACATGTGAGAGAGCCTTACTTCTCTCCTGACCACAGGAGCTTACAAAGCTACACAATATCCTCTTTCTTGGATTCCTCTTTTACCAACCACTGATTCCTGAAAATATGGCTGGTCTGGTCAATCCTTCTCTAATTCCTTACCTACCTACCCAGCACTGTGTGACTCTTGCCAACCCAAGGACAGATCTGCTATGGGTTCCCTACTCTTTCCCAATGTGGCTAGTAATAGGAATTATTATTTCATAGTCCACATGAACTTCATTTCTTTGGGAAAGTGTGTCCTGTTGGCTATTAAGGGTGATGACCCTGCAGCTCTGGATGATTCATGTTCATACTCCCTATTGTTTTAAATGTTACAGATTCTCCTCTTTCTCTGATTTGGAGTTTCATGTTTCTTTTAATTTTGTTAAAGATAGAATTCTGAAGTACACATAACAATATGTTAAGATCTGTTAAATTTAAGCAATGGAAATACAGAATATATTGTTTTGCTATTGGGGGTATTTTGGATACTTCATAATTAAATACTTGATTTTATTTTTATCAAATTTACATAAAGCATATAAATTAAATTCCCTAATTAGTAGTCTTTCATCTACCCCTCTTTCAGGTCAGAAGGGGATAATTACAAGGCTTGTTTATAAGACCGCTGTATACAACTAAATTTCAAAGTATTAGATTAATTTTCTAGTGGTGCAATGTTATTATAATGTTAGCTTATTAATTTATAATTATTTGTGGGCAGTTAACTGTGCCCATTTGACTACAGTGCTACTATGATGTGCTATGATGGGGGAGTTATGAGGTGTGATCACAAAATAAAGTGCATATTTAAGTTTTTAAAATATTTATTAGAGTAAAAGACATATTGTCATCAATCCTTCTTGCAGCACTTCCTCTCTCTTCAAACACACTTCTCCCATCCTTCTTGACATTTTCTGAAGCAGTTCCAGCAGTCCACTCTTGTGAGTGTCTTCAGTTGCTCTGTCATGGCTGCCTTAGTGTCCTGAATCACCTTTCATGATGACTTTGACTTTGGGGAAAGCCAGAAGTCACATGGTACCAGATCTGGTGAGTAAGGTGGATGAGGACACACCGTAATATTTTTACAAGCCTGGCTTCCATTGGATGACACCTATATTGATTCAGCATATTTTTTTACCACAACTGGTAAAAACAATCATGAAAAAGGACTTTCAGAACTGTTTCAGAAAGTGGGGAGAATGATGGGAGAAGTGTGCTCAAAGCGAGGGAAAGTATTTCAAAGTGGATTAATGGCCATGTGTTTATTATTGTGATAATTTTTTAAGTTAAGTACACATCATATTTTTAATCAACCCTTATACATGTTTATCAACAAGTAACTTGGTAAAGAAAGAATATGATCAGGCTATTAGAGTATCTAATGTTAAATTAAGTCAAGCCAAGTTCTCTTCTTGTTTAACTTCTAATTATCTATTTTGTAATGTGGATAAATTTATCTTATTATTGAGTTTTTACTTGAATACACTGGTTGAATTATAACAGAATCCTACAGGTATTTGATTTCTTCAGTTTTTAATTATGATTGTACATTTGTGCTATGGTTAATATGAGGTTGCCTGGCTTTTAAATGGAGGTGTATAATCTCATATAACTGATATTGGTGGAGGATATACTGAAAGGAATAATTTGTACTCTTCAATAATCAAGGTAAGTCAACAAATTCAGATGATGCTCAGTAATGAAGGGAACCAGTACAATAATCACAAGCTATTAAAATACAAAATTTTATTTTCTCATCCATTAAGGATATCCTAAATATTACATTTAAATTTGAGTTTTTCTGATGTGGTAGGGTTTCTCAAAACTCAAATGAATCAAGATAATTTAATCAAATTCTACAACTGAATTAACTTGAAAGAAGTAGATTCTAGGCCCATCATTATAATTACAATTAGATAAAGAGAAAGAGAAATCACAAAGTATCTGAAATTACCCTGTGAGTGCAGGGAATTAGGATAATAGTCCTGCACATTGTTGACCCTCCAGCCCAAAGACAAGCTCATGGCCACTCTAAGACCTCCTGTCAAGTGTGACCAGATGGACCCCACAAGCAGTCAAGAATTTGACCAATTAATAACTTGCAAACAGCCCAGTGAAAACTATTTTGACTTTATTTGCATTCAAGAGCCTTTTGAGGGAACCAATCAGGGAGCAGTCTGGATGGCAATACAGACATAATTTCTTTCTCTCTGCTTCTTCATTGCTTTCTTTAACTCTTCCTTGGATGCTTCCCCATCTCGGTCTCTACCTCAGCTTCACATTTACCCTAGTGTGCTCCTTTAATATTTAAGGAGAAAGCATAAAGAGTAAGGTTACCAGAACCAGCATCTCCAGAAGGTGGAGGATTAACAAGTAGTTCATGTCTGTAATTTTTTTTTACTATTGGAATACTGCAAGTTCTCATCTACAATCTTCTCATACTTTCTTTTTTAAATCATTAATTTTATTTGTTTGATTGACACATGATATCTGTACATATTTATGAAGTACAGTGGAATATTTTGATTCCTGTATACATTGGGTAGTGTATTAGTCACCATCCCATCATGAAGACAAAATACCCAACACCTGTAGCGTAAAGGAGGAGAGGTTATTTTGGCTCATGGTTTTCAGAGGATTCAGTTGGGAGCATGGCAGAAGGTGATGGCAGAGGAAAGCTGCTCACCTCATGGCAGCCAGGAAGCAGAGAGAAGAGAGAAGCTGGGGACAAAAATAGACCCTTTCAGTTCTCGCCCCAGTGACCTGCCTCTAACCAGGCCCCACCTCCAAACAACAAGTTAGCTCCAAATTCATAATGGACAAATCCACTGATGCATATGGTGCCCCCATGAGCCAATCACTCTCCTAACACGCAGGACTTTGGGGGACATTTTAGAACTAAGCCATAAGAGGCAGTGATTTCTTGGGGTAGCATATCTATCACCTTAAATGTTTATCATTTGTTTATGGTGAGTACATTATCATATTTTCATTTTTAAAAGTTATTTTCACAGTGAACAATTCTTACCAGCTAAGAATTAAATTACCTTTTAAAATTTTTTTATCTTTCTCATCCTGTAGATCATGAGCCCTTTGAAGACATGAAGAATGTCTTCCTCATGTTTATGGCTTTGGTGCCTACTACAATGTCTGGAATTTGATGCAAATTTAGTTTTTATATAAATCTAATTAATATGACAAATGTGAATATAGTTTCAATGTTATGACTATTTTCTTGGCTCATCTGTTGCATTCAACCAATGCCTGAAGAAGTGTCCAGTGATTTCTCATATTTTGATTTATCTTGAACCACAAAAGCCCTTCAAGATGATATATAACCTTTTAAAAACATTATCAGTAACATACTTATTATAATTAAATCCTAGACTTTTATACTTTTAAAATTCCCATATATGTTTTGTGAACAACTAAAATGCAATGGTAAAAAAAGAAAAAAGATCACAAACACAATGAGCATTAGTCCTAGAAGTCAACAAAGATGCTATGAACAGACATTAGTTAATATAACCATACTGTTAACTAACTAAGCAAGTTAGTTTTTAGCCAGTGAAAAAGTGTCAGATGATATTGGCCTCAACACTAATGGCGGCTGTTGGATATACGGTAAACAACTTTTGCCTTTCTAGAAGAACATTGCTCCAGCTGTCTTCCATAAATTATATTAAGTGGGAATATATAGATGCTTATAATAAACATTAATCACATTTCAACATATCACATTTCAACCAAGCTCACCATATTGCATGAAAGATACAAGTTGATTTGAGGTCTCATTCTTGCTCATGTCTATAGTCAGTACAAGCTTCCATTTATCTGAAGTCATATATCCTCATTTATAGCTTCACATATCATTAATTATTGAATATGTATTTATTTCTCTTTAGTTTGACAAATTATCATACTGTGCAGTTTTTAATATAGAGCAATTAAGAAAAGTAATTTTGTTGATTAGATTAACTCAATATTTTCCATCTCTTCATAAGTGCATATTAAAAATGACATTACATTACAATACCAGGAAATCTAATTCTCAAATAATATCAAATCATACACATAGTCGTAAATGGCTTGTTTGGGGGATATCTTAATGACGAATTTACATAGACCTGCTCTGTTAGTGAACCCTGGAAGTCGTGTACTGCGCTACTTCCCTGTGGAACTCTAGAAGTTTAAAGGGTCCTTGCCCACCTGGGGCTCTAGACACTGTTTTCCCTTAGATGTCCCGCCAACTCCAGGCCCCCACTCCATTCCCAGTGGTCCAGCCAACCCCCCGTTTAAATGTTGCAGATAAGGTGTGTCTTAGCTGTGACAAACTCAGAGCAAGCAGACTACATTCCATAATCTGGGCGAGGTTCATCCAATCTGTTGAAAGATTTAACAACAGCAAAGAGTAAGTTTCTTAAAGAAGAAAGTCCATAGCATAAAAACCCAGTCTGACTATCTGGCCTGCTGCACTGTGGACTTCGGACTCTGGGGTACAGCAGCAACTCGCACTTGAGTCTCCTCTCTCTCTCTCTCTCTCTCTCTCTCTCTCTCTCTCAGAAAGGATGAGTACCAGAGATAGAATAAAGGGTAAAAGGTTTAGAATAGAAGTAAGATTTTTAAAACATCAAAAGTAATTTCAAAGTTTGCATGCAGCTGCAGGGTCAGGAGCCCACTGTGACCTCTTCCTGGGCCACCCTCAAAGGAGTTCGGCCCCCAGAATTTAATGAGGTGGTGGGCAGGCTGCCCACTGTCACTGTGCTGTCAGCAATTCCAGGCACCTTATGTGGTTTCTTTGATTGTCAGCACTATACAATGTAGGTTTTCCTCTAATTGTTCAATGTTTGCTAATTTTAACATGTTTCATAAACCCCACTCAACTTAATAACCTTGAAATTTAAGTTTTGCTCTTCCTTTTTTAATATCTAAAAGAACTAGCAGGAGCCAGTCCCCTCAGGTTGTAGACAGAGCAGCTGACCCAGAAGGCAAAGTAATTTCTGTGCTTTTGAAGTCAGTGAGAGGTGAGCACAAATACCACTCTGGAGTGACCAGTGATCTCCTTAATTGAAATTATGATACAGCTCTGCACCACCATTCTTTTCTGTCCTCTCTTGTTCAGATTGACCTTGATGAATGTGTTTCCTATGATGGAAGTCAAAGCGTGACATCTTAGGAGGCGTGAATGCTGCTGTAATTTTCCTTGCATATGGCACTCTATGTCCACGAAGCATTCGGTAGAGTGATGGCTTCATCTAACTCACTGCCTCTGCCAATTTCAGTGCATTACAGCTAACCACCCACACTCATTATGTATTTTATTATTCCCACTTCTCTTTAGAGAGTGTAACACAATTCCTTGAATTTATCAACTATGCTAAATCTTTGGAATAATACACCAACAAAATTACAATTTAAGAACTACTAATAAATGTAATAACAGATTTTCTGCAGCTTATGAGATAAGCCAGCATCAGAGAGCACTCCGATATAACTTGAAAGGTCACTATCATAGCTAAAGACCAGGCAATACCTCTAGAAACATGTTCTACAATTCTAGAAACATGTTTGTACATATGCGTGGTGAGACATAAAAAATGATATTCTTAGCAGCATTGTTCACAACCACAAAAATTTAGGAAGAGCCGTATCAGTCTTGAGACAACTAAAGAGATGCATTCTTTGTGGCAGAGTAGTACTCCACGGTGTCCATTCATCTGCTGATGGACTTACAGGCTCTTTCCAACATTTAGCTATTATAAATTGCGCTGCTATAAACATGGGTAATGCATGCATCATTATAGTATGATGATTTTAACTCTTCTGGGAAGATTCCTAGAAGGAGAATAGCTGGGTCAAATGGAATTCATACTTTTAGGTTTTTTTTTTTTTGGTACTGGGGATTGAACTTGGGACCTTGTGCTTGCACAACAGGCACTGGAACCACTGAGCTAAATCCCCAGCCCTCGTACTTTTAGTTTTTTGAGAAATCTCCACATGGATTTCCATAGTAGTTGGAGTAATTTATGTTTCCATCAACAATGTAGAAGGGTTCCTTGGTTAATGGTTGTACCTCGAGACTATAATGTTAAAAGAAATAAATCAGAAACAGAAGTTTACATCTTAAATGATGTTTTTATATGAGAAAAGAGAATATAAATAAAAAGTAAAATAAAGAATAGATTGTAGGAAGTAGGGAGATCTTTTTAAAATGAGAATAGGAACAAGAGTTGGATGGGGGAGGGAAGGAAAGGAAAATGATTAACCAAAAAAAAATGTAAGTAGAGCTTTTCACAAATGGGAAGGAGATTAAGAGTTGGAGGGACCATATCAGTGAAAATGAGCAAACCCCATCAAATATATCAACAGAGATAAACTTTAGAATCATTCATAATTTTTCTGGGAAAAATACATGGTTACGGATGGCTGCATATGTTATGGCAACATTTTTATAACATCAAAAACAAAATAAGAGAAAGTTATATATTTTATAGATATATACATATATGGTAAAAGCAAAGAAAATCAAGAAAATTTTTTATGTAATAGAAGATGTCTAAGAGGCAAGAAATGCATAGGAGTAAGATCTGAGTGAAATACACATAGGTTCAGCAAGGTTGGAAAATTTCTGTCTAAGCTGCTATTGTGTATCATATGGTGCATACATACTATATACTTTGGTACATGAAAATCTTTGGTAAATGAAAGATAAATGGTACATGGTAAATCTTTGGTACATGAAATCTTTCATACTTATGAAAGGAAACAGAGAAGAGACAACTCTTACTGCACCAGAAATAAACTTGAAAATGAAGCAGAATTTGGATGACACAATATATTGTCTAAATCTACTGTCTAAAATTTCCAGATTTTAATAAAATTATTTAATTTATCAAATTGATTCCAAGTGACTCCAGATTTTGTAAGAAAGAAACACATCACAGAAGTTATTATAATTATGCTCAAAAAATTGAAGAAAACTGTTTAAAGAAGTAAAGGAAAATATGATGACCATAATTCAACTCATCAAAAGTGTCAAAGAAGAAATACAAACTATAAAATTAAAAGCAAATGGAAATTCATAAATTGAGCATTGTGATAACTGCACACAATGGCTAATATAAACTGGAAAAATACATGAACTTGAAGATAAATCAATCAAAAATACTGATCAGAAGAAGGCAAAAAATATTGAAAAACGACATTTTCCCAGGGCTCAGGGGAAATTAGAAGGTATGGTGCTACAAATACGTGGGAGTGCCAGAGTGGGGAGAAGAAGAAACAATGTCCCAGATATTATGGAGAACACAACATAACATCTGGCATATGCAGATGAAAGTCAATAAAGAAAGAAAGTCAATAAAACCCAAATATAAGGGACATTAAGAGCTTCACAACTAGATACATCCTTGTCAAATCTTTGAAAGTCAATAACCGAGAAAACCTTGCAAACAGTAGGAGAAAAACACTGAAAACTAAATTCTTACCAGCGGTAATGGAGGTCAGAGGCAGCAGAATGACATATTTAAGATGTGAGAAAGAGCCATATTGTTGTTTCTTAAACACCTAAGTACACAGTTGCCACCTGACCTATCAATTCCACTCTTAGGCACATAGCTAAGAAAACTGAAAATGTGTATGTCCACATAAAAACTGTTACATGGGTTTGTAGCAGCAATATTCATACTATTCAAAAACTGGAAACAACCCAAATTTCCATTAACAGATGAATGGATAAACAAACTGCGTCATACCCAAACAATGGAATATTATTCAACCATAAAACTGAACAAATTCTGATATATGGAACAACATAAATAAAACATAAGATCATTCTGCTAAGTGAAAGTACACAGTAAAAGGTCATCTGTTATGATGGGATTAACATGAATTGTCCAGATTAGGGAAAGTAAGTCAATGGCTTGCAAGGCTTGGAGACAGGAAGAACTGGAGAGTGACTTCTAACCGTGTGGAGTTTCTTCTCAGGTGACAAAAATGTTCTGGAATTCAAGAATGGTGGTTGAGTCATACATCCAGAGTCCATTAAATTATACTTTAAATATGGTAGGTGGTATGTACATCCTATGTCAATTAAATTGTTATATTGAAAACTCAAAGGGGAGGAAAACTCTCAGGTAGGAACTTTGAATAGCAAAACTGCAATTCAAAAGTGAAAGCAAAATATATACATCCCCAAACAAACAGATAGTTTGTTGTTAGCAGACCTGGCTTATATGAAATGTTATAAAGTAAATTCTTACTCCTTGTAAGAAAATGACACCAAGTGGTAACATGAAATACTGGAAGAAATTAAACTACTATAAATGATAAATACGAAGATTGTAATAATGAATTCTATAAATGTATTTTTCTTAAATCTTAAATTCTTTAAGTGGTAAAATATATAAATTAATACTTATGGCACTGTATTATTTGGTTTTGAACATATATAAATGTATTAATATATTGAACAATAATAGACTAAGGTGGGAAAGAGGGATCATTTGAAGCAAAATGTCTATTTGTTTTACCAGAATTAAGTTAACATTATTCTGAAGCAGATTCTTGATAAGATGCCTACTGCAGTTGTTAGAGAAATTAATAAGAAAATGAATCAAAATAACATAGTAAAAGCATCAACAGAGAAATTAAGCTGGTACACTAAAAATATTTCTTTAGCATAAAGAATGCAGAAAGGTAAGACTAGAACAACAAAACCAAAAGAAATCTAAAACAAATCACAAAAAGGCAGGCATAAATCTAATCAGTCTATATCAGTAATTGCACTAAATTTGAATAAACAACCTACTCAAAAGGTAGAAAAGGCTAAAGAGAATAAAGCGCAAGATCCAACTATATGCTAGCTATAAAAGAAATATATTAATTTCAATAATCTATATGAATTGAACATAAACAGTTGAAAAAAGATCCATCAAGGGCCAGGGATTAGCTAAGTGGTACAGTGCTTGCCTGGCAAGCAAGAGGCCCTGAGTTTGATTTTGGTACCGAAAAAGAAAAAAGAGAAAAAAGACCAAAAAAAGCCCCTTAAAAAAAGATATATCAAGCAAGCAGTAACCGTAAGACAACAGGAGTAGCTACAACCCTACAAGAAATCCATTGATTTTAAGATGAGAACTATTGTTAAAGGCATAAAAGGGCATTCCACTATGATAAGGTCAGGAGATCAAATAAGATACATGTCTATGGGTATATATATGCTGACAAAAGAAGCCCTAAGTATGTGAAGCAAATGCAGGCAGAATTGGAAGGGAAAATAATCGTTTCAAAAGTAGCAGTTGAGGATTTAAACATCTCTCAATAATTAATAGAGTAACTAAAAGAAAACTCAGTAAGGGTATTCAAGATGTAAGCAGTAATATTACCCAATTCAACCCAACTGACACATTTAGGACCCTGCAGAGAGGTGTAGAAAATGAGATCTCAAGTTCACAGGGAATATCTTCTAAGATAGATCCTATGCTGGGGTATAAAGCAAGTCACAACACATTTTTTAAAAAATGGCAATCATAGTAATCTTTTAAAATCATACTAACTTTTGTTAAAGTTATTCCATTAAGATAGCTATAATCAAGAAGATAGGTGATATTAAGTGTATGTATGCATAATAAATAACTGCAATCCTCTGACATTGTTGGTGGGAATGTAAAATGATACACATTTTGGAAAATAATTGGATAATGTTTGAAAATTTTAAACATGAGTTTGCCATACAACATAAAAATTCCATTCCTTAGCAATCTACCTAAGGAACACAAAAACTTATGTCTACACAAAGCAGTATATATTCAAAGCAGCATTTTCATATTTGCAAATGCTAATGCTGAATCCTAACATTTATCAATTAATGAATGCAAACGCAAAACGTGGTCAATCTGTATGATAAAACACTATTGATCAATACAAGGAATGAAATACTAATATATGCTCTACAGTAAGAAATCTCTGATTGAAACAAGCCAGATACAAATGCACATGTATTGTATGACTCTATTTATATAAAATTCCTGAACAGACAAATTAACAGATATGGAGAATAGATCCATGGTTTTTTAGGACTTGGAGTAGAGATTAACAACAAACAGGCTCAAAACCAGTTTTTATGTTGTAGGCATGTCTTAAAACTGGGTTTTGGTGATGATTGTACAACTCTATAAATTTACTAAATGTTGCTGAGTTGCATACTCACAAAAGATAATCTCTGTGTCTTACAAACTCTACAGTAAGAAAGTTTCTAAAGCAAATATGTGAAATATTCATCTAAATTTGGCATCTGCCATTTTAGTTTTAACTGTAACTTGCCAATTGAAAAATTATCCAAAATTCAGAAAATTGCTAAGGGAGTTCAGCCATGAAAAATAAATATGCTGCCTGAAAAAATAAGGCTAATTAACTAATTATTCATTTTTGACACAGATTTTGTATTGGCAAAACGTTCTTTGAATGATCCATCATCACTGACAAATTGATTTAACATTAAATTACCTAATTATGACTCCTTTCTGTCACTGTACATATGGAATGTGTAGTTATGCTTGATATGCATTCAAAATCTATGTAAGGTGTGCAATATGAAACCACATTGTGCTTTAAAAAATACAATATAGTATAAAAACCACCCCGAACTTACCTATCTACCTCTACGAGTTGCTTCAGTTCATTCCCTTCGTTTCTGCAGTCTGTCTCCACTGTCTGCAGCCAACTTAACCTTAACTGCTTTTTCTAAAATGAACTCTCCTTAATATACTTGAAATACTAATTGCCTTAACATCAAGTCAGCATTTCTGAATTCAAAAGAAATATAACTTGGATGTAATCAGAAATTTATTCCTTAAGTACCTTGATCTTGTCTGGAATTTGGAGCTGGCAAAATGTACATTAGAATGTCCAGTGTGCAGTGGTTGCCAGTGAATACTTACAACCTGAAACTTTAAACAGAAGAGCTTGGATTTGTAGTAGTTTCCAATTTCCACAATGCAAATATTACCAGTATGGTCAATTTCAAACTGGTGAGTCAACAAGCTTGTAAAATTCCTAAATATTTAATAATTGCCTCGTAAGCTGGTACATGTTAAGTGCAGCACACTACTTCCAGCCTGTGCTTGCTTTACTAAAACATGAACCACCCTGATGGCTGTTCTTTATTGAAGCTTTGATTCGTGATGCTGTGTTGCATTTCAACATTAGAGGAGTGTGTTCATTGAGGGCAGGCTGTCACCCAGAATCCTCACAGGGAGAACATTGTTTCTCTGACCACTTGCTCTTAACGTGTATTAAAAATGTAGAGGTGGTTTGTATGGATAATTAGGGCCTTGGTCAAGTTCTCTCTGTCAGAATTTCTGTCCCAGCTCTTGGGTAAGATGGAACTCTGAAATTGGAAGGCGTTTATAAAGAGAAGCTGCAAGACCTTGATACATTTCCATAGAAAAGTGTGAGCCTCTTACTAAGGTCATTTAAGGTCCATTCACAGTGGCACCTCCAATTCTAGGTGTGTCTTAGACCTATTTCCCAGTTACCTCCCTGATTAGTTCTAGTGAGAGAAATTCACCTAAGCTTTAGGGTGCCGAAAGGAAGTGGAATCCATTATTCCTAGGAGACTGTGGTGGCCTTCCATAAGGGCGTTAGACAGGGAGGTACAGACTGATAAGGCAGCGTGAAAGACTCATCTCCTTTACTAAGCCCACCTCAGGCCCTACCTTGGTGACCAGATGCTTCTAACCTTGGATTACCCCAACACAGTCTCACTTTTCGTTCTGCCCTACAATTCAGGCTATGGCACGCGGTCAGTGGGTCCTCTACCTCTTCATCTTCACATTTCCTCCCATGTTTGTGTAAATCCTAATTCTTATTCTTGTAGTGCTCCTGTTATTTCTGTCTCCTGTGCTAATCTAAAATGATACTGTTTCTAGTCGCTATTTGCTGAGCACAAAACCTAAAAGTTGTGAACATAGAATTAAGTTATGATCAAATTTAAAGAAATTGATGACCCCATTAGTAGTGACAAATGGTACACTGGGAACTACTCTGCCATAAAGAAGAATAAACTGGGGTCATTTGTAGGAAAATGAATGCACCTTGAGACCATAATTGTAAGTAAAATAACTCAGACACACAAGATTAAATATTGAAGTTTCTCTTATATGGAAAACCTAAAATATAAAGAGCAAAATAAAACATGATAGGAAACAGTGAGTTTTATAAACGAGAAAGTAACCAAGGATGGAGGGAGTAATGAAGCAGGAGAAAGGAAGGAGGTTTAAAAAGAATTAAGATACGTTATACACATGTACCAATGTCCCACAATGAATGTAATATAAACGCATACTAATAAAAATTTTTCAAATTACAGTTTGTTCTTGTCTACCGTCTAGCACCGTGTGACTTTTGGCTCTTCCCCAAAGCCAAAATGACCATGGAAGGTAAACACTTTCAATGGATTCAGGACATCAAGGCAGCCACAAGAGTGCAACTAAGGACACTCACGAAAGAGGACTCTCAGAACTGCTTCTGAAAGTGTCAAGAACTAAGGGATAAATGTGTTCAAAGCAAGGGGAAGTATTAAGGGGGGATTAATGACAATGTGTCTTTTACTGTAATCAAAATTTTTATATTTAAACATTCACCATATTGTCTATCACACCTCGAAAGGTAGTGCAATTGGGTTGCTATCTTAGTTACTTTTATTGTTGCTGAGACAAAATACCAGACAACCGCAAGTGAAGGGAGGAAAGGTTTATTTCAGTTCACAGCTTATAGAGGTCTCAGTCCATAGTCCGCTGGCTCTGAGGCACAGAGGCATAGCAGAGGGGCATGGCAGAGTAAACAGTCCATGGCAGAGCAGGCAGGAAGTAGCAGCAGCAGCAGCAAGCCTGCCTTCCACGTCTTCCTTTATACTCCATCCAACCTATCAGCCTATTGATTGGTGTCACCTACACCGAGGGTGGGCCTTCCCATTATCCACACCCAAAACTAAGCTAAAACAATCCATGGAATAATTTAGTTATCGCACACCCTTTATCCATATTCACAACTCTAGATCCACCCTGCTTTGCAAAGCATCCCCCATGAGCACCTGAGATTATGGGGAGACAGCAGTTGCCATTCTTAACTGTGCTAGAGAACTTAGAGAAAGAAAAGGATAAGTTTGTGTTTTTTAGAACGTCTATGTTTGCCCTAAAAAAAATCTCTTATATTTGATGTGTGCAGGTTGGAATTTTTAAAAACCAAACTCCAAATCTACTCTGGGAGATAGTTGAATAACAATACTTATATTTAAATCTTTGAAGAGTCTATTATGTTAAAGTTTGGGTATCAATTGAGAGAGAATGGGACTCTGAAAATTAGGATGGGACATTTGGTTAAGATTCTAATTGTACTGAGGAGTTTTAATCCTCAAATTCTTCTGAGTTGCCTCCCTTGTAAAATGGCCCTTCTTCTTTTTCTAATGATGATCTACTTTCCTGAAAACAAACAAACTTATAATGATCTCTCCTGGGAGATGTGCTTTATAGGGAAGGGATCTACATGCACCACTGTCCTTGTTTCTAGACTTGTTGTCCCTTTTCTATAACTAGATTGAGATCCCAGCAACTTCTAGGGGAACAAGTACAATGTTTGACCTAGAAGAATATCGGAAGCTTTTGCCAATTTCTGTCAACAAGAACATAGAAAATGTGTGTGGTTATTCAATTGAAGTAGAATGAATGTCATATTGGATTCTACTAATTCTATTGATATGAGTGCACTAACAAAATTTTGGATTGAATGCATTTGCTCAAGTGGCTGGGGCAGATTCGACACATTAACTCAGTTGCTTGGCTAAAGCTTGACTTAATTGTGGTCTACATTAAATCAAATTGATAAGTCAGAACTTCTTAGATAAACTGTAGGAGAGCAGCACTCAGAATTCCTTGCCATGTGGCCATGGCTACTAGACACTGGTATATCATGAGTGAAATAAATGCATTAGCCTATTCACGTCTTAGTTGAGGTACTCTAATAAAAACAAACAAACAAAAATAGGTGGATTAAAAAGCCTAGACAAAATGGAAATGATCTGAACAAACAGTAAAGAGGCACTCCTCTCACCCAGTCCAACCTGAGCTAGTTCTCAGCCCCAGCCCTTGAGTGAAAGAAGGCATAGACCTTCTTGAAGCACCCTGCTACACTACTGACCTTTATCCTGTAAATCTCCACTCAGCCTTACCTCAGAGAACTTGCTGCCACTTTTCAGATGACTGTGCTTTTGAAACAAAAGGATATCTTCAGAATATCCAGGGATTCCTGGGCACTGGCTCTTTCCTGACTGGTAAACCTGGTACCCCAAGGGTCCCAAAGCGCTGTGGTACATGATCAAAGGCCAGGTAATTAGTGAGATTTAGGCTCATGTCCACCTCACAGTAGATTCAGTGAATCCCCAGCCAATCTCCTGGTCTCCGCTCAGCTCTAGAATGTATAGTTGGGACAGACCTACTCAGTGATTGGCAAGATTACCATATTGGTTCAGTCAGCTAGGGAGTGAGAGGTTTTACAGCAAAAAAAAGGTCATGTGGAAAACTATAAAATTACTTCTTCTTGCAAAAGATTAACCAGAAACAATATCAGACTCTCCAAGGTTTTCAAATGCTAGTTCCGTGACAGGAGCTTGAAGACTGCTATGCTGGTAATCCTTATGGTATCCACATTCAACCTTTTGTGTGGGTGGCATACAGGTTTTCTGTCACTGAGGAATTCTCATTGTAATTAATCACTGCAAGCTTCATAAATTGAGATCGTAATCACAGCTGCTCTCCTGAAAGGGATTTCTGTCCTAGAATAAATTCACACAGGTTATGGTACCTGGTGTGCAGCTATTGAACGAACATGAATTCTTTTCTGCATTTGTTGCAATGACCTCTGTAAGCCATTTTCATTTACTTAGCAGAATGGTAGGACATTTTCGCCACCAGGCCATAAGTTTAAGTCGGTTCTCTAGTTCTCTGCCATGACCTAATGTGCATAGTGCAGCATTACTGCCTCACTCAGGATTAGCCTTGCAGAAATGTCATGAAGGGACATTTTTCCAGTAGCTGGAACTTTAAGCCATGTCCCTGGTGCTTCTTCTGTTTCATGGAGAAATGGCCAAAGATAAGTTGACTGATTCAAAGAGAACCAATTCAGTGGGTTGACTGGATGGTCAAGGTCTGGGAAGGAACAAGAATGGAGAATGGGTGTTAAGAAGGATTCGGGAGAAGTTGTGTGGATGAACTGCTCAGAACAGGCACAGAGTGAGCCAATAGGCTCGATCAGCAGGGCCTTTCTCCACAACCTAGTCCTGAGCTTTCATTTATTCAGACTGAGCTGCAGGACTGGGGTGCAGCTGAGTGGCAGAACACTTGCTTAGCATGTGCCGCATCTTGGATTCGGTCCCCAGCACCACAAAATAAAAACCAAATGAACGAAAAACAGATGACACTGATCTGCTCTGCTCATTTCCATGCTCTTGAGCTTTTAGCAGCGGAGCCCCCCAACTTCCTAGGGGTGAAGTGATGGACGAGAGAGGGATTGCACAGCTACTGTATGGCAGCTTGGTTAAATTCGGACGCTCCCACCATGGAAAGGCATCTATTTCTCCTCAATGGAATTAACAATTTGGATGCTTTTGCATTGTCAGTCTAGGCCATTTATACCAAAACCTCATTTGTTGACTTAATGCTCTAGCACAGTTTTCCATAGAGCATTGGTTCTGGACAAAGGAATTCATTTGCTTCCCTTGGATTTGCATGGCTCTGCAGATAAATTATCAAATAAATTTTTAAATATAAATCACATTTTAAGGTTTTCTGTGATGTGTATGGTCATTACTTTTATATTTTTAAACTATTTTATTAACTTTTTCTTATTCCTAAGCACTTTATGTATTGAAGATATTAATATATGTAACGTTTTCCCATCACACTGAATATTAGTTGTTGGTACACTGCTCAGGCCTCACTTTCTGCCTTTGATGCCAATGGCTGGCAAAGAAGAATAACTACTTACCTTGAAGTTAATCATTTCCCTGAATCCTGGCATAATTTTCACAATTTACTTGCTGAGTATGACATTAAGCAAGTAAATTAGCATTGTTAACCTCACTTTCTTCAGTTATAAAATTGAATGTTTGATAGATAACCTTGTGATACCTTCCAATATTTTATGAAATATGGTGAATACTGCCATATGTTCAGATTCCTAGGCACTTTGGTACACCTCTGTAACCTTCCTGAAATTGACAATGCATATTTTCCCTGTAAAGCAGAAACTCTGATATATTCATTGCCTTGTAATAACCATAATTGCATTATGCAGATCTCTACATTTTTCTAAAGCACTTTAAAAGCTTTGAAAAGCTGTGAGAATCGTATGGATCATGTCCCCCAGTGATCTTATTTGACAAATAAGAGAGTGCTGGTTTAGAAAGTCTAAGTTGATTGCTCAGGGCTATCCGTGACGACGGTTAAGCTTAATTATCAGTTTGATTAGCTTGAGAGAGGCCTAGAGATTAATGAAGCCCACTTCCAGGTGTGTCTGGTGGAATCACAGAGATGTGGCTTTGGGGATCTGGTCCTTTGTGTCTTCCCCTTGGCTCTTCCCCTGCTCTCTGCTGCCTGGCTGCTACCTATTGAGGAGGCTTGCTTTACTACACCTTTCCACCATGATGCTTCTTGCATTGGGCTGGAACCAGAAGTCCAAATAAACATTTCTCCTCTAAGCTGTATACATCAGGTATTTTGTCCCAGCAAGGGAAAGCAGACCAAGATATCACCCAACTATGGCCCATTAGAATCTGACCCTGTGATGCTGGTTAATCTGGTGCTACTCCCAGCATTCTACATGGCCCGTGCTGTAGAGAGAGCCTCGTCTGGGTCTCGATTACTGTGACTGCCTTTAATATTTTAATCTTCATGCTGACACAGTTTTAGTATCTATTTCTACATGCTTTCAAAGTACTGAGCTGTGTCAGTTTGGCAGCCTTGACCCATAGATCTAAGGAGCATACACTTTGAAAGACACTGGTCCATTCTTTGCTTATTATTTGACTTTTAAGACTGGCTTTCATACTTCTAACTTGATTCTGCAGGAAACCTGAAGTTAGTCTTGTTTTCTCAGTTTAAACAGAGTCCTGGACAGCTGAGCACATAATACCTATGGTCTGATCTGAATGTTTCCCCCAAAAGCTCATGTTGGAACCTTAGTTCTTCAGTGTGGCAGCGTCAAGTGGAGGTGACCCCAGTGAAGTGTTTGGGTGATGAGGTGAGACTCTAGTAAATGGATTAGTGCCTATTTTGTGGGAATGGTTTGGCTGTAACGCGATCTTGGCTCCCTTTCCTCTATTTTCTATGCTCCTCCTTGCCCTTCCTCTTTATGTGATGAGTTGGGGCAGCATCATGTCCTTGCCAGAAACCAAGCAGATGGCAGCACCATGCTCTTGGACTTCTCAGCTTTCCAAACTGTGAACCAAAAGAAACTTTTTAAAAAAAATACCCAATTTCAGGTATTCTGTTATGCCAACAGAAACGGACAATGGCAACCTCAGATCTCTAAAACAATTGTGTCCAGCAATAGAGATGATGTTCAGAGCCTAAGGATTTCTCTGCTGTTACATCAAGTTGCATTTAAATTCCAGTAACTCAAGCACCTTACCAGAGTGAAATCACGAAAAGAACACGTAAATGAAACTACAATAAAAACACGAATGTGATTACTCAGTAATGGCATAATAAATAATAATAACAATAAGGGCTGGGACGCAGCTCAGCAGTAGGGAACCTGCTTCCTCTGCAGGAGGATCTGGGTTCCATCTGTAGCAATGCAAAAAACAAACAAACAAAACAAACAATAATAACAAAAGTATTGTTAATATGGTTAAAAATTTGGATACAATTTACATAAATAAGATGCACATCATTAATGACAGGTTAAAATATCACCAGGGAACAGCTAATTGGTGCACTTTATGAGTATTGCAACTGATCTGTCATCTGTGACTTTCTTTCACTTCTTGGAAATAAATATTTGCTTTGACACTCGAGGTTCTTTCCAACCTGTGAAGGAAAGCCCAGATGTATTGTTTAGGCTGCTCTGAATTTATTTCGACATGAAAATATTTCCTTTGGGAGAACTCTTTATCACAGATACAATTAACCTAGCACAGTAAAGACAGTGAAAACCCTTCAAATGACTAGAAGTAATAAATATTCCACAGACACATTTTGGATGCTTCACTGACTTATTCAAAACAACTTTTCCAAACTGTTGACTTTAATCTTTCTCCAGCTCCATAGTGACAAAGTGGACTGGTTTGACCACAGGGAGTTGCAATAGCTAGTGGAAACCGGTGACACGATTTAAACTTCAAGAATCATGGTGGAGCATCATTTTGGCATCTTATCGATGATACTCGATACTACACTCATAAAAACAAAACTATGATGAAATCCTCAAGAAAAATACATAGGTCTTTGCATAAATCAGTATAAATGAATGTCTACATTGAAAAAGTGAAAAAACAGAATAGAGTGAAATCATTTTGTGTACACTGTCAATGAAGTTTTCATGAGAATTTCTTTCACCATTGACCCGTATTTTTCTCCTTTTCTATCGCCTTTTCATAACATTATTATTCCACCAAAAGATTTTCCTACAGTTCATATCGCTTATCTGAAAGATCCTTAGTCACTTATATTTGTTTCAGCAATCAGGAGCCTTTCTATTCCAAAGCTCTACCACTGGACTCAATGTTTCCTTCTCCATCCCCACGCCCTGCCACAATTTCAATGATTTCAACTTCTTGATGCATTCAACTCTGGACTCCAAGTTCATTCCTTCTTTTATTTCCAGGGACCTCTACCTGCGTTCTGCCCTAGATATCTTCAGGAATGTGTGGGGCTTAGCCAGGACTCATTCATTACCTGGAGTCAACTCTCAAAGTAGACTTCTTTTTCTGATCCCATCTCTGAGATTCTTTGGTCTCCTTTAAATATCTTTGGTATTTTTGTACAGGGACCTGCAGTTGCTTGAAACTTCTGCTTTATCCTCTTCATTTGCTTTCATGTTTGGTTTATACTACTAGTTAGTGCATCACTAAACTAGTCCCAGGGTCTCAAATCCTTTGATGAATCACCCCTCTGGAGAACAAATTCTGAAATCTAAATAGATCAAACCGTCTGTCTTTTCCACACCCACATAGCTGGCTGCTGCTAACACACATACACACACACACACACACACATACACCACAACACACACAAACTGGTGCACCTGTAGGTGAATTGCACACCACCCAGCCTGGGCTGCCTGAGTGTCCCAATGGATTCCCTTGTGTTTAGTTTCTCAGCTCTCTGTTCTCATTCACCACAACTTTTGCTTTTCTCTGTTTCAAGAACCAGATCTGACAAGTTTTCTTCTCACTCTCAAGCCAACAGCTTTACCTCCTACTTTTCAGGAAAAAGAAATTGCTTATTAGTTTAAAAATTAAGAATATATGAACATTTTGAAAGAAAATGTAGATGCACCCACCCTATAATTTAGATGTCACTGTTTTATACCTTAGTGAAGAGAGCCTTAATGCTATGGGTTGTGAAAATATGGCTACTGGGAACCACTTCTCAAAATGTTAATGTCTGTAGAAAAAATAACAGAAAATTGAAACGAGACAGTAACCCATACAGCTTCCAACTGGCTTCAAACTCACATCAGTGTATATCTCTTCTGCCTGCTAAACTAGAATTGTCTGTTACCTTTTCTAAAGTCATTTTATCTCCAGATGGGGTGCCTTGCTGCCTACACTTGTCATCATCAAACCCAGCTGATTCTGTGACCCAAGTGTTTCTCAAATCCCTCCCCTGCCTTGGTAACCATTAGCACTGTCCCAATGCAAGTTGACACTGAGTCTGACCTGTTTTACTCCATCAGTCTCTTGCTTGATCTTCTCATTCTAGGCTTGGACTACTTCAACAAAAGTAACTTATATTTTAAAATTCAAATCTGATCATATCACTTACTTGCTTAAAACTATTCAATGGCTCTTAAATAATCAAGCTAAAATTCCAGTTCCTTAACATAGTGTGTAAGATTCCTCGTAAAATTTAACTATCTAGCATCTTCACATAATCCTTCAAATTCCTCTGCCTTCTACTATCCATTCAGCCCTCTTATTTCCTCAGAGCCACCATTTCTCTCTTAACTCCAAGACTCTGTGGGTGTTATATTTTCTACCAGGAAAATTCTCCCTCTCTCCTCTTTGACTATCTGCAAGTCATTCTCCTGAGTGTCTACTTAGTAAGCTTCCTTACGGTTTATCGACTCGATGGCACTTTTATAGAAATCCTTTGTAACCTTTTCAAATTTGGCTTATATATTTTTCCTAGAGGCCTGAGCACATCTCAGAAAAGCATTTATTATACTTTATCAGACATTCATTTATCACATTCCATTATAACTGTTCCTTCACATATCCAGCTTACCCCATTAGACTCCAAGCTTCCTGGAACAAGGAGATGGTGACTCTGTCTATGCCTCCTCCAACAGCTACCACAGTCATCTGCACACACTAGTTGAGTGAACAGTAAATAAATAAATTGTAGGAACCCTCCTGTTCCATTCTAGGATTGCTAGGATACAGTGCATCCATGCCAACACCATCAGATCTCATTTTTAAGCTATAAAATTGTTAACATAAATACCAACAACTACCAGGTAAGAAGCATAAGTAAATATAACCAACCAGTTGGGAATTTGGAGGAAGAGTGGATTCTCTGACTAAACAGGACAGCCATTACGTAGTCAAGGTTGATTGCTAGATGGAGATTAAATCCCAGTGTTGTTATATCTTCTGATTTTTAAAAATGAATCGAAAAAGCAGATTATTACATGGAATTCTTTTGTGGCGATTTTTTTAAAAGCAGGTGGGGCAAATGAAACATATTTGCAGTACAGATTCAACCATTAGGACTCAGTTTATGACTCTTCTAAAATAGAAGGCTATTTGTAAAAATATTCTTTGGCATCACTTTTAAATAAGATATGTTTTGAACTTGATTATATTAAGTAAAAGTAAATAGATTTGACATTTTTGTTTGTCTTAACTCTTGGACGGGATGAGGAATATCTTTTCGACCATATGCATGAGTGTAGTCATTTGTATGTTAATATGAGAGAAAATTATGAAGGTGCTACTATGCACATTTTTCTACTATGCACATATTGATTTTGAATCTTTGAAAAGTTTTGCTCTCTGTCTTCCTAGTTTGTTCCCTTCTTGACTTCTATTGCAGATTGTTGATTTCTACTGATTTTGTTACTTTCTTCCCTAACCCATATTTCTAGTGCTCATGTATTTCTTCTAACCTTCTTCCAGTCATTTTTGTATAACATGAAGACAAACAGTAAGTATGTTCATAGAGCTTATGTACGTGCGTATAAAGGTAGACATACATGTGAATGGAAAGAGAGGCCAGGGAGCCCATAGTAGGGAAGAGAAGAGTAACTAAGACCTTCAGTACTAAGTTCTCCACTATAATACTGCTTTTTTAATGCCTTTCACCTCTACCGCTCATACAGTTATAGAAGAATAGGATTCTGGATACAAAACTCTGTTCACACCTAAAAAAAAGGAGGTGATCTCATTTTTTCTCTCTCATTTGTCTTTAAATAAAGTTCACCCAGGTCTCCAGAGTAATATTTCATCCAATTATTTCTGATATGTCCAGACTTGCCCTATTATAAGGCATTAAAGAATATGTAATTTGAGCAAGGCATTTTGTGACATTTTTAAAGGATCTGTAGAATATTTTTTAAATGAGAACAACCTCAGATTCAGAAAGAATTAACATAAAATCAAGTTTTGAAACTCTTGAGCAAAAACAAAAATTCAGTGCCAAATAGGTACATTTAGAAACCATTGTAATTAGATGTTTGAATAAATCATTAGAGAATAGATAAATGGATGGAGGATGGATGGATGGATTCACAGCATTATTTTTATGTCCCTTAACTGACTGTAGAGAAGAGTAACTAAGAAAGCTACTTACTCGTCATTAATTACATAGTATTGCCCTAATCCTATGTTTTCAGTGTCATAATTATAAGGACATAGGGTCTACATTAGGTTTATCTTAAAGTAAAAGTTTCTGCTGGTTTTTTTCCTCTCAAGCTAATATTAGCTAACACTTATTAAATGCTTACTACTTGCCGGATTTGTTGTTAAGTGCTTTGCATAGTAACTCTTATTATTTACTTTATTATTTTTCTCTTGATTGACTCTATAATTATCTTTAGCATTTTTTAAACTTTTTCTTTTTGTTGTTTTGTTTGTTTAACAATTGAGGAAGTTCAAGTCTAAAGAAAATGAAATATTTGCCTGAGATTTCAGAATAGTAGGCAGCAAAACCAAGCTCCGAACTTGGGTAATTGCTTGTTTCCTAAGGCTCCCCTGACAGCACCATGAATCGGGTTGCTTCTATCACAGGGATTGTTTCATCACTGTCTAGAGGTCCAAAGCTCAAGATCAAGGTGTCCGCAGGGCTGGATCCCTGATGGCAGTGGTCTATCTACCTTTGCCTGGGGAAATTACTGACACAGGTATGTATCTTTAGTTGTACAAACGACCCAGCTTATTTTGGCAACAGTGAGGAAAAATCACTCCCATCAACCATTTTCAGCTTGGTTCTCTTTCTGTTGATAGCTCAGTATATTTTGTTGATATGTCAAAAACTTTTCTATTAATTATCAGATGTCCATATATAATGATACCTTTTGATGATTATATGCAAGCTTTCTTTGCTCATTTATGATATAATCATTTAATAGGATCATTCTCTACTCTTATTCTAGCATTGGAATTTTTTCATAATTCTTTTTCACAAACAACATAAATGTTGAATAAATAAATACAATCAATCTAGAATTAGCACCACATAGAGGAAAATTAAATAAGCAATCTGTCCAGCAATCCATTGAGATAATCAGTAAATGACAAGTAAGCCCTTGCTGTATATAAAACGATTGTGCAATGGTTCCTATAACCTCCTTATGGAGGAAAAAGAGGAAAGAAGTTAGAAAAGGGAGAGAGGAAAAAGGAGAGAGAGGGAGAGAAAGTCACATTTTCTCCAATTTTTTAGAAGTGAGACTGGAAACTGACTCTCTAGTGCATTGTGTTTTACAGCAAGCAAATGGAAGATTTGAGTCTAGAAACTAACCTAGCACATAAATTCAGAATGCTAGGTATCATTGTCTCCTGTATTTATCAAACTTACTGCTTCACTGAAATGAAATGAGATCACTGACAGAAATTTCTTGAGCATAGAAACAAAAACTTCCCAATTCTACCCCCTTGCAGGAAGGATTCTTAGATTATATTTGAATAGCTCCCAGGACTGGAATTTAACTCAATGCCATTAAGTAACCAGATAGTTATTGTTTACTAAAAAGAAAAAAAACTTTGCCAAGAGATCCTTTTAACTACAGTGGAGTATGATAAGCTAAATTTTACCCATAAAGTAGCAGAGCACTAGCATTTCCTATTGTCTGTCTCTGGGTAGTGAATTATGAATCCACAGAGATACAGGGAGAGAGATTCTGTAGGGGGCTTCTATACACGGCGTTTTCCCAACCCTTCTCTTTGTAAGGAGAGAATCAGTAGGCATCTTTGCTTCCTGGGCTGCTCCCCTCTTTCATTTGCAAAATGGGAATTTATGAAGGCCATGAGGAATAAGAATAAGGGAAAAGAGCAGAAGATGATAAGAAAAAAGAAATTGATGTCAAAATTAAAACATGAAGCCTTTGATTTGCAAAGAATTGAGAAACCAGAGCAAAATACTGGAGAAAAGCAAAGAACCTTCCAAAGATGCCGTGGACATTTATTCCTGAGTCACTAAGAGAAAAGACTGCAAAGGAGGTGGGAAAGTGTAATCCAGCTGTGTACCCAGGAACAAGAGGGAAACATATTTTAGTGAGTAATTAGCAGTCTCAACCACAATGATATCTCTTGAATATGTACATGGAGGTTATCCAGATTTTTATCAATAGTCTAAAGCCATTTTATACTTCCTCAGTATCCCATGTCATTCAATAAATATTTACTAAGCATCCACTGGATGTTTTTCCTGTGTAAACAATGATTCTGTGTGAAGATACATACTCCAGACTCAGTGGGGAAGAGCTAGACTCATGAAGTCAAATTCAACCTTGGGAACTCAGAGTGACAAAATCTTCTCAGAACACTTTTTTCTCAAAACTCAAGACTTTAAAAATGAACAGGAAAAAAAACGTCCCAGTGGAGTTCTTGTTCTATAAAAATTTACATTCCCTCATTTTAATGAAATCTTTGTATTCTTGATCATGGACCCAGCCAGGACATTTTAATAAAGGAACAAAGGGCTTTTCTGTGAGGGAACAGGAATTAAAGATGAGACCATAATGCTTGGTTGATGCAAGAATCCTTTTTTCAGTATGGAATAAAGCAGTATATTTAAAATGTACACAGTAAGTGCTATATGTAAATCGGCCCTTATAACACAGCAAGGATTATATGCATATCAGTAAAGAGATATCTTTATTATTTATGAGCTGCTGTTACATGCTATTATAATCATTAACTTTTAACAAAATGATGGTCACAATTTTCTAACCTACCAGAGGGTCACAACTAAAGGTCAATAAACTTATACAGTACAGAATAAAGTAGATTTCCATTGGCTTAGACTTTAACCTTGAAGCAAGTTAGCACACTTTTGCCTTCAAACTCTTATCTATGAAATGATCCTATTCTTTACTGAGTGGTAGTGTGAATTAAATGATGGCCCACTTGTGATGCGATTGGTTTGTGAACACTCAGTAGGTGTTTGTCTCCTAACAAACATTGGACTCTTCTTATCTTTCCCTCTTATGAATTGTTTACTTTGTTCTATACTTTCTTACTGCATTAATGATTTGGTAAAACTAGGGTTGGACATAATATGACTTAGATCTACAAACAAGATATTATAATTGGGTTTGTTGTCAGGATACTTATGATGATTCTCATTTCAATTGCACTGTGAATTTTTCTCTTGAATTTCAAGTGTTTTTTTTTTTTTTCCCTGAGCACTGAAAGTCCTCAGTGAAATAGAGAAGAAGTTAAGTATCATGTCACTGGCACTGTCCACTGCTGTCTCAGGCAATCTTTGACCCAAAGGAGGTTACACTGTCCAAGTCCCTCTTGCAATGGGATACAGAGAGAGGGTGTCAAATGACACTTCCCCATGGAAACCTTTAAAATCAAACAACAATTTAACCTTTCCTTCAAACTGTCACAATGACCACCAATACTCCACGTGACAAGGTGAGGCCAGCTTTTCTCTAGATGTGAACAGCTAAGAGTAGTGTCTCCTGCCTAAAATAGGAGTACAGCATGAGCTACAAATAATTATTAAGACACTGAGACTTGGAGGTTATTAACCAAGCACAACCTATATTTTGATGGGCAAAACATAATTTTTTGTTTATACAAATATTTATATTAGTTTAAAGCTTCCACAACAAAGTAGCACAGGCCATTTGGATGAAATTTATTTTCTTGCAATTCTGAGGCTGCAGCATTGAGATAAAGACGATGCCAGGGTTGGTTTCTTCAGAGATCTCTGTTCTTGGCTTGCAAATGACCATTTTCTTCCTGGGTCTTCACACAGTCTTGTCTCTGGGTCTATCTGTGTTCTAATTTTCTCTTCTTATAAGAACATAGGGTCAATCCCAATTACATTCTAAACTTTAAAATCTCTATCTCCAAATATAGGCACATTTTGAGGTAGTGGAGGTTAGGACTTCAATGTAAGAGTCAGGCTTGTTCACTTGGCCCTACCATGCATCATTTTATATCATTTACTTGAGACCCTCAGAAATATAAAGCCTGGCTACAAACACAACATTGACCAGAGATAGTAATTAGTTTCAGGTGATACCCTATGAGTATTTAAACCAATTTAATTCAATTTGGGGTCACAAAGACACAAATGTATCGCTAGTATTCATGGATTAGCAATATCCAACAATTGCATCATACGGATCTCAAACAACTACAGAAATATGAATAATTAATCCAATAGCTTTTTTCATTTCTAATGAAATATCGTATTTTTTCATTTTTAAGACTCTTTTTGAAAAATTTTAATTCCTGGGGTGATTTGGATTTGGATACCAACTTCAAGAGAAAAGTGAACTAGATGCCAGAAATTTAGTTTTGTTCCATTTTTGCAAAATATTAGCCAAGTGAGCTTGAATGAACTGCCTAGCCTCCATGGTTCCCCATTTCTCTTTCTCCTTGTTCTTTTTTTTATTAGCACATGCTTGCAGTGCATGCTGGTTGCATTTATCATAGAGGCCGGGAACATGTGCACAACACATGCTAATTCTCTATATTTCCCCTTCCCCTTCCCTCCATCTCTGGGTCCTCTTCCTATTTGATAAAGATCTATCTTCCTGTTTTCTACTTTTATTTTGCTCTTTATATTATTTATATTTTGAGTTTCTCATAGAAGAGAGCCATGTGATAGTTCAGCTTTATGTCTAATTTGTTTCATTTGACATTAGGGCTTCAAGGTGCATGGATTTTTCTATACCCATCAACAGATGAGTGGATAAAGAAAATGTGGTATTTATACACAATGGAGTACTACTGTGCCATAAAAATGGTTCCTGTGTCTTCATTCAGGAAACTAGAAGACCAACAAAGGAATCACTGAGGCTCCTTTGGTTGCAGCAAGAGCCACACTTGGCTCTTTCGACCTCTGGCCCGACCTTCCTAGCAGCACCATTGCTCCCGGGAACCCAGCAGTCTTCAAACCACTGAACAAGCTCACCGCGAGCATTCCACGGTCCTCCTACTCCCTAAAGTTCGACAGCCTCTGTGAGCTTTTTTCTTCCTGTCATGTTCCTATGTATAAGCTAAAGTCGATCTTAGAGTTCGGAGAAGCAAATGAGCCTCAGCGTGGGGAGACACTAGCCTACGCTTTCCCAAACACCTGAGCACCCACTGTTCCCTCCCCGTGAAGTTCACTCTCCGCGAAGTTCACTCTCCGCCCACACTTCCCACAGCACATGCACCATCTCCACCGGGAAAACACCTGTTCTTCATCAAAAATCCCATTCAGGATTTCCCACCTCCTCTGTCAAACATTCCCTGCCACAATCTCTCTCACCTTATGCTGCCCTGCAAACCAACTCCCTCGATCATCTGCCCTCCAAAGCCTGTGACAATTGTGGACCTCCCGGCTTTGTGTAGTCTTTTGCTTCTCCCTCCCTGAGCTCCTCCGAAGAGAAAACTGTCGCATTCACCTTTATCTCCATCCTCCACACTTCGAGATGTGCGTGGTGATGACTGCTCTGAGCCTAAAGGAGACTTGTTAGGCGGAAGAGAGATTCTGTATATAAAGCAACTCTGTCATTGTAAGACACAGAAGCCAGTACAAAGATGAAACTGAATTTGCAAAGCGCTGTATGAAGTTGAGCTCATTGATCTAACAACACCCAGACTGAATTCTTCCCTAACAGGCTCATCACTGGGAAGGGGAGGAAATGGAAGTGGGCTAGGGAGGGACTTTTCGCTCTGCTGCATTGCTATGTTAGAAAGATTTCCTCCTACTAAAACTTTGCTTATTACTCTTTAGTCATTTTCTTTTCCTGGGAAGTTGAGAGCTCTTATTTGAAGATCAATCTTTTAAACTGAAGTACCCACCATGGACTTGAGCGTGATGTCCTAGAACAAAATATTCCTGAGGGAGATTTGAGTAAGGAGATGAAGACAGAAATGCGGTCATTTTCAAAACAGCTCCAAAAGTTAGCCTGTCTCCAAGTCGTTTCCCAGAAGCCGGACTCAAAGGCTAAAAGGGAGTGATGCAGTTAAATCACTGGCTCCCTGAACTCAGAGGCAGATTCTGCACACTCACTGTCTCTCTTAAAATGTGGGTGCATTGCCTCTGCTTTGGGGAGAGGTGGGATGGAACGATAAAAGCAGCTGTTCGCACTAATTATACCTTGCCTTCTGCCTCAAAGCCAAACTTCAGCACAAAGCTAGCATTTGCCATCCTTGACAGATAGGTGGTTCAGTAGGGCACTTTTTAGTTTTGTTTTGTTTTAAGAGCCTATGAATTTTTAGTTTTTCTAGCAGAGAAAAAAATCAATTTTTTGAGGATAAAAAAATATATATAAAAATATTGCAGTTGTTATAGGGCTGGAGCAGAGGAGCAGCTGATTTTGCCATTATCTGAAAAGCAACCTGGTAGTGGAATTCGGCTCATTTAGTGAGAAGGTCTTGACTTATCCTGGAAATCAGCAATGAGTCTGATGACTGCAGTGACTTCTCCTAAATAGGAAAGCAGGGGGTAGAGGAGAAGAGGCTGGCAGATTCCGGGAATGCAGACTCGCACACAAACTAATGTTGATCTTACCCTCACCAGGACAGAAAAGGGTCTAGGGAAGAGGTCAGTCTCAATGATTTAAGGACAATTATTGATTTTTTTGAATTCAACATCCACACGGTTAGGGGGACACAGCTGATCAGAATGACATGCAATAATCCTCAAAGCTTCAGATGTGTATTTGGTAATCTGCTCTCACTAAGGCTGTTCCCATTTTTAAATGTACTTAGCTAGAAAAGCACATTCTCACCTATACAAATGTGTCCAACTCTACATGATGTCTGCAGCCTTTGCGTTAGTAAAGAACACTGGGCCCTTTACCCCAGGTTGAAGATGGATTAACTTCTATAACCCGCACAACCTTATGGAGTGGGGCCTATTGTTAGCTCCCTTGTACACACAAGGCACAGAATTGTTCAGTAATGTGCCTAAGGTCACAGAGCCAGAGAGTGACTTTTAACTCAGGTCATCTGACAGTGAAGCCACTACTGACTGGTTCCACAGGGAGGGGAAAAAAAGAGGGATGCTGGCCCGGTAAGAATTGCTAAAGAACACAGAAAATTAGAATTAGGGGAATACATTTTATTAGTGCTCTGAGAATCTTCAGAAGAGATGATAACACAAATGTTTGCAACCAGCAGGAAATTTGAAATTTATTCCACCAGTGCCTTTCAGATTCATTCAGAAGGCTCAGCTGCTGGAAAGGAGGATTCTCAGATCGTCATGAAACCATGATGTGGACAAGGACAACATGGGAAATAGGGAAAATTTTTACTTTCAGAAAATATGCTTGTATTCTTAACCTCTGATGGTACATATAATATTTGGAGATTTTAGTCATTCCTTTGGCCCTTTACCAGCCCCAGAACAAATGGTAGCAAGACTCAAAGATTTAAGAAAAATCAGAAATTAAATAAATAATACTCTGTATTAATTCATTTTCCTATAATTTTGAGAAAGAACATTGTGCTTTATTTCAAGTCAATAAGCTTTTCAGCTCTCAGAGCACCACTCTGAGAATGGTCAGGAACCACACACGGACAGGAAACTCCCTAAGCTTTTGCTCTGAAAGCTTTTCTTCTGGTTTATTTAAAAAATAATTTTACAAATAATAAAGACATATTAAAAATTTCAGAGAAATAAAATAAAACTACTCAAAATACCCACGACTGCCCAGACATGATCTTAATGATTTAGAAGAATCATAGCGAACAGACACGGATGCTGTTGGCTCTCTGACCCTTTGTATAGGAGCCGTACCAGAGTGCGGCCTTGGAGAACCTGAATCCATGCCGGGCTGGGCCACTAACTGAAGAAAATGCTGCTCTTCCCAGGTTCACTAGAGAAACACCAATGATCTGTGTTGCCTACCCACTGCTAGGGCATTTTGTGTTGAATATTTTTTAAAATGTTTACTTCTATTAGTACATGTTTGCAGTACATAAGGACTACATTCATTGTGCAGACTTGGTATAGGTACATAGCACGTCTTAATTCTTTTCATACCCTTCCTCCTCCTCCTGCATTCTCTTGATTCCTTTTACTTTGGCAGAAGATCTATCTCTCTGTTTCCTCTTCTCTGTCTTATATTTTGTTCTTTAATTTATTTACATTTTGGGTTTCTCATATAAGAGAAACCATGTGGTATTTGAACTTGTGTGCCTGGGGTTTTTACATAACATCAGTGTGAGCTTTCTCAAAAAGGCTGTAACATACATGTCCATAGCCAGCACCAGGTAGCTCTAAGAGAAGGTGAGTCAAGTTCCTGTACTTTGTGATTTGTGCAGAACTCAGGAAAAAGAAAGAGAGAGAGAGAGAGAGAGGAAACTTTCCAGAGGTGAACTCCTAACTCACCAGCAGCCAGTAAGTGTTGAAACATGTATTTAGTACAAACTATGTATTATAGCAACCTCAACCTTAATGGATACTATTTATGGAAATAGAAGCAAAGGAAAAGTAAAGAATCCAGCATACTATCTGACCCTCTGTTCTATGTGCATTTTTCATGCATTTATGTCTACATTATACATCCTAGGAGTACAGGATCAGCTCTAATTTTCCCCAAACCTTGCAGTCTCAGAGCCACACAAATTAGAAAAGAAGGAGGAAGAGGAGGGTGAAAAAGAAGAGAGGAAGTAAGAGAGAAGGGTGAGGAGGAGGAGGAAGAGCAGGGGGAGAGGGGAGAGAAGAAAAGGGAGAAAGAGGAAAGAAGGAGAGAAAAAAGGAGGAGGAGGAGGAAGAGGAGGAGAAGGGGAGGAAGAAGAAAGAGAAGGAGGAAGAGGCGGGTGCTGGAGGAGGAAGGAGAAGTCTGGGTTGGAAGGAGGCAGCTCTTTGTGCTAACTCAAACTTTGAAAACCCTAGGGTTCGTATTGTACGGTGCGGCTGGCTCCCGGGCATAATTCTTTGTTTATTTGTGGCGTTGCTGAATGACACTGCAGTACCTGGTTGCTTCTCTGTAAGGCTACTTCTTAGCGGTATTTTAAAAAGGGATGGTAGCAAAGGCCTTGGTACCCTGTAACAAGCACACTTGGAAGGCAAACTACTGCCATGCCTCAGCAGCTGCCTTCCTCAGCCCAAGACATTGTAGGACACAAAGAAATTTCTTCTGGTTTTAAATTCTGTGGGACAGCCAGCTGCAGACTTGAGTTTTCACGTGGGCTTTCTCATGAGATCTATACTTTCAGACAAGTTCGTTAACATTTCTGAGTCTCCATTTCTTTATTGTGAAATAGAGATAATAATGTCTCCTGTAAGAATTAGATGAGGAAACGCTGATAGATATATTCATGCCCCATTGAGCAAAACAGAAACCGCTCCAGATACTTCAGAGAGGCTTTAATGCAGGCACTCGATTACAATGAGGGAAGAAAAGTTGGAAGAGTGACAGAGAGAGAGGATCACCATGCTTGGTAGGAAAACTACCACCACCATGGCTGGCACCTCCTGCTGCCGCTGCAGCTGGACCAGAAGCTGGACTCCTGTTGAGGAGCCCACATTCATGCTGAGCAAGGCTGCAAAGGCTCTTCCATTGGTGCCCCTGGGAGAGCTTGGCCACTTAGGAAGAACTCGGTTGTGTGGGTCCCATCGAGACCCTGCCTCGCTCCCAGCTGTATGCACCTCAGTGCTACCCAAAGGTGGGGGCTGCACAGGGTCTGTGGGAAATGCTCCCTCCCTGCCCATGTACCTATCTCCTGCCAACAGATGGCTATCACGTCACAGCACCTGTAAGCCAGGCCCCACCTTTTCTTCCGCCCACTGGTCAGAGACAGCAAGCCAGACGCTGCTTTGCAGGAGGGCAGCGGTTGTTTGCAGAAGATGGCACAGCTCTGCTCCAAAGAACCTGCAAGAGGCAGGTGTGAACTGCGGGCAGACTTCAAATCAGCTGGAGCAAGAATCATGGATGTCTGGGCCACTGGCTCAGGCAGCTTACCTGTGTTTTCAGGATGTGATGAAGTCTAATCTCACATACCCAGTATGCACTAAATGATGAAACAATGCTCCTCATGCCCATTCAGGGCTCAGGGGATCAGATAGCCCCCCACTCAGAAGGAGCAGCTCAGGTACCAGACGATCAAGCATCAGTTGGTCTTGGGGCCCCAGATCAATCTATTTCTAAGACATGGTGATTGTTTAGAAGAGATTGTGGCTTTCCTGGGATACTCAGGATTTGGTCCAGAATTCTTCTACTTGACATGTCAGAAATTCCATGCGCACCTCAGTCGAATAGACACATGGACCACCCTTCGGTCTGCTGGTCATAAACCAAGGAGCACAACTCTGAGGTCCACTCTGTCTGCACCCTTTCAAGTTATCCAGTAAATAGGTGAGAGCAGCACACTGGACTATGGTATTGTTTACCTCAAAAACCCAAAGAGGAACACAGCAGCAGCAAAGCTCCTTCATGGTGGGGAGTAATAGATGGAACAGAATAGAATCTTCTATTTTGGAAGAGATGCTCCCCAAGATTAAAGTCCACCAAAGGGCCACATTTCTGCATTTTGGCAAGGCTGATCTCCCATCTGCTCCACACATACAGTTTTCTGAGTGATTACCAATCTAGCGTTCATCCAGCCACCCCAAGGCCACATTAAACTGCAGACTGATCTCTGCTGTTTCTGATTCAGTTGATTTTAGACAGGGCTGAGGGTAGAGGATTTTAACATATTGCCAAGTGTTCATGCAACTAGTTCAAGACTCACTCTTTGAACTGCTCTTCCAAGTCATCTAGCAGTCACTGTTGCCTGTTCACCCAGGTCAGTCAGCTTACGGTGTCTCACAGAATGTTGAACTAATCAAGGTCCTCGCAGACTTGATTATGATCAGGAGACCATGTGAATTATCTGAACCCTGAATGATAAGTTCTGTCCTTTCCAGAGAGAAGCAAAATGTTCCCAATCAGTCGGTACGGGAAAGAAAAAACTGGTTATAAAAGTGCTTTAGGCGCTGACGGAGCCAAAGGAAATAGAGATTATTTAAAGCTACCATTGCTTCAGAATTAGAATCTGGCATAAATTTCAGAGGTGCTGATGGGCTGCTGCTGGAGATCAATAACTACCCACCATATTCCAAGGATAAATTCATTTGCCCCAGGAAAGAGACCACATTTTGTATAGCATTTATAACTGGAATTAGTACTTGATTACATTTATAAAATCTACGTCATCTGAGATTCATCTTCCTTTTTTGCAAAAGGAACTGTTAATTAAGCTGTGGCAAGAATAAGTACTGCACTTTTCAAACTTTGATAGTGAAATTAATCTCTGACTTCTCCACAGATAAGTTACTGGTTTTCATTTATATTCACTAGAGAAGAGAATGTTCAAAGCCTTCCACTTGGTCTTGTCTACAATAATGGCCCTCAGTCCACAGAATTCATGGTGAAAATTCTACCTATTGCCAAAAATGCCATTTTAATTATGTCTTAGAGGACTATGAATACAATATGGGGTGAGGACCTATCCCCTCCAAACTCATTAAATGTTTAGACCCCAGTGGTATTTGAATCAAGTTAATTTAGAATCACAGATTTGTAATTATCTAAAAGTCTTGTCTTTCCTCCAGTACAAGAACTACAGCACACAACACCCTTTAGGTGGGTTCAGATTCCTTTGGGAAAGGATTTGAAGAGGATTTGCAGTACTAACTTATTACAGAGACCTTTTGCAAGGATACCCAATCTTCCCTTCAGCAAGTGGGTCTGGGTCTTTGAATTACTGTATGTACCTAAGGTCTGGATCCTGGAGGGGAGAACATGACTTTCCTCTATACTGATTCATATCGGTATTTTCTTCCCTGCTCCAGATTTTTACCTATTATCTAGCATGGTGCCAATGTGTGGTACATTCCAGAACTTTGTGAAAAATTACCTCTTGCTAAAAATTTCTGCAAGCTGAAATGTATTGCTGCTGCAGCCCTCCACAAAAATATATCTGGAAAATAAGTACTACAATCTTGCCCTGCCTTAGGCATTTGGGATCCACTCATCTCAACTGAACAAGAGCCCACAATAATTCAGTCCTCTCTGGGATATCCACTTAAAAGTCATTTCTGCACCTATTTTCTTGGATTTTACCCACATGAGGTGGCAAAATATCATTATTTTAATGTTAGTCTATTGAAGTAATTTAGCTTTCTTTCTAGTTACGAGTCCAGAGGCCAAGATGGGCAGATCAAGAGAGGAAGGAGTAATATTTTCAAGGCCACTGAGCCCTACTGGGTAATAGGCAGATTTCCAAGTGAGGGAAGGAGAATCTTCAGAGAAAGAAGAGGAGCTTCGGGAAGCAAAAGACACTTTGGTGTTTCAGAGGTTCAAGTTTCTTGGGCTCATCTGAATACATTCAAATACACTCATTGCCATTCTAGTTCTTAAGGCCCCATTCTTTCCTGGCCAATACCTTTATTTTACACAGGATACCTGTCAAAGTAGTAAAGTCTGATTACATTACAATTCTACAATGTATGGGCAAACCTCAGAATCATTGTATTCATCACTTTCGAGCTGGTTACAGTTGGCAGTTGTCCCTCTCAAATCTTGCATTTAAGAACCAATTTATCCCTGGCCACCATAAGCCACAGACTTTGAGTATCTCATTGTCCTTTGACACTGAGGTTACTTCATGTTCAAGTACTTCTTGGTCAACAACAAATCCTAGATTTCCAACTTTCAGAGTGTGTTTTCCAGAATCTCTGTCGGTAGCAAGTGTTATATCCAGATGAGTGCAAAAAAGAGAACTCATTTTAGCTTTGCCAAGTAGGAAAAACTGAGTAATGGGAGGTGGTTAGGAAGGCGCCGAAGGAGCTGAGAGCAAAAGGGAAAGGAAGAACTTAAAGATCAGGATCCACCATTGCTTCTGCACAAGAATCTGGAGTTTTTGAGGTAACAGTGCTGAAATTGTAACTCCAGTTGAGTAGGAATCCAGGAGCCTGTACCCCTGCTGAGCTAGGGCGCTGATGCCAGAACAGCAGCACAAGCAGAGAAAGCAGCAAAGGTATTTGGCTTTCTTCTGCTTTTCCAGGTTTCCACTACTCCTCCCCCTTGCAAGACCCAACTACAAAGCAGCTACAGTGGAGTCTTGGGGACACAGTTATGCAGTTTGCTTCATGTCAGCCCCACCCTCCAGGGGGAAGACACACTTGGAAGAAGAGTTGTCAGCAAGAGAGAAATGACCCATCCAGGGGAAATTTTGTTTGTGTATGTTAGCTCAGGTCTATCCTTACCACATCCGTGATGGACATGCATAAAAGTATGCATTGTCAACTCTCTCTGATAGTTCTCTTTGCCTGCAGTAAGGAAGGGAAGAAGTTTAAAGAAGACCAAAGGTGACCAAGTTGTATGTAAGCTTGAATTCCTTCGTATTTTTCAGGTAGTGAAATTTTAATTTTAATTTGGCATTTAAATAATAATTATTACCAATAGCATCGGTACAAAGCCCTAGATAGGCATTTCTGATGAATATTTCTTGAGTGTCTACTGAAGCATATCCTTCTATTAAATTGTGTTTTGTGACAAAGAAATGAAGCAAAATGAGTACTATAGATTATCTTTTCTCTTTTTTTCTTCTTATTTATTCATTCACTGAGTAATAACCAATACAGTATATGGCAAAGTGCACAAATCTTATAAAATACAGTAAGGATTTGCAGTCTAAATTTTTAAAATTGTATTTTAAAGAGGTATTTTAATTTCTTTAATTGATGCAAAATTTGCCCATATTTACAAGGCACCATGAGATATTTCAATAGATATATACATTGAGTAATGTTCAAATCAGAGTAAACATTTGTCATTTCTTCATTAACTTTCTTAAAGCAAAAGCTTCTGCTTCAAATTCTGGAAATTAAACATTTCAGTCATCCTTTCTGTACACTGGTTGATTTGACCACCTACAACTTCTGAGAAAGTTCATGTCACTTTTTTATCCCAATGATTGATAATATTTTGATCAATTGCATTATACAAATTTTCTTTTCTTTATAGGTATTAAACATGCTGTGTGATTCACAGAGCAAATAATTTTATGGTTTGACAGGAAATCACAGGTCTCTGACTCAGAGTTGCCAGAATTTGTGATCAGATAGACTCAAGAGACATAAAAATACATCTGATGTACTACATTAAAAACATGTTCTGTTCTGATCAGATGAGATCAAGTGGGCACAAAATCTTCACTCAGACATAATGTGGAGTTTAATTTATCAAAAAATCCATGCCAAATTAGAAAAGCAACAATTTTTAAATTAAAAAAATTCAACATCAGAGTTTAAAACACCTATCATAAAGACTGCTTCTTCTCCTTTATATCAGTGCATCAAACTTTCCATTATAAAACCCCTCTTACTTCAATCACAAACCTTAAGTGCCTACTATATACCTGGCACAGTTCTAAATATGATGCTACACCATTAAGCAAAACTGACTGGGTTCCTGCACGTGGCCTTCATGGAATTTATATGGGGGATGATTATGCATAATAAAGAAATTATGTGGTATACTTGAAGGTTACAAGAAATTGGAGAGAGGAAGGCAAGTAAGGAAAGAGAAATTAGGAATATCAAATATTAAAGGTTTCAATTTTTACAAGAATACGTCAAAGAAAAAATATCTCCATGGAATTCTAAAACATATTTTAACAAAATAAAACAAAAATACAACTTATCAAACTTTGAGGGATGCAATGAAAGCATTAATAGAGGGAACTTAATAACAGTAGATACATATATTAGAAATTAAGAAAGATCTGAAATCAATCATTTAAATTTTCATCCTAGAAAGGACAATTTAATCTTAAAAAAGCAGAAGAAAAGAAATAAAAATTAGAGCAGAAATCAATGAAATTAAAAACAAGAAACCAGCAGAGAAAAATCACTGTCACCAAAAGCTGGTTCTTTGTAAAAAACAAAACCAATAAAAGTGATAAACCTCTCAGCAGAATAACCGAGAAGGAAAGACAGAAGATGCTTTTAAAGGAGAGGCCATCGCCAATGACCCCAAGGACACCGAATGATAATAACGGAATACTACAAACCATGCTATCACCACAGGTTTGGAAACTTAGATGAAATGGAGCAATTCCGTGGAAGATATAAACTACCAAATCTCACACAAGGAGGACCACATCATCTGAACGGCTCTAGAAGTGAAATAATTATTATTATGTTTCCAAAAGAAGAAAGCATCAAGCCCAGATGCATTTACAGATAAATTCGATTGAATCTTTAAGGAAAAAAATGCTACTAATTCTCTGCAATCTCTTCTAGAAAAGAGAAGCAAAGACAGTATTTCTTAATTCATTACATGAGGCTATCGTTCACTACTCTAGTGACAGGCTAAGTTGTTAGTCACTTAACTTGTCACAGCTCTGAGGTGATTTTAAATTTGAAACTAAAATATAATCCCTCCTAGTGTGGCTCCCCTTCTCTGTGGTACCTGGATGATTTTGGACCCCTTAATCACATGACAGATTTGACTTTGGGCAAAAGGCTGGTCTTTGAGCTAAGGGTCAGGGAAACAGTAAGAATCTTAAGTATTACAGGACAAAAGATGATGAAAAAACCTTGACTTTTTGCTTGTCAAAAATCTTTGAAACTCTTGGGTGTCTCCTTGATAACTTTAGAAGTATTTAGCTCTCATTTCAGTAGAGTCGGAACTACCATTAGCCTGAACACAATGGCCTTCCTTTCACCTTCAGTCTCTGGGAGCTCTGCCCTCCCCTCCTTCCCTGGGAACTTCCCGTGTGTGGTCTGGCTTGTTCCCACTCCCCATTACCCCTTCCTGGTTCCTGATGGTCAGATCTCTTAGTCCTGGCTCCTCTCTTCCTCCTCCCTGCTCTGCTGCCACCCACGTTCCTGGCCCAGGCAGCACTGTCTGCCTGTGTCGGCCTCTCCATATCAAACATCCACATATCTGGATACCATATGATGAACTGAGTTTTCCATTTTCCTCCTAAAAGCTTGCCTGTGTTTCAGACAGTCTTGGTATTTTCTGGTTCAGCTCTGGGAATCATCAAATCAGCTGTAAAGAAGAATAAAGCAGACAGGAGAGTGAAGGAATCCATTGGGTTTATGGAGCTCACCCTAAACTTGACCTTTGCAGTCACTTTTACTGAGATAAGAAACATGTGCAAAAGCTGTATCTGCGTACAAAAATGCCTTTGTTCAGAAATGCAACCTTTGAGGGGGTGAGGTCAGAGAACAGTTGGTGAATTGTTTCTCCTTTGTAATGTGCTAAGAACTTCCATCCCAGAGAGAAGTAGGAGGATAAACTTCCTCTTTAAAAGCCATTAGCTATATTCTTAGACAAAGCAGAAATTTGGACTGAATGAGAAAATGCAGTAGAATTCCATATCCATTGACCAAGGAAAATGATTTTGATATAGACAGTGGACCGTACTGTTTCCATTTGGCTTTTCTAAAGATACTACATCCATATCTGGGAGTTGGAAAATATACTTTAGAAAAAGCTGATGTAGAAATTACAAAGAAAAACATAATTCATAGACTAATAACTAATAATGCTAAGAAATTTAAGTGGGCTTTAGGATACAAGACTCTCTGAATATCAGATTACTTGAATTTCTTAAATGACCACTTTTATCCTGTCTCCCTCATCCAAAAATCAAGACCCACAAGTCTACAAAGAAAAGACCATGAAATGCTGAAGTAATTCTTGATATAAATATTACAAAAAACCTTTTTTTTAACTGGAGCTGGCTGGGGATTGGAGGAATTATAGCTATTTATAATCTCCAGAAGGTTTTTGATTTTAGTTTAGGCATTTGGTCCTTTACACATAAAATATGTAAATGTCTAAGTCCAAAGATCAAATATAGCTCAACAGTTTTATCTATCCTTCATTCTTTGTGTAATTTAAATTTTCAGATGTGTTTGTAAGACATAATAAAAGAGAATAGCAAATTTCACAATGTGTCTGTGATCTTGTAAGTAGCTTAAAGACTCTGGGCTATGTTTGCTCTACTGGAATTATTAATTTGGAAATATCATCTCAGATATTTTCACATACTGTGTAAGCAGAATGGCTTAAGTAAAATATTTATGACACTAGCATGCAGGATGTGTCAGCAGCTAGAGCTCCTAGGGTAGGGGTTCTATTTATCCTGAGAACAATTATTTTTTAAAATCAATCAAATTTTGCCTTTTGTAGGTAGGTCTTACTGCTATAGATTGGATATTGAATGTACTCCATAGGCCCCCCTGTTAAAGGTGGTTTTCCTCTAGTGATGCTATTGGGGGGTGGGATCTTTAAGAGGTGAGAACAAGTGGGAGGTCTTTTGGTTATGGAGGGGGTGGTGCCCTTGAAGTTGATGTGGAGCCCCAGGCTCTTCTCTTTTGCTCTATGGTCATGAGGTGATCTCTTCTGCTCTGCCACCTCATTACCATCACAATATGCTTCTACAGGCCCTAGAGCAACAGGGCCAATTAGTCATGGGCTGAAGATTTTCTTTTTATAAGTTATTATTCAGGCATTGGTTATAGTGGCATAAATCAAAGGAACACAGATGCTTCAAGGTCATTTTAACCTTAGCATCACAAAAAATGACCACAAGGTCCAAAATGTTTAGCATACAAGAGGAAATCAAAATATACAGTGAATACTTAAAGTTTAAAAACTGATTACAGTAAGATACATTTCCATTAAGTCCCCTCAAAACACTCCTCCCTAGCTTCAAACACACTTATCCCATCATTCTTGCCACTCTCTGAAGCAGTTCTGAAAGTCCTCTTTCATGAGTGTTTTTATGAGATGTGATTAAAATACAGTAAATGCTGCTGGCAAGGGACTCACAACAGAAAGACAGCCTCATAAAAACCTTACAGTATGTCCTCATTCACTTATTCATTGAATCTGGTACCGTGCATCTTCTAGCTGTTCTCCAAAGTCAAAATGTCCATAAAAGGTAAGTGTTTTAAACTGATTCAGGACATCGAGGCAGCCATGACAGTGTAATTAAAGTCACTCACAAAAGAGGACTTTCAGAATCGCTTCAGAAAGTGGCAAGAACAGTTGGATAAGTGTGTTGGAAGCAAAGGAGGACTATTTTGAGGAGAATCCATGGCAATGTGTCTTTTACTATAACACACTTTTTTAAACACATGTCCTATTTTTCAATCACACCTTGTATGTGTCTAAAATGAGAATAGCTGACAAGCTCCATTTCAAGTGTGAATCTTTGTAAAATTCTCATCATGTTCAGAATCTGAAGCCAACTATATAGGTCTCTTTCTCTTTTTTAAAATTGTTTTTATTGTGGAAAAAGAAAGTCAACATACATGTGTCCTCTTAAAAAAAAAGTTTAAGTGTAGTACAGTATTGTTAATTATATGCACAGTTTTGTAAAACAACTCTCTAGAACTTTTCATCTGTCATAACTGAAACTCATTGAATGAGTTTCCTCCTCTCCCCTGACCCTGGTAACCACACCCTACCTTCTGATTGCTTCATATAAGTGGATACAGATCTCTTGGTAATTCTGTTTGTCATCATAATCAATATTATCATGGTCTCATTATGCCAAATATAGTTTTATATATCACTATGGTAGGTATGGTGAGATAATTTGCTCAACTTTACTTTTTGCTAGTTGGACCTTCTTGAACTACAGACTTGGGACAAACAAATATATCACGTATTTTTCATATTCATACTGAGGTCTGGGTATGATATTTTTTTCTGCCACTTGGCCCCACTCATGTAAGATTAGAGGTAGAAATGAAACTGAGGCTGTATTTCTGGTATTTTTGCAAGTTTCTCTGGCAACCAGACACAGAGACATGGGTCTTTCCACAACGGTATATCCAAGTCCATTCATTAGCTCTGTGGGTGTTAGAAGGCAGCTGTGGTCATGTTGGTGGCAAATGGCCAACTTTACTGGTATCCAGAGGTAACAGAAGTGATAAAGACTGAGCTTCCTGATCCTGTATTGCAACTACAACAGATTGCCCTTGAACTCTCCAATTTTGGCAGTCCCTCCTGATTCCCCAGTTTCCTGACTATAACAGAGGGTAATCCATTGTACCCGCCAGAGCTGGATCCTGACACAATGGCATAATGAGTCCATGATAATAGAATATTCTAGAAGTCTTTCATAGAGGCCCAGCACAGTGCACATTTCTTTCACGCTTTACAGTGGTACTTTTAAAGCATCTGATTCTCTGCAGTAAACAACTCTTCACTTAAAATTACCAAAGCAGTTCTTATTCCACCAGCTGGCCCTTGGCTGATACACCAGCTGAGCGCATTATAGCCTATTCTAACTAGACTCCAGCTTCAGTGGTTCTCCCTCTACCTTCAGTGTATTAGATGCCTTTGGCTTTAATTAACAGCAAGCAGAGCTAGAAACTCACCATCAGTCATTTTAATGCTAATCTCTCCAATTTCTGCAGAAAAATAGCAAACCAGCACATCAATGTTTGTTCATTATAGTTTTAAAGTATCTTACAGATACCAGTATCTCTTAAAGAGATATTAGTATCTCTGAAAATATTTGGAATTGATAAGATTTTTTTTTAAAAAACTAATGAAACTAACATGATAGATATTAAACAGAAAAAAATCTTAGGTAAAAATACAATGTCTATATAAATATTAAATGCAATTTAATTTCAATTTAACTAACAGATGGTAAAATTTTCAAATATTATTGAAAAATATCAAGCAAAATCTGTACAATAAGAGCAATGTAAAAATAGTAAACATTTTACGATGCGACATTGCTTCAGCTATTTTTTAAAATGCAACCTTAAATGACAAAGTGCAGTACATGCATGCATTAAGATGTCAGCTTAGTCTGTGCAAAATACTTTGTCTCATCCAAAAAAATCTGTTTCTTAGTTATTATAACTAGAGACTTGCAGAGATAATGTCATGCCACTCCAAACATTTTCTTCTCTTGTGTTTTAATTTTTAAGAAATTATTTTGAAGACTTGTTTGTGGGAGGAGTTGGGGATGAAATCTTCACATTAACCATGAGACGTGGCTTTTGTTTAGGGAAAGCCCGTTCTTTAGTTTCATTGAGCACAAATGGAAATTCTGAATTAGAGTTACTACCAAGTTTGATAGTATCATATTTCCTTTACACTTTGAAAAAATCATCTGATTCAAATAAAATTTATTCCTTTAATAGAAGATTTGTAGCAGGCTAAAGTCGGCTGCTTGTTCTACCTCACGGAGACTTGGATGTGACACTAAGACTGGAGATCATTTTTCTTTTTATGCATTCTTCCCCTCCCCTCCCCTCCCTCTCCCTCTCCCTCTCCCCCTCCCCTCGCCTCTCCTCTCTTCTTTCTTTTTTCTTCTCTTTTTTATCTGTCCCAGAGCACAAGCTCCCTTTGCTTCTCACATGCTTTAATTCTTTCCCTTCGTGCCTTCTGAGAACCTCATTCCATTATTTCTTCATCACTCATCCAAAATTTATACCACTTCTAACTTTTCTCTCTCTCTGTTTCCCACTACAGGCATCCCTCAGTGTCAATAGGGACCCCCCACAGGACACCCCATAGGTATCAACTCATGGATACACAGGTACCTCATATATAATGGCACAGAATTTGCATATAACCTATGTAAAACCTCCCATATACAGTAAGTCACCTCCACGTTACTTATAATGCCTAATACAATGTAACTGCTATGTGTGTGGTCATTACACCATATTGATGAGGGAATCATGATCAAAAAAAGTCTATCCATGTTCCATACGAATGCAGTTTTCTCCCTAGTATTTTTGATCTGCTGTAAGTTGTTCCACCCATGCAAACCCTGAAAAGCCAGCTGCATTTTGTTTTTCTCCTATTTTTTAAAATTACCTTTGTCCCCATTATTTCCTATCATCCTCTCTTTCTGCTACAGAGCAGTGCTGTGTAGGAGCCCCAAGTGTGTACCTAGTGCCATCTTCCTGGATTTGTAACCCTGTACCACCACCCCTTAGCTATGTGACTTTAGCTAGGCTCCCATCTCTGATGTAAAATGATGATCACAATATTGTTATTATTTGCTTACTGGTATTATTTTCATTTTTTAAAAGTTGGCCATATTTCCCCCTTTCTTTTCTTCTGTGAAAACCCTTCTTCTAAGTACAGAAGGGTTGAAATTCAAAGTCACAACATAGACATATAAAAATACAACTTTATTTTGCAGTAAAGAAATTGAACTTGCTCATGAGCTCCATTTCCACTCAATAATCCATCACCCTGAAAATGACCCTCAGAGGAAAAGGATGAAGGGCTGATTTCAAAGATTGCTTCTGGCACATCAAAACTTTGCTTAAATTTCCATTTTATATGTCTCTCTAATACCTAAGAAAACAGATGGAAACTCAAGATAGCTTATATTCTATTAGCATCCTTCTTGATGAAAAAAAATATAGAGCATCAGGCTTAACCTTAGAATCAGAGAGAGAAATCTTTATCTTACTGTTTAATTTCAATTTCATTGACAAAGGCAACCAAGTGTAGTCTAGGGAGGGACCTCTAACCAGAGCAATAAATCTAGCAAAATAATTCCCCTCTGCAATGTTGTGTGTACCCTTCTGAGGGTTGCACGAGAACAGAACTGTGAACAATATTTCATTTATTCTCAACTTTTTTAGTGAATGATATCCTAAGATATTGTCTGCTGTATGTTATTTTAACACGGATCTGGCAAATATATACATATTTGCTAAAACAAAAACCTTTAGATTTAAAAAATAAGTATAACCTTAGGACACTATGGTATTAGGATGTTTTTTCAAATACATTCTTCAAAGTAGCTCTCAAATCAAGTCACATCAAAAAAGAAGCAAAACATAGCTTTGGAGAATTAATACCTGGTCACTCAGTTTTTACCCCTATGGAATGTGAGAGCTTAAAGATTTCATTCCTCTAATCTTGCTTTTTCTGAGCCATGGCATCTTGCCTCCCTTAGGATATTGGAGCAGAATTGCAGAGTAAATGAAGGTTAAGTCAAAGACACAATTGTGATTGGATGAGATGGCTAACAGAAGCCAGCAATTCTAGTAAGACGAGTTTTGGAGTAGGGGGAGGTGAGAGATAGTTCAGCAGATAGCAATCAGATTATTTATTTCTACTCTATGGAAAAAAAAGTTCACTGGGACTGTCTTCTCTCCCAAAGTCAGCCAAAGCTCAGCTTCCCTCCTCCTTCACTTCTTCCTATTACTTTCCATAGAAAACACTTCTTGCAAATGCCAATCACTGAATTAATTATTTGAATGGACAACTTTCCTGAAGAAAATAACAGTAGCAGGTGCTTAGCCAGAGAGGGCAGCTCTTGGAAGAGTGAAGACACCAGGTCCCCTGGGTCACTGTGACACAGCACTCAGATGCAGGGACATGTGCCTGCCGTGACATCAGCCCAATCTGATGGTCAACCACAGAACTGCAGCTGACAAGAAACGTCATTTTAGGGTTGAATTGTGACTATATTTCCTGTGGGCATGCAAAAAGAAATGAATGTGAAGTAATCTACTCTTGATAGAAAGATGGGCAGTAAATAAACAATTCATGCACTAAAAAGCCACGAATTGCTCCATTTATTATTGGAAAAAATTACGTGCCTTGCACTAAATATTTATGCTTTTTTCCCCTAATGAATATTCCAACAAAACAGACTTAGCAGTATCTCAGTATGGAACCCAAATTCTCCAATGATACACTAATCGAGGTCATTTATCTCTCTATGGAAATGCTAAAACATTTTCAACTACAAATAGAAATTAGAGCTGGGGATTTAGCTCAGTGGTTCTGCTGCCTGCCTTGAAAGCGCAAGGACCCAAGTTCGATCCCTGGAACCAAAAAAAAAAAAAATTAATACATCAAGACTCTCCCTGCAAGTCCTAGCACCCAAAATTAGTTTTAGCTGTTTGGAATTCTGAATAAATGAAGTCATTTCAATGCACATATATGTGCGCGAATGTGTCTTGCTTCTTTCATGCAACAATGTCCATGAGATTTGTTCATGATTTCACGGTAGCTTTTAGTATGGCTTGGCCCCCTGGTACAATATATCAAAATTCAGTTATTCAGTCTGTTACAGGTGGGCATTTCAGTTACATGGAATATTATAAACAAAATGCTGGCCTGAGTATTCTGCTGAATGCTGTCTGTAGTATACAGGCAAGCATTTATTTACCTTGGGAATAAACCTAGAAGTGAAATTGCTGAGTCAAAGATTAGGTGTTCCTTTGTTGTAGTTTTGATCATAAATGTCCCCTGCTCCCTGCCCCGAAGTCCTTGTGATAAAGTCTTGGCCTCCAGGGTGGTCCAAGCTTTAAGAGGTGAAGGATACTGGGAGGTCTTCAGATCACTAGGGAGATGCTTTCAAAGGGGATAGTGAGGAATTCAGTGCCCTTTTCTTCCTCTCTTTTTTTGCTTAATTACCTCAAGTATTATATACAGTAATGGAAAGCTGATGAACACAAGTGGGCAAGAGTTTAGCAATGTGGCTTTGTAAATTTGAATTCCTACCAGCAGAACATAAAACTTTTAGTTGTTTGACATCCTCACCAACTCCTGGCATTGTCAGATTTTTAATTTTAGCCATTCTTGTAGATGCAAAGTAGTATATCCCATCATGTATTAACTCATACTTCCTTGTTGACAAAAAAGTTGAGCATTTTATTTTTTTAAATGTTTGCTGGCCATTTGGAAATACCCCTTAGGAAGTTCTGGTTCAAGTCTTTTCTCGTGTATTATTTTCTTGTCCTTGTCTTATGGGCTGTTAGATTTATTTAAAAAGTTCTGGATGAATCTTCTGATGTGTCTAATAAGTTGTAAATGTCTTCTTCTGCATGTATTGTCTTTCATTTTCCTCATAATAACTTACTAAAAAAGGAGTTCTTAAATTTAAGGACCTTACATTTATTAAACCTTTTTTCCATGATATTGTTGCAGGTTTTCTGCTTACCAATCTTTGGTCAATGGATCTTGGTCTATATCAAAGTCAGAAAGGTACTTCCACTCCTATATTACCTCCTAGACATTTTAGGGTCTTTATTTTTTTTCATATTCACCTCAATTTGAATTTTGTGGCTGGTATGAAAAAAGGTTCAGTGTTATTTTTTTTGTTTTGTTTTCTTTTTTTCCTCAGAAGGATATTCACTTGTTATTGGAGGATATTGAGATGATCTGTAGCAGTGATATTTTGTTTTAAATCAGGTGACCAAATATATGCAGATCTGTTTCTGCATTACCATTCAATCCATTGACCTATTGTCTATCCGTGTGCCATTATCATACTGTTGATTACTGTAGCTTCTAAAAAGATTAACTGGGATATATTATACCTATAGATCAAAATAGGGATAAATGAGATCACTGTAATATTCAACAACCTTTTCCATGATCACAATATATTATTCCTTGCATGTAGGACTTCTTTCTCAGTATTGTTTTCAGGACTTTTATGTTATCGAGCTCTTTCATTTGATTTATTCTTAGGTCCTTAGTAATTAAAATTTAAATTTGAAGAATTAATATCTATAGCTACAACATTTTAAACTTCATGTTAAATAGTTACCGATATATAGGAACACCATTGATTTTTTTTAATATTAATTTATATCATTGATGTTTCTAAATTCAATTGTTAATTCTTATTATTTATCCATATTCATTTGGACTATCTACATACATAATCATGACAACAGAAAACAACAATAGTTTTACTTACAGTTGACTTTATCTTTGATGTCCTTTCCTTGATTCAATTGATTAAGATTTCTATTATACTGCTGAATAGGAATTGGTAGGTCTTCTTGGATCTCATTAAAAAAGATTTTCATTTTTTATCATTATATATAAAGTTGTGATTTGTAAACATCCTTTATAAGACTGAAGAGAATATTTCCGATCCTTAATTTTCCTTATAATTAATAAGTAACAAATATTATCAAATGTTTTATGTACATCTTAAGATGACCATCAAGTTTATCTTATTTTACTTTCCTAATATAATTTATAGTGTTGCTTTTCATATGTTAAATTAACCTTGCATTTATAGAAAAAACTACCTAGATAATGATTATTATATTTCTGAACTATAAACATACTATTTGCTAATATTTGATTCAGTATCTCTTATTTCTGTTCTTGAGATTACCTTAAAACTTCATTTTCTTATGATTTTCTTGTCAGACATTGCTATTAAGATTGCGTTGGCTTTGTAAAACATGCAGGAAAATGGTTTCCACTTTCATTTTTCCTGTTCTCTGGAGATATCTGCACAGGATGAGTTTTACTGCAGACTTAAATAATTAGAGTAATAACCAACAATGCTTTCTAACTGAAATTATTTTGGGAAAGTTTTAAATTATAGATCCAAATTATTGGATAAATTTTAAATTATCAGGCTTTAAACTTCTTATGACAACTTTGTATGATATATTTTCCAAGGAATTTGTCCATGTCACCTAAATTGTCAAATTTATTGTCAAACTGCTATTTACATAGGCTACTTAATTTAAAAATTGCTATGAAATACATAGAAATTTCCCTTTTCCCATTCCTGATATCAATAAATTTATTTTTTAATTCAGTCTGAGGGACTTTGCCATGTAATTGCATTATTTACTCAATTTATATTTAACGTTGCAACTGCTGTACTACAGTTTAAATCTTACATTCTACCATTTGTTTTTCACTTGAACTTCCTATTTTATGATTCTTTTAAAATTTCAGGCTCCTTTTAGCTTATAAAATTTTTTTCTTCTTTTTCAATTGTCATTAACTTGGTAGTTGTACATGTTAATATTATTCCTCAGTGTTTACCTTAGAGATTCAAGCAGACACCCTTTATTTATTAAAAACGCATACTTTCGCTACTTTCTTAACTCCATTTGGCCCACTCTGAAATTTGTCATAAACTTTTTCTTAAATTTTATTTTATTGGTACATTTTAGGCATACAATATAATGATATTCATCATTGGAAATTTGCACCTTCACATAATCTCTCTTGGTTCTTATTTTTTCCCCCTTTCCCTGCCCTCCCTTCAACTCCTCCATCCCTCCCTATTTACAAAGACTTTATTTCCAGTTTTTCATTTTCTCACATTAATTCCATTCCCTTCTTTCCTTTCCTCTACCCCTCCCACTTCCACCTTGCCCCTTTTCATCCTATTTCACATTATCTATTATACCTTTTAGTCCTTATTTACACTTTCAGTTTCTCACACCAGAGAAACTATTCAGCATTTACACGTGTCCTGTTTATTTCTCTTAAGAGTATTGCTTCAAAGTGCATCCATTTAGCTATAAATGTCGCTACATTCTCATTTTTTATGGCTAAGTAGTACTCCATTTTATTTAAAAAACACATTTTCTTTATCCAGTCTCCAGTTGATGGGCATTTGGGCTGCTTCCAAGTTTTGGCTATCACAAACTGTGCTGCTATGAACATGGGCGCACATATATCACTGTGGTATGATTCTTTTAATTCTTTCGGGAAGATCCCCAGCAGTGGAATAGCGGGGTCAAATGGGACTTCCAGTCCTTCTTCTTTGAGGTATCTCCACACTAATTTCCACAGTGGTTGCACCAGTCTGCACTCCCACCAGCAGTGGAGCAGGGTTCCTCTTTCCCCACAGCCCTGCAGCATTTGTTATTGGGTGATTTCATGATAGCAGCCATTCTTTGTGGGGTGAGGTGGAATCTCAGCATTGCTTTCATTTGCATCTCTCAGATGAACAGTGATGTTGAACACTTTTTCGTATGTTTATTTGCTATTTCTACTTCTTTGTTTGAGAAATGTCTGTTCATTTTAGATGCCGATTTTTGGACTGGGTCTTTAAATTTGGGAGGTCTGATCTTTTTAAATTCTTTATAGATTCAAGATAGTAGACCTTTGTCTGAGGAACAGCAGGTGAAAATTTTTTCCCACATTGTAGGTTGTCTCTTCACACTGCTGGTGGTTTCCTTGCCATGCAGAAGCTTTTTAATAAGAAGAGATCCCACTTGTTGATTGTTTGTGCTAGTTCACAGGCAACTGATGTTTTGTTTATAAAATCTTTTCCTACACCAATGTCTTCAAGAGTTCTACTTAACCTCTGTTCCAGGTGATTCAGCGTTTCTATTTTAATGTTTAGATTCTTAATCCATTTAGATTTTAGTTCGGTGCATGGTTGGAGATATAGGTCTAGTTTTAATCTTTGGCAAGTTGAAACCCAATTTTTCCAGCACTATTTATTAAATAGGCTATCTTTCCTCCAGTGAGGGTGTTTGGCTCCTTTATCAAAGATGAGATGACTGAGGGTGTCTGGAATTCTTTCAGCATCTTCTAACCTGTTCCACTGGTCTTCAGGTCTGTTTCTTTGCCAGTACCATGCTGTTTTTATCACAGTAGCTTTGTAGTATAGTTTCAAATTGGGGGTTATAATATCCCCCACCATGTCTCTGTTACCTAGAATTGCTTCTGCTATTCTGGGTCTCTTCTTGTTCCAAATGAATTTTTGGATTGTTTTCTCAAGGTCCATGAAGTATGCTGCTGGGATCTCAATTGGAATTGCATTAAATGTATATAGCAGTTTTGGAAGTATGGCCATTTTCACTATATTAATCCTTCCTACCCAGGAGCAGGAGATATCTGTCCATTTTCTGATATCATCTTCAATATCTCTTTTCAGAATTCTATAGTTTTCAGAGAAGAGGTCTTTGATTTCTTCAATTAGGTTGATTCCTAGGCATTTCAGTTTTTTGGATTCTATTGTGAAAGGAATTGTTTGCCCTATTTCTGTCTCAGTGAGTCTACTGTTCCTGTAGAGGAAAGCTATTGATTTTTGTGTGTTGACCTTGTATCCAGCTACTCTACTAAATATGGTTATTATAAGTCTAGAAGACTTTTGGTGGAGTTCTCGGGGTTTTCTGTATAGAGTATCATGTCATCTACAAATAATGACAATTTGACTTTTCCATTTCCTATCTTTATTCATTTTATTTCTTTCTATTGTCTAATTGCCGTGGCTTATGTTTCCAAAACTATTTTGAATAAGAGTAGTGACAGTGGACATTCTAGTCTTGTTCCTGATTTTACTGTGAAGGATTTCAGGTTGTTTGTTTGTTGGTTGGTTGGTTTTTGGTACTGGGGATCGAACTCAGGTCATTGCGCTTGCACAGCAGGCAGCAAAACCACTGAGCTAAATCCCCGGCCCATGGATTTCAGTTTTTGACCATTTAGTATGATATTGGCTGTTGGTTTTTCATAGATGGCTCTCAGCAGATTGAGGTAGAGATTATCTATTCCAATTTTTTGTAGGGTTTTTATCATAAATGCATGTTGGATTTTGTCAAATGATTTTTCTGCATCTACGGAGATAATCATATGGTTTTTGTCCTTGGCTCTATTGATATAGTGTATTACATTGATTGATTTGCGTATATTGAACTATCCCTGCATCCCTGGGATGAATCCCACTTG
>NW_004624772.1:14772-32323 GCF_000247695.1 Heterocephalus glaber
AATCATGTCTTGCACTAGTGGCACAATTTCTCCTGTTATCTGAGAAATTATTTCTGATTTCATTTTTTCCAGATCCCCTCTTGTTGCCAGTTCAGTGGGTCCAGGTGGTTGAGTATCAGAGTGTTCCATCTCATTTCCCTTTGGGGTTGTTGTAGGTGATTTGGAAGTCTGGTTTTGGGACTTGTTTATGTGTTTTCTCATTTTGACTGGGGTGGGGTGCTGTTAGCACCTGCATGGATTACCTCCTCTGAGCTGGGTGAGGTGGGACAGTGGCGGGGAGCAGCAGTAGGGATGGTGACCCATAAGCCCTTTCCTGTGGGCTGGGAGCAGCTGGAGGAATGGTGTCTGGGAAATCCCTTCCTCTGGACCAGGAGCAGTGGTATAGTGGCTCAGAAGCCCCTTCCTCTGGGCCAGGGGTAGCAGGACAGATGGTGGCCCATAAGCCCTTTCCTCTGGGCTGGGAGCAGTGGGAGTGACGGTGAGTGGGAAGCCCCTTTCTCTGGACCAGGTGCCATGGGACGATGACTCAGAAGCTCCTACCTCTGGGCCGGGAACAGTGGTACTCAGTACCTTGGTCTGGTGGTCTGGTGTCCTCTGCGTCTTTCTAGTGTGGAATCAGCTGGCTGCCTGTCTGCAGCAGGGTGATTTGGTGTCCTCCACGTGACTCAGAACCTCAGTAGGGCATGCACAGACCTGCCTGTCTGCAATGGGCTGATTCGGCATGTGTTCTCTGTCACTGGGGACCTCGGTAGGGTGTGGAATAGGAGTGTGGTTTTGAGGCTTTTTTAAGTGTCTTCTCATTTAAACAGGCGGGGTGGATATGTGCTGCTGGCACCCCCATGGCTCCCCTTCTTGGTGCTGGGGGTGATGGTATAATGACTTCGAAGGTTCACCTCCTCTGTGCTGCGGGCAGCTCTTATAGATTTTTTTTTATCATATCTAGTTGGAGTCCTATATGCCTCACTTATCTATATGTCAAATTGTTTTGCTCTGTTTGGGAAGTTTTCTGTCATTAATTCTGTGAACAGTTTTTTATGTCATTTATACTTCCTCCTGTTTTTTTGTTGACTCTATCAGTCTTACATTTTTCTTCTTTGTGTCATCTAGTAACTTTGGATTAATTTCTCATAGCCCCTTACTATTATTAAGAGTTCATTGTCACTGGCTACCATCCTGTCTTCTATATTTGATATTCTGTTTTCAGATTGGCTCAGTCTGCTGAGAATATTTCAATAGTTTTTAATTTCCTGTATATCTGTTTGAATCTATTTCATGGATTCCATTCCTTTCCTAGGCTGGGCATTCATGGATTCCATTATGGTCCTGAAGTCATTATTTTTTAATTTGTTTCTGGTCTAGAATCTCTAATCATGTCTTTCATTCTGCTCACCATCTGTGTAGTTATCTGGGAGGTTATCTCTGTTTTGAATTTTTCTAGAGCCTCATTCATCTGTTTTGTTACCTCCTGTGCTATCAGTTCAGGTTGTCCAGGTGGTTGATTATCAGATTTTTCTGCCTCATTTCCCCAGAATTTGACTTTGGTGAGCTGGAAGTCTGGGTTTGCACCTTGCTTAAATATCTTCTCATTTCTGTTTTTGTTGATAGTGTTTTTGGTTTAATTCCTGGATTGATACTTCAATATTTTTTATTGTAAATGTCTTTGTTGCTTGTATTTAGAACCCTTATGGAATGATTGTTTCTTGGAGGTATCTTCCAGATATAGCTGATCTTTAGGTTTTGCATCTCTAATGATTCTGGGGCAATCTCATTTTCTTTATACTAGGAATAACAACTGATTAGATCAATCACAACACCTTAGCCCAAGTGATACAATCAGCAATACCATAACATCAAATACAGCTTAGAAAATGACAATTTGTGGTTGATATTAATCTATCACCTTTAACTGTGTGAATTAAATCAAAATAGAGGACCAGCCCAAAATGTGTTTATAGTGAATAATCTCTTCAATACAGCAACTTTACCTTCAGGGTGGAGACTTAGAAGTTGGAGAGGGAGGGATAGATAGGTAGAAGGATAGGGAAAGCTTAGAAGTCAGGCCAGAGGATACAGGAAGATCACTCAAACTCTAGGAAATTGTTGAAGACATGAGGAAAAGACAGAATGAAAGAACAAAGACAAGAACAGAACAACCTAAAAGCAATAGGAATGCTAGAAATTGTATTTACTTTCCTTTAAAACTAGTAACAATCAAAAGAAGGCAAAAGAGAGAAGAAAAGATAAAGAAGAAATCCAAATTAGGGCAGGAATAGGAACATAAAGGGAGATGAAGGACAAGGTGGGAAAATGAGAGAGTAAGGGAAAGAAAAGAAAAAATAGAAAAATTTGAAAAGAGAAGAAAACAACAAAACAATTAAAAATAAGAGAAAAAATAATTTTGAAAATAAAAAATAGAAATGAAGGGCCTCCTTTAGGGTATGCCTCTGCTGTCACAATAGACAATATGGGTAGCAGTGTGCAGCTCTAAATCAATTAGTCTTAGCAAGCCAGCAGCAGTCCACTGAGATTCAGGCTGATTTCTGGCTGCAAGGGCTAAGTTGAGCTCCCTGAACTCCTGGAGGTTTGAACTCTGCAAGGTTCTGCTGCAGGTTCCAGCTGTCCTTCCCCTGAAGATAGTTCAGGTTCTGATGGAAGGAGATGATCTCTCCAACTTACAAACTACAGTGGTCTCGTGTCCCTTTATCAAAGAGATTCTCTTCACCTTTCCAGTGGGCTTTGATTTTCATCAAGTACTCTGAGAGAGGCCCTCTTTCTGTTCACTTTTGCTCTGTCTTCTGGAGCTCAGGACAATGATCTTTATGACCCCCTGTGCCTCTGTGGTGTGGATTCAGGTACCAGCACAGTCCAGAGGCCAAAGGCAGTGGGGCAGTCAGGGGCAGTGCAGGCGCTGGTGTGGTGGTGTATGGTTCCACTCCTTGGAGATCCAGAGGTGCTGTGGTGGTGGTGCTAATGATGGCCAGGCAGCTCAGCTCCATGCAACTCAGCTCCTCACCACTCAGCTCCTCACTCAGAAGCCTGGGGTGAGTGGGGGCAAGTACTTTCTGAACAAAATCACAGTTACACAAGAAATATTATGGAGGATTAAAAACTGTATTTATGTTAAATTTTAAAGATCTGCACAGGAAAAAAAAAAGAGTGGAAAGACAAGTTACCCAATGGAAAAAAATTTTTCCAGCTATTCTTCAACAGAGACTAATAGCTAGAATATATAAAACACTCAAAGAATTAGACACACTGAGATAAAAGACCAAGTAGACATGGGCAAGTGAAATGAATAGCTATTTCACAGAAGATGTCAAAATGACAAGTAAGTACATGAAAAGTGTTCAGAATCACCATTCATTAGAGAAATGCAAATTAAACAACTCCAATATTTCATCCTACCTAGGAAAGAATAGCTATTATCAAGAAATCAAATAATAATAAATGCTGAAGAGATTGTGGGGAAAATGGAACCCTTCTACAGTGTTGGTCTGAATGTAAACTGGTAAAACCACTATGGAAATCAGTATGAGCTTTGAACAAAAATTGAAATCAGAAACTTCATTTGACCCAGTTATTCACTTTCTAGGTATCTTCCCCAAAGAGGTGAAGATACCATATTACAGTCATACATGCATATCCATGTTTACCGCAGCAAAATTTTTAGAAGCTAAATCTTAGAAGAGGACTGTATGTCCATCAATAGATAAATGGATAAAGAAATGTGGTGTTTGCACACAATGGAGTACTACTCTGCTATAAAGAAAGAGAAAGACCATAATGTTAAGTGAAATAAGTCAGACACACAGTCTTAAATATCACATGGTTTCTCTCACATGAGAAACAGAAAGTATAAATAAAGATTAAATTAAAAGATAGATAATGGGAAGTAGGGGGTTAGATCTTTCTTAAAGGGAAGAAGGATCAAGATTTGCAAGGAGAGGAAAAGAAAAGGGGATGAAGAAAGATACTAAGATGTGTTATGTCATGTACTAACTTCCCATGTGCAAATATTATGTACTACAAATGTGTATTAAAAATGGAAAAGGATCAAGAGATAAATGGATTGGGGAGAGAGGGAAAGGAAGGGAATAAAAAAGGAATTAAGATGAAATAGGTGCTTGTAACAACTTCCCACAGGAATGTAAACATTATGTACTACAAACGTGTATTAATTAAGAAATTGAGGGGGCTGGGGATTTAGCTCAGTGGTTCCGCCACCTGCCCTGCAAGCGGAGGGATCCAAGTTCTATCCCCGGTACCAAAACAAAAAACAAAACAAAAAAGACCCCCAAAAAACAACAGGGGAAGAAATTGATCTGAAAAAAAGAAGTCTACAACACACTGATTATTGCAATTGCATTGTTCAACAAGAATAGTGAAGGACACTGATCGTAGCTCTTATATGTGTACATCCCATATAAGCATTGCAATAAGCAGGAACAGGGCATTTTCTAATTTATTTATTGCTCTAATGGTGTTTATAGGCACAATGTTGAAGTAATTAAAACCTAAAATTACCAGATCTAGAGACTGGCAGGGGGTGTCTCAATGGAGTTTGACTTCTGAGGCCAGCTTCTCCATTTTTTAAAAAAATTGTATGCTTTGTAAGAGTTAATGCATTGAACAAAAAAGTAAGAGGTGCATTAGAAAGGTAATCAGACATTCTGGTTCTATAAATCTAAACATATATTCAGCAGTTAATGTCTTAAGCATCTAGGTAAAACAAATGACTACAGAGGGGAAGAAGGAGAAACACAGGTGGAAGGCAAAGACAATTCCAAAGGATGTGTCCTTATGTAAAGATACATATTAAACTAGGGGAATCTGTAAGGGTATTGATTCTGGTGACAGGGAGAGAGAGAGCAAGAGAGAGAGAGCGTGCAAGAGTAAGAGAGCAAGAGAGCAAGAATGACTTCAGGATAGAAAAGGATAGAAATTTTTTTCTTAATCATATAAACAAAAGTTTTAAAAACATTTGCATTTTGTTGTATAGATACATGAAAGTAAGTTATTTCAATTATTTTGAAAGTAACCAGAAAAACTTGCAGCTTATTGCTAGTTTGGGTCTCAATTGTTATTTCTCTTTTCCTTGTCCTTGCATATTAAAAATAACAAAAATAGTTATGAAGAAAAATGTACTAGATATAACAGATGTGTCTTACAATTGTTGCAGTAAAAATAAGATTTAGAAATCACTGAAGAGCTCAACTGAAAACAATACTTGTAAAAAGCAGAAGTGTAATGGTACATTAAAGGAACTTTAAAGGTTTTACACAAGAAATTAAATTCACAGCAGATTTGTTGTTTTTGTCAGTGAAAATATAAATTCTGAAAAAAGAGTATAGCTCAGAGTTACCCATATACTCTGTTTTTAGATAGAAATAAGTGTGTTGAAAGGATATAATTATAAACAGCATTAATTATTTGATGAAAAAGTGACAGTTATTAGTTCCCTGTAATTTTACAAATTTGCACTATTTTCTTCTTTAACACTTTTAAAGATTATTTTGGTGCCATGTCCAATTTAATGGGCATTAAAAAAAAAACCTTCTCCTTGGTTAAATGGAAAACATATCTATGTATTATTGCTTGTATTAAGTGAAAAAGTATATATAATAGACAAAATACTATTTCTGCCTAAATGCACACTTCCTCATTTTCTCAGCAAACATTTTTGTTATACCTAATACAGAGGGCTAGCAAAAATATAATTCAAAGGAATGAAAAGCCTCAATGCAATCAAATTTGAGTAGAGAGTAATATTGTAGTGTTGTTTGAAATCTTCCTATATTTAGCATGTGCCATTACCCCAAAGCTAGTTTGTAACAGGGACTCGAATTCAGCTTTTACTAAAACCATCAACTCTTTACTTTTGCCTGCTGATGTCCAGTTGGCAAATAAAACCATGAGAATAGCTTGGGATCTCTGTCCTACTATTACATTTATCTCCACTACTTTAATCTCTGAATGAGATTTCTGATCAACTCTGAACATGAATATTTACTTTATCATCTGAGGAGTGCCCATCCAAAAATGTAGTACATCACTTTCCTTCCCTGATATTATTTATACGTAGATGTTCCCCCCCAGAGCCTCATACAGTCATAGGTAGGGCTTTTAGGAGTGACTGTCTTATGAGTGTGTGATACTGGATAATGAGTATGGTACTAGATTAGATTACTCTGATTGGTTTAGCACAGTTCTTGGTGTGGATGACAGATTTACTGAGGAGGAAAGACCTACCCTGTGTGTGGGTGGACCAATCGACTTGAAATCTGGCTGGTATAAAATGGGAAAGAAGAAGGAAGTCTCAGTGTTTCTTGCCTCCCATCCCACAAATTCTTTATCCATTGCCCTGCCATCCTGCCTTGGAGCCAGCTAACTATGGGCTGAAATCTCTACAAGCTGTGAGTGAAAGTAAAACTTTCTTCCTGTAACTCATGACTGTTGAGTATTTTGTTTATGCCATGAAAAAGCAACTGAGACATTCCCTTTTATCTGAGGGCAACAAGGTAAGAGTAACTGTTATCTTCAAGATGTACAGGAGGGCCAGGGATTTAGCTCAGTGGTTTTGCCACCTGCTGCACAAGCGCAAGGACCTGAGTTCAATCCGTGGTACCAAAAAAAAAAAAAAAAGATGTACAGGAATATCATAATTAACAGATTTTCAACAATCATCTTTGATAATGGTCCACTCCACACAACTGGAATGGCATTTAGAAGTCTCTAGTCACTGTGCTAAACTGTGAGTATTGCTCTACTTAACTCCATTTTGTTTTTATAACTTATTCTCTCTCTTTCATCCATTTCTCTTCTGCAGATTTTCTCAAGTTCCAGGAATAGTGAGGTTGCAAGTGCTGATCCTCCCTGATGCCACTAAGACTCCACAGAAGCAGACCTGAGATAGTGATCATCCAGACTACAGTTTGCCCAAGACTTCTCACTGTGCACACATCTTGTCCCCTCTGTTTTTGTGCTACTTCTATAAAACTCTAGAGTTATTGTCAGTACCTTGAAGACAGGTCAAAGAATGCTAGACTCCTGTTTTTCCCAATATGGCCACACTGAGATACATTTCTTTCTTATTCACCATCACTCTTCTTTCTGCTAGCTGTATTATCATTTGCATTCTCACAGCAAGTGGCTATATCTTACCTTTTTGACCAGCAGAGTCAGGCAGCTGGCCTAGGACTCAAATTATAAGCTGACATAGAGTAACTCTTTAAGTCATAGGATATGTAGGAATATCTCTTTAAAACCTAATTCTCAATTGTGTATATTATCACCAAGTATTCTATATGCACTCTAGGGACACATGCAAAGATTAAATGAACTTATATGGTGAAACAGATACCCACATTAACTAATACAACATATATTTATCAACTATATGCAGCACTATTTCAGATGTGCTTTGAAATATGTTACTCATATTTAAGTAGGGAAGACAGTTGAGAAAGCAAGCTACATGCATGATACACTGATAAAGGTCTAAGAAAATGACTACATCATAAAGAATGGAAAGTAGGTTGTGAGGCCTCAAAGCAGGGAAATAGTGTTATGCTGGTATGGTAAGAAAGATTCTGTGAAAAAGGTATTCTTTTGGTAAGTCAAGGGACTGGTAAGAAAGAAAAGGAAGAATATTTCCAGAAGAACAGGTGTGACAAAGTATTTGGAAATGTGGAATATGTGACAGTGAATAGATCAATTAATTAATAAGTCTAGACAGGCAGATTTATTGGGTGTCAGGAGAAAATACATCAAAACATACAGTAAGACCAACAGAACAATCCATTTCCAACACGACATTCCTAACAGATTTGATGGGTTCATGTGATAAGTACTATTTTGGACCATAAAAGGTATCTCTATTGATGCAAAATAATCATATATTACCACTGAGAAATTTCATGAAGTAATTATTCTCCATATCAATATTGATAATTTGATTTGTTGCTTTAATGTTCATTACCTTTATGATTTGTTTCCCTCCTCTCCCAATCTCATATTTGTAATTTGAATGAAACTGAATTCCACTGTAGTCCACTAACATGTGGTCAACTAATCTTTGAATGGCTTCAGATTTGCATGAACATGCATTTGTTTATCCTAATTCTACAATTCTGAGTTCCGCTGTCATTTGTTGAAATAATTGTTTTTGAATAATAGCAAGTTTCTCTGCTTACTATTTTGATACAATGGAAGATGGAGGGAGATAACAGAATTATCCTTTGATTTAACTGTGAGCCAAATCATGACTCAACATAGTATTAAAATTTCTTGGAAGAAATGACAGTTATTTATTCTATCTATCTATCTATCTATCTATCTATCTATCTATCTATCTCTATATCATCTGTGTATCAATCTATTGGTTGTATTGGAGATTAAAACCAGGACCTTCAGAGTCAGATATATACTCAACTTAACATTTTTTTATTGAGATAAAGTTTTGGTAGGTCATTAATTTTCTAGGTTTAACTCAAATTTGTGAAGCTTTTGACTGTACTTCCCTCTGCTGGATTATAATCATCAGCCACTACATCAGGCTAAATTGATAGTCTTAGTAATATTGCTGTCTTTGTAGAAAAAAAGCTCAGACAAAAAAATCCTTTCTTATCTCATCCATATTAATGTAATAGATTTTAACATAAAAACATAGAATTTCATCGAGTAATGTATCCTAAAATATACAAATTTATACTACCTCAAAATATGCTACTTTGATATAAGAATTGTTTTGGGCTGAAGGGAATTAGTTCTCTGATTTCTCTCTCTCTCTCTGTTTTTTTTTTGTGTGTGTGTGTTGTTTTTTGGTACCAGGGATCGAATTCAGGTTATTGCGCTTGCAAGGCAGGTGCAGTGTCACTGAGCTAAATCTCAGCCCTCTCTGATTTCTCTTTTTATATTTAAAAGCAGTACACAATTTTGTCTATTAAAGTTTATCTTTCTCATAAACTCTGACTAAACTAGTCCAGAGTCAACTTTTAAAACTTGCTAACCCAGCATTATCTGGTTGTAGATTCAGATTGTCAGGCCTCCTACACAACACCTGCATCTACCACCAGAGAGAGATTATCAGATTGAAAACCTTGAGTATTTGTGATGCTCAGGTAAAAATACATGTTGCATCCTACTGCAATTGAATTTCTACCTACCCATTGCCAGGTCTCATAGAATGCATAATTCTTCTTTTTGAATATTTTTGGGTGCCTCTGGAACATGAGGGTTATAGCCTTTGCATCGTCTTTGGTGATGCCTCTTACAACCTAAGCTATATAAGTAAATCTGTGAATTTGTTCTCTCCTTAATCTGTGTTTTACCAAACTGAGTCACAGAATATACCTTAAAAGTGGGTTTTTGGAGGAAGTTTTATCCTCCCTTAAGTTCTTTGTATAAGAGGATAAGTTTTTAAATTTTTGGGGGGGGGGAATTGAAAGTATTATAGTAATTGGTGTAAACATTTTCTGCTAAAAGAGAAAAATATTTAGAGTGGTTCATATGTCAGTAGAATATTTTATGAGAATATTTTCTGAAAAAATGCAATTTCATTTTGGAGAGTAATAGTTTTAGAGTTAACACATGGGGGAAAATTGAATCTGCATACTTATAAATTTCCAGTATATTCAACTATTTTTTTTTCATTTCAGTCATTCAACCTAATTGAAAAGGAAAACAGAAGTGTAAAAAAAATAAAACTCCAAAATCCTTTTTTCAAATGTTATTTTTATTAAGAAAGTAATATGGAGGATTTCAGTTTATATCTAGGCCAAGTGGGCTTTTGAATAGTGAACCTAAAATTACATGGATGTTCCTAATCTGCAGCCTGAACTGAGGTAGGTTTCCCCAGGATATGGGGGAAATCTCTCCAAAAGAGAAAAACGGACTATATTTTCATGTAAATTACTACCAGGAGAACTAAAAGGAACTCTGCAGGATGAACAAATATTTTCTTTCAAACTTATCAAAAATATGTTACCTCACTTCTGTCAGTAATGGAAGGGGCACAAATAATCCAAATCTTATGTCACGGTGTCTATTTCTCTGGAGAAGAGAGTGGGAAAACATTTTGCTTTTTGGTAATAAGGTGATTAATAAATATAAGTATTTTTTAAACACTGAAATTAACATTTTTAAAGGACAAAAGGAAAGAATATTAAAAATAATATGGAATTCCAGATGGTCAGGGGCTAAAACGAATAATTGATCATTTGAAATAGGAAGAAATGGTCTAAAGGGGCAGGGGAAGTGAGAGGTGAAGGGGAAAGGAAAGAAGGGAAAGGAAAAATTATGAGAAAAGAAAAAAATGGAAACAAAGTCTATATAAATAGGGAAGGGGGGAGGGCACACAGGTAATAGGGAAAAAATAAGAGCTGAGATACGTCATGTACAGACAGGTACAAGCACCCAATGATAAATGTAAACATATTGTATAACTAAAATATACCAATAAAAGAATTAAGTAAAAAAATATGGATTAGTTTCTTTATACATTTTTTCCTTTTATTTACTAGTGGTGTTTTGATATAAATTCAGAGGGCTTTCTAGTTTTGGCCTAGAATTTCTATTCTATGCCCTATGATTATCTTTGGTCTTCTTCATCCTAAAATTTGAACACTGTTTATTTTTTTTACAAGCATTAGACATTAAGAAATTAGAGATCACACCCCCAAATTTTACTATTTTAATATTCCCAGCAGTTCTGTTAAACTTTTCTTTCTCATATTTCAAACTCATCAAACTCATCTTTATATTTTATTTACTTTTTGACAAATATGAAAAAGTAACGTGAAAATTCCATGGAAATGTTAGCTTCATTTTTGCAAATATATTGGACTTACTAGGGGAATGTTACAAACTCATATAATTGCACAAAACTTTCATGTTTTGCTGGATTTTGCTTTGGCTGAGCATATCTGGACTGGATGCATCTCAGAATATTCTTTTGTAGATACAGTGCCTCATCTTCATAATAAAATACAAATATTAGAATATTGTAATATATAATTGCACTGTTGAAAAGTATGTCTTCTGCAATCTAGCCTCAGGTATTACTTGGTCTCTCACTGTGCTTACTGAGACCTGTGGAGTTACCTTTCTCTTAAACTATGAAAAAAGAGAAAAAGAATTTCAAAGGAAATTTAATTTATCCCATTTTATCATCTGAAAATTTTAATACCTATTAATGCCAATAGCATTACCTGACTTAAAATTTGATAATTATTATTTTTTAAATCTGAGAATAATATCTTAACCAAAAGTTATTAACATCATAACAGGAAAGATATATTAAGGAAACTGCAGTGAGCCTTTCAACCACTTGATGTCAGTCACTGTCTACCATGTCATTTTTCACTGAAAGTTAAATAAAATGGGCTAAATGTTAAAATCTGTCACAATAATTTCCATCTACATATCAGCTGAAACTTACTTGCAAATATATTCTCATTCTCTACTTTTTGGCAGCATATAAATGCTAGAGCTATAGGTGCTTATGATTGTGAATAATAGAATGTTTCCTTTTCTTCCCAAATAATACTCTTTCCAGTGAAATATATCTTTTCCATCAACAATTGTTATCATAGACACATTTTGATAAAGACATGATTAAAGGAGTAATAGGAAAAAATAAATTGCTTATTTAGATTATGAAGAAAAAGAGATGTAATCTATTGTACATTACTTACAATAATTACTAATATATTACCTGAAGTTATAGCTGACAAAATATACATAAATCATTATTATTAGGAATGTGAAGAAAATTTAAAATTTTCTAGAGGAGATGACTGTGCATTGAATTAGATTACAATCTTGTATTTAACACAATGAAAAGAACTTTCTGTCCATTAATAAAATAAAATGTTATGTGGAATCCCAATTTATGATAATCTAGCAATGAAATTTTTCTGAAATTGCACTGAAGTTGGGTTGAAGAGCTGAGTTCCCTGTCCCATCTTTTCTCTTCTATGGAGGCTGACTTGAAAATGTTTAGGAAGTAATGGCATTTTTGCTACATGTAGACATTTTCTTATTATATAAAAAACCATTTGTATATATTTTGTTGAAAACCAGTAGCTGTGGGTGAGAGTTAGATCTGATCCATTTTTGCTTAAATCAGTGGCTGCTCTAGGCAAAAAAGTAATGTAAGGAACCAATTCTAATCAAGAATATTGAAAGACTTTGCTGTCCTTAATGTGTAAACATTGCACTGGATAAAGCAACACACATAGAGAAGCCAATGTCAATTGAATGGGAAAAATATACCGGAAGGAATGCAAACATTTGTGAAGTAATGTGCTATGTTTCATTAACATTGAAGAAGTAACGAACTTGAAGTAATAACCCTACCACCAAAAAATATCTAAGGCAGACAAAAGAAAAATTACCATACTTGATAACATACAATTTTATGATGCACACTTCACAGTGAATATGGTAGTATGATTCAGCAGTGTGTAAGATGATGTGAATGTGCATTCACACAATTTCCACTGCCACAATTTTTAAGATTGTAAAACTTATATGTATAATCAATTATGGCAATTACAAATAAATATAGTGATAGTATCTTCTAGGCTCATAGGAAACAAGTTTGAAACAGAAGCATATAATAAATCTTTATCATTCATACAAGTCAAGCATCCTTTTCTCCTTATTGGTAGTAACACATCCCTACCTGAAGAAACCACCCAGAGATAACCTTTCTCAAATGTTCTGAAGGCATGTTGACAAAATTTCTCATCTTCAAGAATAGTGAAATATGATCTCTGCTCAAACAAAGAACTCTATTCTTATCATGTACCTGCTTTTTGGATGGACTTATAAATCAATCCAAATCAATTAAGAGTTAGATTTGGAGTTTAACTCCAATTGTTGGGAAAGAGATGCTGGAAGTATGTAATTATTGGGAAAGAGGATCTTACTTTTTTTTGGTACCAATTAGGCAGGATGTAAGTTTGACACTATATGTGAAAGAATGCCTGAGATAGAGTATAAGACATGGAAAGCAGACAAAAGAGATGGAGAGTGAAGGTGTTGTGGGTTTTTGAGCTCTTAATTCCAATCTGAAGCCATCTGTGTGCATTTCTGAATTATACAACTTAACTCATTTTATTTGTGATGAGTTAGTTTGATGTTGTTTGTCCAACTCTTGAAATTCAAAGCACACTGTCCTAATACCCTATTGCTTCTTTGTTTTCTAGTCTTTCTCTAGACTTCGCTTTTTCTGAAATCACTTGTCATATAACCATGCCTGGCAAATATATGTCTTCTCATGTTTCAGGGTCCTCTTTCCTTGTGCCCATAGTCTTCACCATATTCTTAACTCATCATTAACTCATTAAACATTGATACTAACTGCCAGATCTCACTAAGTTTTATGGAGTTTATTGTATGTCTCAGACACTGACTACACCTTTACTGAAGCACTATTGCTTGCCTTTACAGCAGCTTGCCTTTAAATGCCTCTCAAATTTTCTCTGTGGAAGGTTTGATACCAATCTTAGGTATGAACATATTCCTCAAAAACTTGTGGCACTGGCCATTTTCTTCCTTTAAATTGTGGTTTCTGGGTGCTTGTTAAACTACTAAGTAAAATTTATTTTTCATGCATAAAGACCACTAGTTCCTTAATTTTTGGTGTAAGTTCTCTCCATAAAAAAGACTGCTGAATTGAAACTATACTGATGGAGGCAAGGAATAGTTAGCCTTCAGTTTATACAGCTTCTGTTCTGTGGAACTACTCTTATTTTTTTCATAATTAGCAGAATTATTAATTTTATTTCCATAGTAAAAGCAGTCATATTTTGGACCTCATGTTTAGTCCATCTCTAGCATTATAGTCTCAGTTTGATTCCATTGGAGTAACCTCTTGAAGATGATTCCATTCTCTTTCTGATGCATATTGTTCACCTGTAGATTTACTAGTCCAGTGATGGTGAACCTTTTAGAGCTTTCAATGATAACAAACAGCTGGCTGTAGCATGTGTGCCATAGGTACACTACCGCTATCCTAGCCTCTTCTAGGATTCTTGGTTTTCCATCTGTGGTACAACAAGCTGTCAAGACAAATTTGACATATCACCCTGAGAAGTCAAAAACAAGGGACAAAGTTTGAATCTCATATGCAAAACTACTAGGACCTTCTGAAAATTGGCCCACCCTTTCTTTGCATTGTTGGAGATTTACAACTGATAAAGGAACTTGGACTCAAGTAGTCCTCTCTACTCCTGGAACCTCTTTTAGGGGCAGGATGAGCTGTGAGCTGAAAGAATAAGAAATTCCACTCTGAGTATGTCCAGAGTGGATAAAATCTGTCTGAGGACCGTGAGAAGAAGACTGGGCAATACTGAGCCTCTCTGAGGAACTAGCCTCTGATGGAGTTTCTGAGTCACTCAAAGAGGATGGGACTGATTTACTGGCCCAAGGATTATGAGAAGGTTGAGGAGACTTCCCAGTGTGATTGCATTCAGTAAACAGGTGGGGGAAAACCCATATCTTTCTGAGAGAGAGGTGAGTATCAGAGGACAGGACCATTAAAGACACCAATTTCCTCTTTTTGGAGGCCACTTAAAGTACCATAATTCTTGGGCCTTTACAGAGGGATAGTTTCTGATAAAGAACCATAAAATCTTGAACATAAGGGATTTCAGACCACTTTCCTTGCCTTTGCAGAAAAGATCTAACTGAAGAATAATATTGTAATTTAAACTGCCATTTTCTATCTATCTCTCACCATTTTCTAGTTCATCATGGACCTAAAGAGTACTGTGATGGAAGCTAAGTTGTTTTTCTCTCATATTGTAAGGTCCAATTTTTTTTCTTTTTTTGTGTGTGGGGGCTTACTGGTAATTGAACTCAAGACCTTGTGCTTGTGAGGCAGGTGCCAGAACCACTGAGCTAAATCCCTGGCCATTTTTTCTAATTTTTAAAAGATACAGTCTAATTATGAGGTTGGTGGGATCTTCAGAGTGCTTCCTATGACATGTCATAAGGCCTATGGAGAGAGAGACAAGACTAGGTGACATCCCCACAGAAGGATGCAGACACATTGAGCCCTGGAGTGTTCCCTGTGAGACTCAGACACTGTAAGAGCAAATCCCAAACAAAGCTTTTGAATAGGTCAGAATCCAAGAGAATGTGTAAAATGTACTAAGAATTGTATCAATGGATTAAAAAAATAAAATCATTATTTTCATTCATGAGAAGATGACTTATCTATGATTGGATCCCTTTTTTATACTTTTGAAGAGATACTATAGATCCTCTTCAGGTTCACAAGAATATTGGGTCTCTTCCACCTGGTTGGTTGTCATTTCAGGTGGATCAGGTGGAGATGTGTTGATCCTAGAGAGGTAAATCTTGCAGTGCACGTCTGTCAATTTCACAGTTGTTGTACTAGCTAAAATGATTGGGAAGAGGCCCTTCTACTTTTGGTCTTAAGTACAATTCCTCCTTCCAGGTTTTAAGAAGCACTTGATTCCCAGGGCAGACACTAATTGGTCCCCAAAGGCTGGGAGCTAACAAAACTTTATTTCCATTTTCATGAATAACTTGTTGAACTTGACCCAGATGGATAAGGTAATGTAAGAATTTAATGGCCTAAGGATCTATCAGCTTGACATTTCTGGAGGAATGAGGTCTCTAAGCAGAGTGAAGATAATATTTAACTTCTAAAACATTTGCTATTACTTGTGTTTTCTGAGAGATTAAAGAAGGCCCATTGTCACTCTGAACTGACAAGGGGAGTCCAAGTATAGGGAAGATTTCCTTGAGGGGTACTTTGACTACTTCTGTGGAATTTTCTGAGCAAGTAGGGAAACCCTCAGTTCAACCTGTGAAAGTGTTCATCAAGCAAAATACTTGTTTAAACCTTCATCATGATAGCACGTAATTGAAGACTAATTGCCAGTCATTTCCAAGATATATCCCTCTCCTTTATATAGGCTCTAACAAAGGAGGTGGCTTGGCCTTGCCAGGTTTATTGTAGGTACAGAGAGGGAAACCTTGGTAGTCTTGCTGAGGATTACCAGTAGCTCTGGCCTTGCAAAATCTTGAGTTTCCTTTCCCCATGTAGCATCACTAATCATATGGAAAGAATCATGAAGGTTTTTTTTACAAATAGCTTTCCATTGTTTCTCTTGAAGAAGGACAAGTTTGTTTCCCAAATACCATCTTGATCCCCACTTGACTCTTCCATGTCTCAAGGCCCATTTCTTTAGGGTTATAATTTGGTTAAAGTATTTCCTCAGGAATTGGGAGTAAGGCTAGGGTTTTGAGGGGATGTATGGTTGCCCTCCTTGCCTCTTTATCAGGCCTTTTGTTTTCCAAAGAAATTTAGATATATCTCTTTGATGTCCCTTGCAATGAAAGATGGAATGCTGTGTGGGGAGATGGAATGCCTCCAGAAGTTGTAGAGTGTCCTGCTGATGTTTTATGGTTATTTCTTATTAGTTAAAAAGACTGTTTGTTTCCAGATTGCTATGTGAGAAAGTATTGACAGAAAAACATATTTAGTTTCTATAAATATTTAGACTTTTATCTTTTCCTGGCATTAATCCCCAAGTCAGTGGATTAGGCTGATTTTTGAGTGGAGATTCCAGGAGATAAATTTATAATCTCAATGACTTGCTGTGAACTAACAACTTGATACCTGGCATTTCCATGTCCCTTTTGAAAAAACTTTCATTACTGAAGCATTTCCCCACAAGGTCTTAGAGGAGCATATCACTGATGCCCTGGCTACTTGTATATTTTTAGGAAATCATTTTTTCACAGAAATGGCTAGTTTCTGTATCTGTAGGCATAATGAAGGTGAGATTTACAGCTTGCCCTGGGTCCCTTCAGTCCTCTTGTCAAAGTGGACAGTGAGTGTTTTGGCTGGTGTAGTTCTCCAGAGCCATAGATTAGTCACATCATTGACACAGAGAGCAGGACCCAGTCATTAGGATCATACAATCATGAGTCCAATGTCCTTTCTTTTTCCATTTAAAAGATGAACCCTTTCCTTGATTCACTTTAAGCAGTCCCTTGGATGGCTTGGGTTTGCTTAAAGCACTACAATTGCAGTACCCTAATTCTCATCTTTATTTTTTGCTACCACTCCTATTTACTTTCCTCCACATCCCTTTTTCCAGCTTTTTTTTTTGGTACAGGGGATCGAACTCAGGGCCTTGTGCTTGCGAGGCAGGAGGCGGAACCACTGAGCTAAATCCCTGGCAACATCCTTATTGTTGAATACAGAAAATGTTGTATCCACTGATTGGGCCAAACACATTTAGGGAGCCAGTTTCAGTTTTATAACATGACAAATATCTGGGTTTGATTGACTACTGAAATGTCCCATTCATACTTGCCCCTCCTTGGAAGTTAGACCTAATTTTGGAAAGATGGATTTTTTTCTTTGGAAAGATGGATTTTTTTCTCCCCAGCAGCCATTCCACCACTCCCAGGGCAGAGGAGGTGAGCCAATCCCAGGGCCAAGGAGGAGGCTCCCCAGCTGCCATTTCTCTGCTCCCAGGGGACAGGAGGTAAGCTGGACAGG
>NW_004624772.1:32948-45317 GCF_000247695.1 Heterocephalus glaber
AATAAAAATTGTAAATAAATAAAAATTGAGCAAAATTAACACTGTTTTTAAAGCTTTAAAATTTTGCTCAAAGGGGGTCTATAACATATTTGTTTGATGGATTAAAGTTCCCATCATTTTCCATCTGTATTGTGATTGCATAATATAGTTGAGTGTTTGAATCTAAGAGGCAGCTATGTGGATCTAGTACCTAGGGATGATATTTCAAGAAAAATAAAACAAAATGGTGAAGTGGAAAGCTCAAAAATCAAAGTGAATGATAGATGTAGAAGATTTATAGGGTTTGGTATAAAAATTATACATGTTTCCCAAGAAACCAGATTTTTCAATTTCCATTACCAACATCTGATTAGGCAGCTTCAAAATTCATCTTTACATGACAACATCTGATTGGTCGGAGTCAAGAATAATTCTCAAATATTTGACAACCTATTAACAAGTAGAGAAGACAACTACATTTAGTTTTTTTCTGGTAAGACTACCAGGTTTTCTATACATGTACATATTGCATATGTGATCTAATAAGGCAGATAAAAAGTGATTATTATACAAAGGAAGTATAATTGTTTTTAGCTGTAAGTAGTGCTTTACTTATAAAATGAAAAACAGAAGAGAGACTGAATAGAAGAAAAGCAATGGAAAGACAACAAAAAGAATCTAAAAAGAAAAAGAAATGAGAAATGGCTATAAAAGTTAGATCTAGAATTTATTAATGTAATTTAATCAAAAGAGCTAAAACAAAGAAAAAGAATAGTAGATATAGTGGTGATAGGGAGTTTAATTAAACAGTTACTCTGTCATCAGTGACCATGGCAATTTCAGGGGAACTGGAAACATCTTATCTTCAAATCCTGTGAGGAATGTAAACAATTTTAAATTACCATACTTAGGCTTCTAGATCATAAACTTAATGAGACTATTGAAAGAGCAGAACCTGGGCTCACAGTGGCTTATGCTTGTAATCCCAGCATTTGGGAGGCTGAGGAAGGAAGACTGGAAAATCAAGCCTAGCCCAGGCAATTTGGCAATTTAGAAAAATTGTCTCAAAAGTTAAAAAAAGTGCTGGTGATTAATCTGCAATACTGGAAAAATCTCCATATGTGTGTGTGTGTGTGTGTGTGTGTGTGTGTGTATGTAATTTGAAAATAACACAAAGAAGAAAGACATGATAGAGCTTAAATGGTTTGTTAAAGCAATGTAAGTTTATAAGAACATTAGTAGATGTTTGGAACAATGTATATTTTTATAAATTTTAATTTAGTTATCTATATTTTATTGTGTTTTCACAGTATTATGGTACTTTAAATTTTTAAGCTTTGTAGAATTGCTAGCTAAATTGAAATAGATAGGTTCTGCAATTTCCATTTAAATGTTCAACAAACTGCCACAGGGAAGTAGTTTTGTATGGTTTCTAACAACTTTAAGAGATTTGAAGCCGTGCTATGAATGCATCCAATTATACTAAATATGACTTTTAAAATTACTTTTCTCTATTACCTGGACAAATTACTATAGAAGGAAGTGGTTTATCTAGATGTAAGATACTAATGTAGATTTGAATATTTAATATGTTCAAACAACTCTCTGTAACAAAAAAAAGGAAAATTAGAGCAACTATTTAATATAAACCTAACTAAAAATAAAAAACAGTATAAGTTTTTCATTTCATAACTACATATTTTTATTAAGTGGCAGATAAGTCACTTAGAGTTCTTGATGTCATCTTTTTTTTTTTTTTGGTACCGGGGATCGAACTCCAGACCTTGTGCAGGCGCCAGAACCACTGAGCTATATCCCCGGCCCTGATGTCATCTTTTGAATTTTAGATGATTTCATGTTGAACTTTGTTAAAAAAATTGTATTTGGAAGGGAAAATTTAGAATCAATAGTTTATAACAAGAAGATCCTCTGGCTATCACCTTATCCACAAATTCTTTTTTTCTCAGATGAAGAAGCCATAGTTTGAGAAAGTTAAATAAAAGTCGGTTTACAGCCACACTAGAGAACACAATGAATACAAGTTGGCTTTGCAATACTAGGTAACTGTGGGATGTGAGTGATGAGTCATAAGGACAAATGGAATATAATATATAGGCAAACATAATATGTAGGTAAATATAATATGTAGCTCAAATATCATGAAAAAAATTGCAAAGGTGTAACAGAACTTCTCAGTGGAGAGTAGCATATTAGGGGGCATTTTCATGACTGTCATTTTCTGTTTTAGAATCACTGGATATCATGTATTTGTGTTTAGTGTTATTCCTAAATGAATATAAATGTCAGACTTTGTGAATTTTACTCTTCTATGTAAAATTGCACATTTGTTTCTAAATTTTATAAAGAAGAAGAAGGAGGTGCAAGAGGAGGAGGAGGAAGAGAAGGAGGAGAAGGAGAAAGAGTGAAAGACAGAATAAGAAATTATCTCACAATAAGTTAACATAGGTAGAAAGCTATTTTTAAGTTATCTTTTAGAATGGCCTCTTGATACCACTTAAAAGAGATTGGAAGCTAGCTAAGTATCAAAGAACAAAATAATTGGTCAGGGCCGGAGATTTATCTCAGTGGTTCTGCCACCTGCCCTGCAAGCACAAGGTCCCGAGTTCGATCCCCAGTACCAAAACAAAAAAACAAACAAAAAAACAAAACCAAAATAATTGGTCAAATAAGTTGAAATCTACAGTTTTGAAGATTTACATTGTAGTCATTAAGAAGCATGGATTCAAAGATGGCAAAATGTGTATGGAAACAATCGATTTTATAGTAAGCAGAAAGTGGATCATTACATAGTGTATTTGTCAGTTTGGTTTTACCATATCAAAATATTTGAAGTAGGCTATTTATAAAGAAAAGTGATTTATTCAGAGGTTTGGACACTAAAAGTCCTAACAGCATAACTCAGGCTCTGGTGAGAACCCCATAGCAGGTAATGGGAGGACACATATTTCATTTCATCATTTCATTTCATTTCATTTCATTTCATTTCATTATTTATCTTAGTGAAAATAGAAATTAAACCCCGGGCCTTCTCACTGAATTACATCCCCAGGCTGTTTTAAAATATATTCTTTTGAGACAGGTCTCACTAAGTTGCCCAGACTAGGCTTGAATTTTTGATCCTTCTGCCTCAGTCTTTGACCTACTAGGATTACATCCACCACTGTATGCTGCTTATTTCATGAAGCAGAAAGATAAAGAGACAGGCTTATTGGGTTGAGGCTTGGTGGGCTGACGCTTGTTGGGTAGAGGCTCAGGTTTCTGTTATAATACTCTCAGGAGAACTACCAAGGTCTCTTGTATATGAGCCCCCTTCGAAGACACACTTCCAATACTTTAGACCTCTCATGCACTCCAATTCCTAGGTTCCGTTAGCTTCCACATCACCACACTGGGGACTGAGACCCCAACACATGAACCTTTGAAGGACAATGAAGTCCAAACAATATGATTCTGCCTCTGGCACCAAAGTTCATGTTCACTTCACAATGCAAAGGGATTTATGCCATTCTTAATATTCTCAAAGTCTTTACTGTTCTAAAGCTTCATCTGGAATTCAAATCAATTTCAGCTATGACCTTCTATTTTAAAAAATTGCATTCAAATAAAAGGATGGTGATAGAACATATACCATATCATTCATTGCCTGACAATCTTCAGTGTTGGGATTAAGTTGCACATCTATGGCACAATCATCAAACCCTGGACTAGATTACCTTACGTTTTTCATTTGATGTCATTTTGCCAATAAGATTATACTTTAATCTTATTGGCTATCTTTTGCTTATAAATAATACTTTTTTCCAAATCAGAACTTTCATCCTTCCTTCTCCCTCTTTTACGTATCCATCCATGCCCTTCTTTCTTCTCTTTTTACAATAAATAGCTGTGTAATTAGCTTCTTAATATTGTCTTCCCAGTAAATTGGACACACCATTCACACTTAAATACTTTGTTAAAAACAAACAAACAAACAAAAAAACCCCACTTTGTTTTCATATAAGTCTTACTGCTTCATCATTATTTCTCACCTAGAAAGAATAAGTGGGAAAGTAGGAAATGTGACCTGAAGTGTGACTTGCAGTGGGAAAACAAGAGTAAGTAAAAATCTTAACAAACCTTTTCTGGTGTTCTTCTGGGTCATTAACACTAAAAATATTTTAAATATGTAAATAAAAAAAACAAAAGTAAATCTTGGGCAATTCACATGAGAAAATATACTGCCACGAAATGATTGATTCAGAGTTGTATTCATCACTATAATATCAGTGTACGTCATACAAAAAAAATTCAATATTTAGCTTAAAATTTTTTTGGTTAAGTCATGAAATTTTAAGTTAAAATTCTTTAAATAATGCCTGAAATTAATCTAGTGAAAAGATGAATGAACTTTTTGTCCACATTGGAAATGCTAATTCATGCATCAAGGCTCAAGTTACTCTTCTCTTGGTTTGGCACACCTGCTTTCACTTGTTATTGTACTTCACAAGGAAATATTTTCTCTGAACAATATACTTTCACTATTTCTCCCTGTAAATTAAAATATATATGTAGGTGCATGTATTACATTTATGTAAATATAAATATATACACAAATCACTTGCTATCACATAGAATCCTCACATACTTGAAGTTTACTTGTTAATTATTTGATAACATCTTTACTGTATTACTAGAGAGTGACTTTCCTTTTCTATAAGAAGATTCAGGAAGTTTATGAGTAACTACCTTTATTTATACAAGGTATCTAATATATTGACATGAATCTAAACTATAATTACATAATCACAACCTAATATTCTAGAGCTGAAGCTGTAAGTGAATATTTACTCTTATTAGGGACCTACTAGTTTTAATATGTTTCTATGTAGAAAAAATTGGAAGTAGAAGATAAGGAAGGTTATCATTCAATTTTATTTCATTTATTATTTTAAATAAAAAAAATTTTTGTGGTGCTGGGGCTCAAACTCAGAGCATATCCTATGCTACCACTCTAGTACTGAGCCACATTCCCATACCATTAATTCCATTTTAGTCACAGAGTTGCTTTAGGTGGCAGAGCAGATTGTCAGTAATGTGAATAGAACACTGATTAACCAGATAGATTCCAGTGTCTATGTAACCCACATAGACGTGAACCTCAATCAGCTCACTTAACCTTGCTAATTTTGATACACGTATTTTCATGGTGTATAATATTTTCACAAAAACCCCAACTAATTTAATAATTAAAATTCATTTATGCAATAATTAATACATATTGTTTTAAAATTAATAAAAGTAATTTTTTGGCATTCTAAAAGTGTCCAGAATTATTAATTTAGTTTATATTATAATGGTTATCTTTAACTTAATCATATGTGTTATATTTGACACTATATTCTATCATGTTTGTAAATACACCCTAAAATAGATGCAAAACTAAAGCAAATTGTGTATTGTTTCTGTCCAATTATATGCCTCACATCCTATTAATATAATTGGTAAGATATTTACCATGAAAGTATATTTAGTAATTATAAGTAACTCAACTGATTGTCCACTGCTAGATTTCAAATAGAAATCCAACGTCTTTGTTAATTTTGAACTTAAATATTTTTTCACTTCTTTTATCAACATGCATTAAAAGTAAGCTACAGCCTGATGTGGCCTTAAATTGTGAAATTCATGCATTTTCTTTTTACATTTGAATTTTTATACTAACAGAAATAGAGCTAGAGATTGAATCAATATACTTACTATATTTATGAAAACAAATTACTGTGAATTCAAAATAAGCTCATTATAACTGGCCTAATTCTTCAACTTCCAGGTTAAATTTTACTGTCTTGTTCATTTTTAGATATGTTTTCCACCTGCTTCTGGCTTATAACTATCTTTTATTATCAGGAGTGAAATTGTTTCATCAATGTATAGATTTCTAGGGGAAAATGTTTTATATTCTCACTATCTATGTATCTAAGACTTTTTTCTTTCATCTCTTTCATTTCTGCCTAATGTAGCCCAGGGAAAATCATACTTCTCTTTAATTTTCTTTTATAAAACACTATTGAATATAGGGAAGGAGTTCATACTTAGAAGTCTTTAGGGAAAAAATGTCCTGTTAGGGTATTTAAAAATTATGACTAAGGATGAATTTCAAGACAAAATTCAATATCTGAAAAAGAGCCATTTTCCATAAAAAACTGATTTAAGGATGAGACCCAATTTTCTTCAGGATAATGATAACTGAATTTCCTATCAGCAGTGTAATGAAAGAGCTTCACGAATTTTAAAATATATTGAGATTTAAAGCATAGATGGAGGAATTAAAAAATTTAATTTAGTGACTATTGATTATTGCTAGGCATATACAAGGTCAGAGAACAAGGTTTTTTTCAGTTTTCAATGAGCTTAAAATTCAAAGAAAGAGATAAAAGAAGTAGCTTTTCCCTTTCTGCTATTCTTTTATTTTTGTTAATTTCTTTATAACAATGAACTGATTGCCAAATTAGATAGGGTAGAGCAAAACTAGATTGCAACACTGCTGAGTGAGGAAGAGGAAGAAAAGACAGTTTTAGTTTTTTTGGTATTACTTTCTTGTCTTTTTTTAAAAAACTGCTACAAAATTGGGTCTCCACACTGACAATCTAGCCACAGCCCCATGGACGGGAGAGTATTAGACTGAATTCTAGGGCAAGAGAATAGGTAATTTGTCTTGTTATTAGCTGGAGTTCTGTCAAAGCAACTTGCACATTAGGAAAATAAATAGACTTGTTATTCTTTTCATTATCTAGACAGTATTAAACATTAATTACTGGTTTGGATTGAATAATATGCTCTAAAGTTTATTATTTTTCCATATCATTATAAATGTATTATATAATAATTAAATTATTTAATAGATTAAACATTTTCTTATAAATATAGCATCTTTATGCTGGGAAAAATTTCAAAAAGATTCTAAAGTTGACATTAGTGTAAACCTCAGCATATGAAGAATAATACTATGTCTGCTTTTTTCATATTTTGGTAGCAATTTAAATTTTCCAAAAAAGTTTGCATCTTCACTATCTGGAATATACACTATCTGGAGTAGGAATATGCAGTAAATAGACTAACATATTAGATAATGTAAGGAATGTTCTTCCCAACCAGCCTCTGCTTGTAAGAGAAAAAAATATTTTCTTTCTTACAACATTTCTTCTTAATTTGAAGTACACTGAAAAATTCCATTCTCTGCTATTTAGTTCATTTACTAACTGCTTGTGTGTTTTGTTTGACTTTGTCAGTCTTTCTATTTGATTTAGAGTTTCTCAAGAAGAGTTAGCAAAACCAACGTCCATTCTTTACAAAATTTCCATATAGCCTTAGTAAAATGTTTTAAAAAGTCTGCTTAAAAATTCGGATGATTATTAGTCTAATCATTAATAAATAAAAATGGTCATTTTCCCTTAATAAATAATTTAAAATGTCATACAGATCAAAGTGTATTCTTTGTATCATCAGATTTTCTATTATATGCCCATGGAGTTAGTTAAGAATAAGGAACTATGAAGCAGAATTACATTGAAATGTGTGTCACAAGGTGGCACTGCTGTTTCAAATATGACAATATAGCATTTCTCTTGGGATGAGGTGTTAAAATGTTCAAAATATTTTGTGAGTATATCATATTACTTTAAGGATCTTATATTTCATATAAGCATTTAAGGAGAAGCATTTGCAATTTGTATTGCCAATTGACTACAATCTTTGCAGATTTTTTCTTTCATTCCCAGTCAAGGTCTGTGGACTTCCCTGTCTCAAGCAACCAGCTTTAATTGAGTTTAGATATCCTAATCCAAACTAAAGCCCTCAGGGAAAAAATAATCAAGCATACCTATTTCAGGTCATAATACTTCTATTTTTGACTTTCATTTCATTAGTGACTTGCTCACAGAACAATAGATTCCATATTATTGTGTGTCATTATTAGGATGTGGCAATCAACTTTCGTCCATTACATGACAGATTAGTGATCATGATTACTTTTAGGAAAGAAAAAAAATTAAAGATTCTAAATTGGCATTTTGGAAAGAAGGTAGAATTACAGAATAGTACCATAGTACATCTCGTATGTATAAAGTTGAAATCAAAGCTGAGTAAAATAACATCGTATGTATATATTCCTTGCAATAAATATCTATTTAGGCTTATTTTCTCTGTATGAACAGTCATGGTTCTATAGCTATAATTATAGTTACAGTATATTATTTTTTACATGAAATCAGGACTCATAGAATAAAGTATCCATGCTACACAAGCCAAAGGTGAGAGGTGATACTCATTAAACAGACTACAAAGACTAATAAGGATGAATTTTGCCAAAGGCAAATGGTCACCATTATAAGTACAAACAGAAAAGAAAAATACTAAAACCAAACTTCCTGCCTGAAATTAACAAAAGATATAGAATTAATGTAAAAACTGTTTTAGGAAGAGTAGCACAATAGGTATTAAGCTTAGCAACTGTACATTAACTAAGTTAAATTTTAAATCCTGTGTGAACCATATATAAAGAGCTTGTGTCTGTATGCATTGATTTAACATGAATTTTGCTTATGATACTACACATGGAAAGGACAGCTAAGTTTTCTAAGTGTGTCTTCTGCAGTTAATCTTCATTGAGTCTGTCTTGTGAATATTTTTTTTTAGTTATTCCCAAATGAAAAGAAGGAAGAGGAAGAAGGGAAAGAGAAGGGGACTGTATTGTTCTAAATAAAACAGAAAAAAATAAAAACAAATTCCAAACTCTAGTGCTGTTTTTCCTCAGGAGACTGAGTTTCAGTGTGTCTATGGCTGCAGTTGGATTCCTCACTTATCTCACCTGAGCACCTGAGCAGAGAACCCCTTTGAGGCCCAATCCTCACTCTTTACCCTATGCATTTTCTGTTTCCCCTACTTGGTGTAGATTCCATGGAGTTCCGTTCACTACTGTAGCTTCAGCTTTTAATCATTTGGCACATAATAGGTGTTTCAGTAACTATTTGTTGAACAAATGAATAAATTTTTAGACATTATGGATATATAGATATGAGTCCTTTTCCCCATTATACTAAGCATCTTGTAGTAGAAATATGTTTTGAAGGTTATTATTAGATAATGTCTTCGATACAGACAGCTTTATGTAACTGAGTGGAACATTTGGATGTCTGAGTTATTTTTCTCTAATCAGTGTACAGTATACAACATATAAAAATATACCCAGGTTTGAGGAGCAGAATATTTTGAATTGTGAGTACCAACAGGACTCATCATGGAGAATTAACTTGGTAAATTCTGATATTTTAAGTCTGACTTCAGCCATAGACATATTAAATTATTATTTTTTTTATTTTCAAGTTCTGTGACAGCACTTTCCCATTACATTTATATTTCAGGCTTATATTTGTCATTGCTAATATATACATTTGTCTATTAAAAAATTTCTCCCTATAACTACATTTTCTGTGTGGAAAAAGTAATTAAGATAAAGGAATAAAGCGAGAAGCAAAATTATGTTGAAATTTGGAAAATTGCTGTTTCCGGAGAATACTTTTAGTCTCCACGGTATCTATGGTATAGTATCATGTAGTTTGCAACAGTGATGATAATGTACTTTGAAAGGTAAGTTGGACAGCTCAGCTTCAGGGGAAGTCACTACCTCATTTCTCACTTCTCTCAATACATTGATGAAGTCACTGGGACAAAGTGTACTTCCAAGATAGTGGGATTACTGTAATAAGCCAAGATAAAACTTAGAAAATGGTATGGGATCCTACAAGAATTATTAGAATGGAAAATCTGAATATTCAACCTTGAATTAAGTAAACCAATGAAAAATAATGGCAAATATTTGTGGTAGATCAAATTATAACAGTCTCAAATTTGTCCTCCCAAATAAGGACTTGTAGATAAGATAGAATAGTCACTTTCATGATTGGGTTATATTATATAGCTCAAATAACTTTTTAGCTAGGTTGTCCTGGGTGAACATGTCTTACCAGTAGTCTCTAAGAGGACCTGACCTCTTCCTGATGAGAGATTTTGATGTGAGAGAGGAATTCAAACTTGAGGGTGATTCTTCATTGCTGGATTTAAAGATGAGGGAAAAGCGTGTGAAAGGAATGCGGGCAGCCCCTAGGTGCATTATCTGACTGACAATCAGCATGGAAACAGGTCCCTTATTCATGTGACTGCAAAAAACTGGATCTTTGTGCAAACATAGGAGCTCAGACTAGAAGCCTAAACACTAGATTAGCATGTAGACCAACTGAAATCTTGATTTTTACCTGAGTTTTGAGACCCTGAGCAGAGAATCAAATCATGTTGTGTTGTACTTTTGACCTATAGAGCAATGAGATAGCAAATGGGGCTTGCTTTAAGCCATTGTGTTTGTGATAATTTGTTAGCAACAGAATTCTAATATATTCATTAAGGCCATTTGAATAGATACCTAATCTCTGCCATCTCCCTGGCCAGTTCCAGTCTCTCACCATACGCAGCCACCTTTGTTGGGTTTTCTCAGGTAACCAAAGTTCTTTTATATCTTATAATAATAGCATTTATTGTTCATTTTCAATAACCAGCTTTGAGATATACACGAATCATGTCATCCAGCTATCTCACTGATCCTATGTTGATGATATCATAAGTGATTCCAATTTTACTAAAGAAGAAACTGGCTCAAAGAGATTCTGTACTGGTCCAGATTCTGTAATTTGTCCAATATCACATAATAAGTAGGGGCAAGAATCCAAATATTCTTGATCCAGACTCTATGTACTTTATTTTTTGAAAATGAAAATAATGACAAATTTCTAATTATGTACATATTAACCAATAATTGTAAAAAAAAGGAACAATAGGAAAAAATAGTGAAATTCAAAATAAGAACCAAGATGGGTTATGTAAAGGTACAAATTTCCAATGATTGGAAAGGTACAATTATGGAAAGGTACAAATTTCTAATTTCATTGTATTGTATACCTGAAATGTACCAATAAATTTATTTATTTATTTATTTGTACCGGGGATCAAACTTGGGTCCTTGTGCTTGCTCAGCAGGCGGCAAAACCACTGAGCTAAATCCCCAGCCCTCAATAAATTTAATTTTAAAAAATCTACCACAGTTAATAATTGAGTGATTATTCTTCTGTAAGGTCCTTTTAATAAATATGTGCACATATAAATTTGTTTAAGTACATTATATATAAATGATTTTTAAAAGCATAAAGTTATTTTTAAAAATAACATTTATTTTTTTCCTTTCATTTTTCAGTCCTTTCCTTTTTTTTTTTTTTTTTTTTGTACCGGGGATCGTACTCGGGTCCTTCCACTTGTAAGGCAGGTGGTGGAACCACTTAGCTAAATCCCTGGCCCAAGGCAACTGCAAGGTTCCGAGTTCGATCCCTAGTACCAAAAAAATAAAATAAATAAATAAATCCTTTCCTGTTTTGAACCTTTCACCTTGCCCTTACTTCAAGTAACAAGTAGTGGTGCACATCTCTTTAAATGCTTCTGAGATACACGTGCTCGCGCACACACACATACACACACTTTCTTGAGTTTATACACATGCATTTTAGAGAGTTTCAAAAAATGAGTCAATTTTATGTAAATTTGTCTGTATTTTTCATCACTTCAACATATGGTGATACGGTTTTTTTTTTTGGTACCGAGGATCGAACTCGGGTCCTTACACTTGAGCAGCAGGTGGCAAAACCACTGAGCTAAATCCCCCGCCCTGTCATACAGTCTTGTGGAATATATTGAAGGCTTGGGTCTTTATTAGAAAAATAATAAAGAGTATTAAGTTGAGATGATAAAAAGATCAGATTTCTGTTTGAAAATTACCTTAGCTGCACAATATAGGAATGCTCAAGTGGATGTAGGGAGCCCAGTTGGTGATCTATTATAGTGGTCATGGCCAAGGATGACAGTAGTTTAGATTAAAAGAGTGTGGGGGTTCATGAAATCTTTTCCTATGCCAATGTCTTCAAGAGTTCTACTTAACTTATCTTCCAGCAAGTTTAGTGTTTCTGTCTTAATATTTAGATCTTTAATACATTTCGATCTTAGTTTAGTGCATGGTGATATATATGGCTCTAGTTTTAATCTTTGACAGGTTGAGATCCAGTTTTTCCAACACCATTTATTAAATAGGCTATCTTTCCTCCAATGATGGTGGTTGGCTCCTTTGTCAAAGATAAGGTGGCTGGCCATGTCTGGAGTTGTTTCTGCATCTTCTAATCTATTCCACTGATCCTCAGGTCTGCTCCTTTGCCAGTACCATGCTGATTTTATCACAGTAGCTTTGTAGTATAGTTTCAAGTTGGGGATTGTGATACCCCTAGCCATGTCTCTGTTGCT
>NW_004624772.1:118682-131074 GCF_000247695.1 Heterocephalus glaber
CATTATGTAAAGGTACAATTCCCAATGAGAAATGTAATTGTGTTGTATACCTAACATGTACGAATAAAAGAATTTAACAAAAAATATATAGTATATACATGTAATGGAATGTTTTTCCATTCTATAGTATGTGACAATATGTTAGAACCTTAGAGATTTTATGTTAAATAATACAGACACTGAATGACAAATAGTGCATGATTTCATCTGTATCAGGTAGGTAAAAGAGTCAATATAGAATCAAAGAGCACAGCAGTGGTTCCCTGGGTCTGGTGGAAAGAAGATATATGGAGTTACTAATTTGTGGGCATAATGTATCAATTTTGGAAGATCTTTTCAAACTTTGAAAGTCTCCTATAGAACAGTGTCCCTTTATTTAATCACACTATTAAAAACTTAAAATTTGTGAAAAGGGGAAATCTCATGTTCAGTGTTCTTGCCACAATAAAATAAAATAAAAGTTTAAGTAATATATCCACCTTAAAAAATAGAAAAATTTCAATTTGTATTGCCATTGAACTAATTTAAATTAAATATTCATTTGTTTGGTTTATCCCAAATATAGAAGTTTACTTTTAAATTAAATTTTTAGGATTACAATTTTATTTAAATCTAAGAATTTCAAAAACTACTTATAAGTATTTTGAAATAAAATAGAGGAGGATATAGTAAATATAAATTAGTATCAAATTATTTCTATTGGCATCATTGGTGATGTGTTTTATAGGCAAAATTTTTCACTGAACTATAGTTTATTTTTATTGTGAGGAGACAGAGACAGACAGGCAGAGACAGAGATAGAAAAAGAGAGACAGAGAGACAGAAAGAGCTATTTGGGGAGCTGGAGTCTAAGCAGCATTGCAATAACATAGTACCCAATAATTGAAGATTTTCATTTCTCACAAGAATAAATACATCTTAGTAGACTGAAAGATTGACAGAGAAAAGAAAGCAGAAAACACTGTGAGTTAGATTAAAAAAACCCAGAATATTTTATGAGGTCATCTGACCAATGTGAAGGTATTGACTTTTATTTTACAGTAATTTCCTACATAGAATCACAGTATATGTATTTATGTAGTATTTATGTTATATGAGGCATACGTGGTAGTAGTTTTGATGGTATCCTTGTGTGGGTATGTGTTTGTGCCCCTGTGTATTTGTGTATGTGGAATGCTAAGAAAAGTGACAAATTTTCTGTACTTTTGATTGTGAAAAACAGTAAGCTGTATTTTGATCTTAGGTGACTATGATTTTGTTATTCTTACCAAAGAAAATAATTTACTGATTTTATGAATGTATGTTGCATAGTTTGCTGTCTGAGCAAATATTGCATGGTTTTTACACCGTAGGAATGTTAACAATGTCATTGAAAAGGACAGTCACTGTTTGTATAAGTCATTTTCCCATCACTGGGACAAAATATCTGACACTCTCAACTTAAATGGGGAGAGATTTATTTTGGCTCAGTTTCAGTGGATTCAGTCCATGTTTGTCTGTCTCCAAGGCAAAAATAACAAGGAAGAATGGCATGACAGAAGTATGCACTTCATGGTGACAAATAAACAGAGAAAGAAAGAACAGAGGAGGTGGGGATGAGAATACACCCTTCAAATCACATTCCCTGTGACCCATCTCTTTCAACTAGGCCACACCTCCAAACATGAGACTCTGGAGAGATCTTTTAGATTTAAAACATACATTCTTCCCCTGGCACCCAACAGACTCATCACCATCTAATTTTACAAAATGCTTTTAGTCCATCTCTATGAGTTGCCAAAATTTTAGTAGTTCTAGAATTGTTGAAAAGTCCAAGTGTAAAGTCTCCTCAGAGACTCAAGGAAAACTCTTAGCTATAAGTCACTGTAAAAAAGTCACTACAAAAATTCAACATTTCCAATATACAATGGCACAGGGTAAACATTCCCATTCCAAAAACGAAGAATGGGGCACAGACAAAAGTTGGCCAAAGGAAGACTGAAACTGAGCAGGGCAAACAACAAATTCTATAGCTGTATGTCCAGAATCCAGGGATGGTTGTGGTAATATGTGTGCTCCAAAGGGCTTGGTCTGCCCTACACGTATGACCTTACTGTCTGTATGGTCTTTCTCTTTGGCTAGTTTCTGTCACTGCTTGCAGTGTTTCTCAGCAGACATTTCACGATCCTGCTACTTCCAACTTCCTAGTCTCCACTGAATGTTTGGCTTCACTCTTATAGTCACACACTGTCTTCTCATGAGCTTCTGAAATTTTGGAGGAAGCCTTTATGACCCCTTAACACTTGCATTTTGCATTGCTGAAAAACCAACACTATGTGGTGGCACTCTGCTACTAGCTTGAGTAGTAGCTGGGCCCCCTTGGACAATGTCAGCAACAGCCTTTGAGTACTTGAATGGCTGAAATCAGGGACACACTTCCTGAGGCAGCCATAAATGTGCAGACATCCCAGGAACTCTCTTCTCAAATGAAGATCAGTTTTGCACCATTGAACCTGTGATGAGTAGGTCTTGCTGATTTCTGAGATATCCCCAGGGAATCTTTTATCTTGTCCCTGTACAGAGTACCTAGCTTCTGTGAAATTCTAATCTTTTTAGAGACCATGTTCTTCATTGTCCCAATTTTGCAGGCACTTCCTTTCTGGTGAAATTGCAAACTTCTCAAATTATTCAGATCTACCATTTGCTTATGATTTTTCCTGTAAATCTGGGTAAAAGTTGCCAGCAGTACCCACACTACTGCCTGAATATTGGGCTTTGTTTAAATGTCCTTCACCAGACCAATTTGTCTATTGCCCTTAATCTCAGGTTCCTGCAGAGTATCAGGACATGGACACAATGAAGACAAATTATCTGTCAGCGTGTAAATTCATGGCCTCTAGTCCAACTGTCTTGTTTCCAACTGAAACCTGCTAAGCTTGACCTTTACTGTCTGCATTTCTACCAACATTCTGGTCTTCTGAGATTCAACTGAAGTCTGCCATCAATCTCTTAGTCTGTTTACAGCATTCTAAGACTTCTCTAGGGGGCCCATTTAAACCTTTCTAAATTCCTCCCTCAAACAAGTTCCAAAAGCTTCTGGTGAGGAACGATCATGACAATGACTCTAGTCTGGTTTAACAATTTTCTGTCTTAGTTACTTTCCCATCATTGGGGGAAAATGCCCAATTTAAAGGAAATAGGTTTCTTTCTAAAGGAAGGAGGTTTCATCAGGTTCAGTGTATGGGTGGCTGGCTCCAAAGAAGAAATGGTATGGCAGAATGGCATGGTGGAGGAAAGCTATCCACTGCATGGTGACCAGGAAGAAGAGAAAGAGGAGAGGAGCTAGGGAGTAGAAAGCACCTTTCCAAGCACACCTTCCATGACCAGGATCCAACCCTAATCATGAGACTTTTGGGAGACATTTTAGAATTGAACTGTAATACCTTATATTATCTTTCCATCACTTCTTGGCCTTTTGGCTAAGATCCAGTGTATTATCTTTCCATCAGTCTCTATAAGATTTTCATATTTTATCTAATTCTAATACCCAATAAATAAGGTAGATAATATTCACTCCATTTTCTGTCTGAGGAAATGAAGAATCAGAAAGATTAGACAATTTATCTAAGAATATATTTATTTAATATAGGCTCAGAAATTTGAATGCTGTTCCTTAGATATGATTCAGTGTTGCATGATTCTGATTATATGGACTTGTTGAAAGAACAATTTTTCATGTAAAAATATATACTATATATGAATACAAAGAGAATACAAAATGAAGAGAAAAGAAAATTTTAAAAAATTAAGTTTACCTCCAAACATCTTAAGAAAGAGAACTCAATAGAACATTGATAAATGAAATGAGATCAAATTGATAGTCAGACATCAGTGGTTTAATCTCAGTTCCAGTCACATCAGTCATTAAAAAACTGCCTCTGCCAACAGTGGAGTAGGGTTCCCTTTTCCCCACAGCCCAGCCAGCATTTGTTATTGGTTGATTTCATGATAGCAGCCATTCTTTCTGGGGTGAGGTGGAATCTCAGCATTGTTTTCATTTGCATCTCTTGAATGACCAGTGATATTGAATATTTTTTCATGTTTATTTGCTATTTCTACTTCTTTGTCTGAGAAATGTCCGTTCATTTCAGATGCTCATGTTTTTGGATTGGGTCTTTAAATTTGGGAGGTCTGATTCTTTTTTAAGTTCTTTATACATTCTAGATAGTAGGCTTTTGTCTAAGGAAAAGCAGGTGAAAATTTTCTCCAACATTGTGGGTTGTCTCTTCACTCTGTTGGTGGTTTCTCTTGTTGTGTAGAAGCTTTTTAATAAGAAGAGAGCCCACTGGTTGATTCTTTTTGCTAGCTCATGGGCAACTGAGGTTTTTTTCATGAAATCTTTTCCTATACCAATGTCTTCAAGAGTTCTACTTAACCTCTCTTTCAACTGGTTTAGTGTTTCTATTTAATAATTAGCTCTTTGATCCATTTTTATTTTAGTTTAGTGTTTGGTGGGAGATATAGGTCTAATTTTAATCTTTGGCAAGTTGAAACCCAATTTTTCCAGCACCATTTATTAAAGAGGCTATCTTTCCTCCAGTGAGGGTGTTTGGCTCCTTTGTCAAAGATGAGGTGGCTGAGTATGTCTGGAGTTGTTTCTGTATCTTCTAATCTTTTCCACTGGTCCTAGGGTCTGTTCCTTTGCCAGTATTATGCTATTTTTATCACAGTAGCTTTGTAGAATAGTTTCAAGTTGGGGACTATGATAGTCTCTATCTTGTCTTTGTTGCCTAGAATTACTATAGGTCTCTTGTTCCACATGAATTTTTTGATTGTTTTCTCAAGTTCTGTGAAGTATCCTGTTAGAATTTCAATTGGGATTGCATTGAGTCTATATAGTAGTTTTGGAAGTGTGGCCATTTTCCGTATATTGTTTCTACCTACCCAGGAGCAAGGGATGTTTTTCCATTTTCTGATATCCTCTTCAATATTTTTCTTCAGAGTGCTGTAGTTTTCAGAGTAGAGGTCTTTCATTTATTTTGTTAGGTTGATTGCTAAGTATTTCATTTTTTTTTGAATACTATTGTGAAGGGAGTTTTCCCCCAGTTCCTCTCTCCATGAGTCTGTTGTTCAACAATCACAGATTTCTTGATATCTTTATTTCACTTTATTTTAGTATTTAGTGTTCAGAAACATATTGACTACCTTAAAAGAAATATTTTGAAGATGATTTTTCAGTGTAGAAATTGTGATATTTCTTTCTATATCAGAAATACTTTTTTTAGAGTAATAAGCAATAACATCATGGAACATATTTCCATGCTCATCATGGACTCACCTTCCTTGAATTTCGCTTGGTTAGAATCCAAGATGTGGTTGGGTTTAGATCTGCTAAACATTATCTCTTGCCTTGCTTAGACCAGGAGATTGACCCAGGCATCTTAATTTCAACAACTTGCAAAGTTGAGGTACTATATAGAGTTGAGAGAAAGAGAATTAAATGTTGATATTAGAAACTCATCACAGAGGAGATGGCAGTTGATCTAGTCTTGAAGGAAGGTAGAGTAAAATTAAATAACCAGAGAATAATGGAAAGGCATTCGGATCATTGATAATATGGTGTAGCATTATTAGACATCAGCATAAAAACTTCTTATGATTTCTGAGGGATGGGTACATTTAAGTTTTGACAGAAAAGGCATGGAAACTATAATTGCAATTTAGAGAAATGATTATTATGAAACTTTTCAAACACATGTGGGACCTTCTGACTTTAAGATAATTCATATTAGAAGTATAGAGTACATTAAATTAAAGGACACAATGGCAAATTAAGTGCTTGACACCTGAGTAAATCTTAATGATAGATTTGGCTTATCCTGAATGATTTTAAACTAATAATTTAATATAGGGAAATTTCACCTAAGTACCGAAGTTTCTAATAATGTTGCACCTGTATTCCAATATGACAAGAGTTGACTAATATCAAGCTTCTGTTAAAAGTATGTATAGTTCTCAAGTGAGTCCAGGCTCAGTGGAATCCTGTTGTCTCCTTTAGTGATAGGTCAGTTGTCAGGTCTTATCTTCTGTCAAGCATGAATATTTTTTCTATTAGAAAAGAAATATTTCTTTTTACTCAATCAAAAATTAAGAGATGAAATAAATATCAAAAGAGCCAAGTGCTTCAAGAAAAATAGGAGTAAAAATAATTTTGGGAATTAGTTTTCTGTTGAATTTACAAGTGAGATACCACATTGTATTGAAAAATGGCAATAGTAAGAAGATATTAATAGGAAGATCCCACAAGGTGTTTGACTTTAGTTCATGCTTTCTGCTGCTGCTGGACATAATCCTCAGCACAAGTTATGAAAATGCTCTAAAAATTTAATCTCCCCAAACCAAGAATCTCAAATCCTAGCACAAACAACTGTTTGTTTATTTTTTCCTCTTTGAGCCTACTCCTCAAATAGAAGATACTGGTGTTGAATTTTTAGTCTATTCTAACTAGAGAAACCATAGAATATTGTGGAAAAGACTACCTGACAGTCACTCTTGCTATCCCTCTTTTTGTAGCATCAACATCAAACATGAGAAATGTTGGTTTCTCTAAAGTATAATATAGTTAGAGTACTTAGAGTACAAGGAAATATATCAAAGAGAACTACACATTATTTTATAATCTAGAAAGTTTGGATAGTCTCAGGAAGTATAATAAATAATGAATGTGGTATTCAAATTCAAAAATCTTGAGCTTCAGCAGCAAATATATTTATGATAGTATCTCCAGAGGTAATGAAATGTAAAATCCAATCAAGATACGAAGGTGGGTGGGAGGTATTAAACTATGTCAATGGATGTAGATGAATCCAGGGACTCAGATATAGCCTGTTGATTTACAAATAGTAGTAGATTTAGAAAATTAACACTTCAAATTTGAGGAACAATATAATAGTTCTTAAATGGGGACAAAATATCAATCCCCAAAATATCTAAAAATGAGTATGGAAAAATACTCGACTATTAATACCATACTATTAATATGATTCAGTGAAGAATAGGAGCATATTTATTATTACTCTGCATTATATTGAAGAGAATTGGCCAACAGGAATCAGAATCAAACATATGTATCATTCTATTTAAAAATTTTTGAAATTAAAATTAAAATGCCTAGTTGTATAACCATTTTAGGCTTATGATTTTTTATTAAAAAGTCATTAGTTTTAAAATAATATTTAGAGAGCTCTAGTGGTATTTTAGCAACATAAAACTATAAAGTGAATTTAGTATTACTTGAGAAATCTGTCAGAAAACTGAAAATTATTAGAAAATGAGATGTTAAATCTTGAATCCCTTTTAAAGTATCTAACTTACCTTGTTCAAAGGAGCAGAAGTTATTGAAAAGTCCTTAAAATAAGTTGAGGAAGAGCTAGACATAAAATATGTATGGAGCTTAAAAAGCTTAAACATAAACTATACTTTTCAAAATATTAATTAGTTGAATATTTTTAAGGATCAAATAGACTCTCTATTCATTTCTGTAAATATAAAACACCTTTGAGGGTTAAAAAACATACACTAAAAATCCCACAAAATCCACTTCAATGTCAGGAATAAGGTGTTTAACCATCTTGAATAGAGTGTGAATTTGGATATCATGTTCCAGACTTATGGCTTTGGGTGTGTGCTCATGTTCCTGTATTCTTCATAACCTAATAATGTTAGACTCCTTTATCAATAAAAATTTGGCAAGAAATAGCACTGGTATGTGAAAACATGCCTCAAGAGGATCTTACTAGGATTCTATATGACTAAAATAGTAATCAAGTTTGATTTTATATTTGATGCTTATTTTACACCAAAACACTTAGAATCATTTACATTACTTGACCCTGATGAGCTTTTGGCAGTTGTTCAAGTCAATTCTATTGAGTAGCTTTTTGTTTTTTTATGGATTTGTCATATATTAAACAAAGAAAAAGTAGGCAAGACTAACTCTGAAAAAATTATTCCACTTACATTTACTTGAAAACTTAGTCAACATAAGTTATTTTAAAATATTGACAACAATTCAAATTTCTTTAATATCTCTGGGGTTTTTAGTGGCTTTGGGCTTCATCAGTGTCTACTTGTGCATTCTCAGTATGGTCCTTGTTATACTTTTTTGTGTAGTGGAGTTTTCAGTGACTGTTATCCATTTTTAATATTTTTACCTGTTTTTCTATTCTCTTACAATGAGTATAAGAGAAGAAAAAAGTTATATATATATATATATATATATCACACTCCCTCTCTCATAGACTTCTTGGCTATGTAAAGTAAAACCATAAATTGTGTGTTAGGTATTCCATTTTCTAGGACTTTAATATTTTAAAATTTCAAAAGTATATCACAATTAAAAGAAGAAAGGAAATTTTCCATGCACAATCTTGTGAAGTATCTCAACTCAGAAGGCTATCAACTAATTAACAGCATATAACTCCTGTGGTTTCATTTACCTACATTGACTTTTATTCAGTCATAAGTTGTTAGCTACATTCTTTTGCCATTAAACTTTTCCTTTTGAAGATATTGCTTTCAGTTACAAAATTTGAAAAGGGGAGCAAAGAAATCTTATCAAGCATCATGTCATAAAACATTGCCGCAGCTGGTGGTAGCCGTAAGGTGGTCAACTTTGTGTAATGTGGCTGTTGCCAAAAACTGAAAATGTAGTCCTGCTGAACTAAACTACAATTTGTATGTGAGCCCTGTGTAGCTCAAATCAATCATCGAGTACCCTTTGAGCTCTTGTGGACATTTAATATTCCAAAGCTTGAATCCCACATTCATTTACAGATGTGGAGAATCGCCACTCTCCAGTCCTGCACTCAATCCCAGCATGATACACAATATTGACCTGTCAGGAAAGGAGGCTGCTTCTCCTCATACTGTGAAATATCCTTAGGGACTTTCTTTATGAATTCAAAAAAGATTCAGCAGGGCTCTAGGCAAGAAATCATGCACATAATTTCAAAAGTGCATCACGATTTTTAAAAAAAATTTCAGGAGGTATCATCACCTTGGCATGTTTTCATGTGTCCTTTTAAAAAGTTACAAAAATAAAAAGGATAGCTTCAAAGAGTCTCCAGGCCACAAAACTCTTTTTCAAGGTTGATGGTTAGTCCTTTACCTTTTTACCTTAGCAGGGTGCTCTTGCCTTTTAAACATTCATTGATTTCACTTTTTTTTTTTTTTTGCCTATTCATAATGTGAAAGCTATTGAATGGCTGATATATGCACATTAGTTGTTCAGAATTTGGTAGGAACAATTCTAAGGCAAAACTAATAGCAGTTCATCTTTTCCATGTAATCAGATGGTCTTCAACACACTAGAACTTCAGTATTTGTTTTGTCTTGTTTATGTTAGAGTTAAACAGAAAAAAGAACTCCCAGGAAAATTTTGCTGCTAACTCAACAAAGCCTCAGGCAATCTCAGTCATATAGGGGCAATCGCATTCAGAGTTGTCCCTTCAGAGTTGTCCCTTGTGGGACCCTCCTGTACTGAGCAGCCATTGAACAGGCTGCTCTCGAAGGACTATAATTTACTCCACTCAGCAGTGCAGGCAGGCTCTAAAAAGACCACTAGTTAATGCTTGTATCTTGACAGCTTGGACAATAAGGTCTCCTACAAATAGGATCGAGGTGACACACTGCAGTATCTACCACACCCACATCATTAGAATCCAAGCTCTTATCAATTTTCTCCCCTTAATTTTAGTCAGAGAAATAACTTTCTGATTTCATATCCAAAATCTTGTTAAAAACCAAGAACAATGTAATTAATATAGTTTATCCTTCACTTACACAATAATATATTTCAAGTGTGGTTTACTAAGTACTTTATATTTTGAATTTTCTAGTCTTTTGTGGGCAATAAAATTTTAACAATTACATTTTTATTCAGTGAATGATTTCAAAATTACTAAAATAGCAAGAAAACGGAAGGAGCTGACTGTCGCTATGAAACTTGGTGAATTCAAAAGGTAATCCCTATGCCTTGGTTCCTGTGTTAGTTACTTTTCTCTCGTGCCTGAGACAAAGTACCTGACACCCAAGTTAAAGGGGGAAAGGTTTATTTGGCTTACAGTTCACAGTGGTTTCAGTCCATAATCAGCTGACTCCAAGGCAGGGTGGGAGAGGGGAAACAGTTCATGGTGACGGAAGACAAAAAAAGCAACAAGAGGCCTTAACAGCGTCTTTCTGCCCCTTTTTTCTTATTCAGACTGTCAGGATTAGGGTGGTGTGAAACCAATCACTCATGTGTAGTGGTTTAGTCATCACATGTTCTCAATCCCAGCATCACACACTCTAGATTCATCTATCTCCAAAGTAGCCCCACCCCATTCGCTTGAGGCTTTGGGGGGACATCTAAACCGGAGCCATAATAGTTCCATCAGAATAGTTAAATGACTGACAAGTGTGGAGCTAAAATAGGGACAAATAGAAATGGAACAGATGGCCTCATTGCTCTCTTCGTTATAACAAAACTAACTGAACTAAAAATAAGATAAATGATAGTAGTAACAAAATTTTCACTTAAGTAATTGAAATACTAGGCAGAACCTCATTATTAGAGATTTTCACCTTTTATTAGCTCAGATTATCAGTGAAGTATTTTATGCCTAAATCTCATTATGTAAGGGGGAGAGAATAGTTTTTAAAATCCCATATTTAATTCTGTGAAATGTGTTTGTTCAATGAGGCTCTAAAGGGATGAGTGACAGTCTGACAAGACTTCATTCATAATGGCAATTTATCAGTAAAGGGGTTTATTTTCAAGAGATGAATAGCTAGATACAGTTATAATTTTAATTTCCAAATACCTAAGGCAAAATAACATTGGTAGAAATAGTAAAATTTGGGCGACAAATGAGTTTGCGTGAGAGCCAGAGGATATGGGAGCAGATCAAAGCTGGGTTGTACTCTACTTATTGTTTAAAGTGGTGTGGCACCCTGAAGGAAGTTATAGAAATGGGCGAGGAAAGGGCTCAGGAGGAAAAGCTCAGGAGGAAGGGCCTGGGCTTGCTTGAGCAGAGCTGTCTGTTTTCGCTGGGTTAGGCTCTCCTGGGTTGGTATATGCATCTGGCAAGTTGCCAAAGAGGGAGCTGAGGAGAGTGGGTGACCACACTAGTGAGCAGGCAATGTGATGCAGTGAGAAAATTTGTATAATCCAGAATTGAAAGAGTTGTCCAGAGTCCTAATTCAACACTACTGATTTGAAATTGAGTAAATCTCTCTGAACCTCAATTTCCTTCTTATTAAAAGTAAGAATAAACTTAATAATGTAAAACCTAATAATCTTCCCTTTAAAAATGATTTGGATAAAACATGATAGATGTGAAGGAATCTGTCAATTTAGAAATGCTGTTTACCTAATTATTATTATTGTTATTATTAGTAGTAATAGTAGTATTTATGGGTAGTTGTTCAATATTCTAGAAAGAAAGAAATTATTCATTCCCTCAAAAATAGCTTTGTATAAGGCACTAAATTAGAGAAGAAAATAAATAAGACATTTTCTTCTCTCTCAAGGATTATCCATCCTGCCCCCCCCCCAAAAAAAAGTAACAACAGATGAGATACTTTAAGGAGATGGAAAAGCAAGCAAATGTTACTTATAAATGGATAGGTGGATGGGTGGATGGATGCACAGAGGAGGATCATGTACTACAAATTCCAATTTCCAAGAAAGCATTCTGGAAGCAATAAGTTTAGAGCATGAATTATTTATCTGGAGGAGAAGAAAAAGCTATGGAAAATAGAAAATTTCAAGCTCAGGGGATGTCAAGAGCACATAAAATGCCTGAGAAGAACTGGCATGAAATGGGGCTGTGACAGTGAGATGTTGGTCAGATGTCCTGTGTCAAGCTAAGTTTCCTGAATTATGATGACAGGGTAAAAGTTATATGAGAAGTATGGTGACCAAAAAGAAAAAATTAATTGCCTCTGGCAGTGGTGTGAAAGTACAAATCTTAAAGAAAGAAACAAAGGCCAGTCTGGAGTCTACAGCAGAAGATAGGGCATGAGACACTGGGGCTTTGAATTAAAAATTAATTTGAGGATGGGGATTTAGCTCAGTGGTGCCTTGCCTACTTCACAAATGTAAGGTCCGGAGTTCAATCTCCAGTACCAGGAAAAAGAAATTAATTTGGATTGGAAATTTCAGTGACTGATTGAAAGGTAAAAACCAAAAGAAAGAGAGGAAAGAAAGATATCTCTATTTTCTCCCCTTAAATTCCTTTTTTTCCCCCCATTAACTTTATTGGTACATTTTAGGTATAAAATACAGTTACATTCATCATTGGGATCTTGTATCATTACATGAGTCTCTTGGTTCTTATTTTTTTACCCCTTCCCTTGCCCTCCCTTCACCC
>NW_004624772.1:133799-145364 GCF_000247695.1 Heterocephalus glaber
GAGTAATTATTTCTGATTTCATTTTTCCCAGATCCTCTTTTGTTGCCAGTTCAGAGAGTCCAGGTGGTTGAGTATCAGAGTTTTCCATCTCCTTTCCTTTTGTAGTTGCTGTAGGTGATCCAGAAGTCTGTTTTTGAGGCTTGTTTATGTGTCTTCTCATTTCCACGTGGTGGTGGTGGGGGTGCTTCTGGCACCCATGCCTCTGCCCTAGGAGCTTGGGATGGCAGCGGGGGAGGCTTCCTTCCAGGTGCTGTGATGGGCTCAGCTTCTCTGCCCTAGGAGCCTGGGATGGAGGCAGGGAGCTTCCTTCTGGGTGCTGGGACCAGCTGAGCTTCACTGCCCTAGGAGCCTGGGATGGAGGCAGGGAGCTTCCTTCTGGGTGCTGGGACCTGCTGAGCTTCACTGCCCCCCCCTTAAATTCTTTTATTGGTACATTTTAGGTAAATGATACACTTACTTTTATCATTGGGTGTTTGTACCTGTACATGATGTATCTTGGCTCTTTTTTCCCCCCATTTCCTGTGTGCCCTTTACCCCCTCCACCCTTCCCTATTTACATAGACTTTGTTTCCATTTGTTTTCTTTTCTCTTAATAGATGATTGTGTCAGTTGCTGAGATGAAAAGGAATGAAGAAAAGGTTTAAGGGAGAAGATAATTTTTTTGATATTTGGAATTAAACTGTGTGAGATTTACACAAATACATACCACAGCATATTATACATATGACATGTGAGTCTAAAGCTCAGTGGATAGAAATTTTATGAAAGGATTTTGGGTTAGATATGTAGAGCTGGGAGACATTAGCTGACAGAAAGTTAATCTAGAAGGAAAGATAGATTAATTGGTTGAAGTGAAGATTTCTACTAATTTTACACCTATAATGTCTAGAACACAGGTAGTATTCAGTGAATATATGTTGAGCAAATAAGAGAAAATCTCAAATTGGAAAAATAGTTGTGCAGGATCAGAAAAACACCCTAAGGATGAGCAGGAGAGAAGTGGGTGTGAAGTAGAAGAATATCAGTATTTAAGAGGTAAACAAAGAACCCTTAGAGGCTAAAAAGTAGAAATATATAGAAATGTAAAGCTGAAAAAAAGCTAATATGCAAAGAAAGAAAGAATAAAATTAAGGAAAGAAAATTGCTACTTCTAATCTACTACTGTCCCATTTCACACTTCTGTGATGGAGATATCATTTGGGTGCCATAGCAGAGGTGGAGCTAGATGGTTGCCATGGTTTCGATATGATTCAAATGTGTGTTGGAAAAGCCATGTACTAAAAGCTTTGTCTCAAATGTGGGCAGTATTGAGAGGTGGTGGATATGTTTAAGAGCAAGGTAACTAGGTCATGGGAGTACTGCCCTCAGAAAGAGGTAATGCTGGTCCCCTCGGAGTGGAGTGGTTCTCCTGAGAATGGGTTATTATAAAGCAAGTCTGGCTGTCTCAGATTTCTATCCTGCTTCCTAGATTGTGATGTATCCCTCCTACGTGCACATCCAACATGCCATTTGGCATGTTGTTGTAGCAAGGAGACCCTTACCAGAGACAAGTAGATTCTAGAACCATGTGTTTGAACCTCCCAAACTGTCAGTTAAATAAACCTCTTTTCTTTATACATTATCCAGTGTTTTTTTTATTATATCTGCACAAAGCAGACTGATACAAAGAGATTAATTATCTCTCTTCTGAAGTTGACTTATGCATATTAAATGTCACAATGACTATCACTGGGAACCTTTGCCATTGTGTGCAGAAAATCTTTAAGAAAATAAAAGGAATACATTGAAAGAACCAGAAGCTCTCTACCTGGTATAAAGCCTCATATTTAGTAGTACCTGAAATCACCTACAATCTTGGCATAAAAAGTTACTTTTTTTATATGAACTAATTTTGAGGTGTGTTTCCATCACTCAGGATGTAAATCCAAGTAAACATATTCACGAAAACTGAATTCTTGGTATGTTTTGTCCCCAAACTATGTGATTACTCAAATCAGACACCTCAGTATCATTCCTCTCCTTATTTTTTTTTTTGTTTTGCATCTTTTTAATTCTACCACCAAAATATGTTTCAAGTCATTTCACTGTATATTCACAGATTTACCTGAAATTCAGTCTAAATTGTTACCTACCTTCAAGATAACACAATAATGTCTTAATAGTCTTCCTAGTTTCCATATTTTTCTTTCTAATATTTTCTAATGTTCTAAGCAGCTTGTCCAATTCTTTAAAACTTAAGTTAGTGTTCTCCTCTCCCTGTGAGAATATCTTTAATAGCTTCTTCTTGTGCTTATCCTGTTCTATTTTTTCTTTATGATTTGGTTCCTGCCAATTTTACCAGCCTTATCCTGTTCATCACTCACTTTAAAATCCATTCCTAATTTAGATGCTTTCTGTTTTTTCCCTTCTATTATGTGTTCTTTCTTTCACGAAGGAATTCTCATATGTTAAGACTTAGCTTTGTAAAAAATTATTAGTACATGCTTTCAGTACATATGATTGCATTCATTTTGGACACCTTAATTCTTTTTTTAATGTCATTATAATCCAAAATAGCTTCTACCTTCTTATCCTCTTAAATACTTCACTCTTCTTTTAGTTGATTTACTATGACTTGTAATTATGTTGTTATTACTAGATATTACATTTTGTTTTTTTATATTCTTTTCTATTTTTGCTTTACTTTTTTCTATTATATATTTTCTCCACAGAATTATAATCATACAGGAAAAAACCATATCCCCTGCATTTACTTCTGTATATCTGGTGTTTTGAAACTATAAATAAAAATAAAAATAAATATATTTGGTTGATTAATGGGATTAATTCATTTTTATTTGTACACATTGCTTATAGATGTGCAGAAAAATAAAGGCAGTCTATTTTTAAATATGCCATTTAACCACCCAATCAAAATGTCTATGCTCCATTTTGTATGTTCATGAGTTGTGAACATTTTACAAACTTTCTATTATTTTAAGTTACTTCTGTAATGGATTCATAGTTTCATACTTTTGTATTAACTACTAAGCAATTGCAAAAAAAAAAAAGAATGACAAAAAGCAAATGAATTTTTTTCCTTTTGGAAGTATGTAAGCTTAAAAATCTCTACATGAGACTTGTTCCACAGTTTCAATTGTGCATTATTGTTATTTCATTCTATCTAAGAAAAGTACAGTGTTACCTTGGTTCAGGAGTGCTTCTGTTTGCAAACCACTGCAATTGATTCGACTTGAAATTTCCATTAACTACAGTAGAATTTGAAATGCAAGCCCAATAACAATAACAAAAATAAAACAAAGCTATTTTTAAAATAAAGGTATTTTTCCTAAGGCATGAAAATTGTTTTTGTCTGACTTACAATATTCTTAATAATTCATCTATGCCTCTTAATTGACACCTTTTTGGACTTCAAATATTATGTTGTGTTAGAGAAATAAAAACAGTGAATAAGATATAAAAATTGGATTTATTTATTTATTTGTCTATTGAAACTTGCTTACACAATTATGGAGACTGAGAAGTTCCAGGATCTGCTGTCTGCAAAATGGAGACCTAGGAGAACTAGTTGTGTAAGGCAGTCTGTGTCGGAAGCTCAGAACCACGAAACCCATAATGCAAATCCTACTATGTACAAAGGCATAAGAAGAGATGAGATGTCCTAGCTAAGCAGTGTTGCAGGAAGAAAACAAGTGAATTATTCCTTCTTTTATTTTGCTTTTTGTCCTTTTCAGACTCTTAGTGGATTGGATGGTGAGGAACCACATTGAGGTACTTTTTTGAGTACACCCTTGCTTCAGAAACAATGCTTAATCTAGGGACTTCAAGGCCCACTTAAGTTATTAAAATTAATCATCATCATATGCATACCAAAACTCTCATACTCTTAGAAGACATAAATTATGAGCTAACATAGCTTCACAAATTTTAAAGTTCTTCATTACTTTACTCTGGCCCCCTCTTTTCACTAAGGTACCTTTCCATGTATACACTATAACTTATCCCTCCTAATAACTCCAATGATTCTTATTCTTTAATGGACATCTATTCTGCATTAAGCAATTACAATAGGTATTTAGAGCATAAAACAAATTAGTAGTGTTTGTGTTTAATTAATTTATGATATGTTATAGAGATTGCAAAACAGAGAAAGGTGAACCATAAAAATGTTAATTTGTGAAATACAAATTAATGGAATAAAGGTAGGTTGCCATAGCCAATGAGATATACATTCATAAAAACAGCTAAGATTGGATAAGTCAGGGAACATGGAAGATGAATGGTACTCTGTGAGGGAAGAACATTTGGAAGGCTCTGAAGGAGATTGACCCTGGAACATACATGCAAAGCAAGACTTCTGACCATAACAGTAAAGATGTGTTCCCCTGCTCTAAAGCAAAATTTAAAAAGTGTCCTTGCTTCAGGTGGGAAAACACCATTGTAATGAATAAATGATAGTAGTCATAGATTTTCTGTTTGAGTAAAGGAGGGATGAATTACTCAATAAGTGGCCTGTCTATAGAAAAGGTCTGGTTTCTTATCACATATCCTCCATATAGAGATGCAAGCATTTGCATAGAAATGAACTGATTTGAGAAAGGGCAGAAAAGGGGAAGCAACGGAGAGAGTTGATGGAGCCAGTAAGAAAGTGCAGAGGAAAATATCCTTACAGATATGTTTCATAAGACTCTGTTCCACTTACGGTGTGTAGTACCTTTGGTAATTTAAGTCACATGACCACCTCGCATCGATGTCATTTTAGATACGGAGGAGAAAATATGATTTAAAAAAAGAAGTAATGACTATTTTGTATCGATAAATCATTCATCATCTGAAGTTTTAATAGAAAAGTTATATGCTTTAGCATTTGAAAATAAGTGGACTATGCCTACGAATATTTTAGGTAGCTTACAGCGGATCCTAAAGATGGTAATTTCTTTCATGTGGAATTTGAGTGGCTTTTGTGTATGTCTCATGTCTTATGTTTTTAATTTTGGAATTTCCAATAAAAATATCTTAAAGGGCAATTTTTTTTTATTCAGCATATCTATTTGAAAGTAATGTTGTGTGGCTTTAGGAAATTACATTTTACATGACAAATTATCCTAGGCCTCTCTTCCCTCCTGCTATTTATCCCTAAATATGTATATAAGTTTGTTATTATACAGCCAAGAAAATATTAACTGAGTTTTAATGAATGTTTGAAAAAAATACTTGAATAAAGTAGGAATGCTGGAATAAAAAAATTAAATATTTTCTTACTGAAAAGTCCTTTTATTTTATAAAAATATGTTAACATTTATGGTAAATCTTTAGAAAGTAGTCACTTGTATCAAAATACTTTTCAAATTGCTAGGCTTCAGGACTATTTTGAGAAACCTCTTAAAGAGTTAATATTTTTCAGAATATAGTCTTAAATCTGTTACATTAAGAAAAAAAGCTACCTATAAAATAACATTTTAAAAATACCAATTAAGCAGGTAAGATCTACTTTAAGAAATACAGAGATACAAACATCTCATCTAGAAATATTTATTAAAAAGTGTAGCAAGAGCTTTTCCTCTTACAAGCCCTTAAATATTTTTGAAGTGCTTTAAGGTGGGTACTATATAACAATGACTGGGAATCAGGCTCTAGAATCAGATACACTTCAACTACAACTGCATCATTAAATAGAGTTTGAAATTAGACAAATTACTTTGCTTTCCAAGTCTTCATTAGCATATCTCTAAATGGCAATTTCTTCTAAAAAATATAAATATTAAATGAAAAAAGAATGTCACAGAATTGTACGCAGTGAGGAAAAACTATATGCTACTATTTTTATATTGAATTTTATTTATGTTTAAAGAAGTAAACATTTTTAATTTAATCATTAACTTTTAGAAAGTGTCAAGTAAAAAAAAGTGAATCTGAAAGGAGATTACAATAACTGTCTGAAATTACGCTGAAAATCCTGTGTAACATAGTTTACTACACTGTGAAATTTAGGAAGCATCTGATTCATGGGGTGGAGGTGAGTAATTTACAGAAGTAAATATAAAAAATGAAACCTTATAATGAAAATGATTTACCTGCTGGGCAATCTCAAAACAGAAATTTTGTGCAATGGCACTAAAATAAATTCCAGTATCCAAAATCCACCAATAGAAACCTATCATTCTATTTATATAAAGGAATTTCTAATTTCTTACCCTGTCTTACTAGTAACACTGTTTTGTGATTCATAACAAGGATATCACACATTTAGCTTGCCAGTAAGAATACAAAAACTACTTTATTAAAGTGTAAAAGGTCTCAATGTAAATACATGCATGTGTATATCCGTTCTGAACTTAGATGTGTATATATGTGCATATAATACATATAATATTGGTTATTATATTATAAATAATTATAATTTTACACTAGATATGTGTTTTCTAAATTTAGAAGTATATGAGTATCTATGTATATTAAATATTATAATTGCATCTTAGAATAGTATCAAATAAAATATATACCTATGTTATATAAACTAAATGAAATCCTTTATACATATTTTATTTTTAATTTCTCATGAGAAACTTGGAAGAGGTAAAGACCAGAGATATATGCATATTATCTTAGCAAATGCAATATTTAGTGACAGAAAAGAAAGCAAGACAAATTTAAATGGCAGAAACTACACAGCAAGACCACAACACTACTTGTTCTACGTCCTAAACAATGCTTAGGGTATTATTTTTTCTTACAGGCAATGGCATCCATTCTAGTATTCTAGTATTTTAGTATTCTGACTTTTTTTTGATGTTTACAACCACATAGCTGATTCTCTGTGATTCACAAATAACCTTATGAGAAGGAAGCTGTGATTGGTGGCTTCTTACAGCAGAACCATTTGTTAGACTTCTCAAAATTGACTGTCAATACGTTGCCCACAATTTTATTAAATATCTAATTTGTGCCAATTATTCTCTCATAATCAGGTTTTTCAATGGGGTGCAAATTAGCCATGAACAATCTAGTAATTCAAACAGGCAGCTAATGCATAGTGCAAGATGAGTCTAAGAGGAACCTGCAAATTACTAGGCACTCAATGTACCTGCAATTTGTGGTCAGTGTTGAATGTTTTGATTGTTTATAATAATTACACCAACATAAGACAAGTACGCCCATTGCCTTAGATAATAAAAATATGTAAAGACAAAACCTATACATAATGTTAAACTTAAAACTATTAATGTAACCGGTAAAGAATTACAGCCATCATTCATTTATTGGATTATTTGCTTGAATCTTTTCAAAAGAAACGAGGCGTTTTATTCATTTCTTAAAGCACACTTCCTACTGTTTTCTCTCATTTCAGGAAAATAGCAATATGAGAAATATGTCACTTGATTTCCATTTGATTTAGAGATCTTATATATTTTTTCACCAAAATGAAAACTATTAACTAAAATAAGTCACAAGATCCACCTCCTGGAGAGATTTAATGCATAGCCTTGCCTTCTGACCTCTACTTCCACTTCACCACATACGTTTATTTTTATGGGGAATTCTCTATCTCATTTACTGATGTCTCTGAATTTTTTCCTTTCTCTCTCAATTTTATTATTAATCCTTTTCTTTTCTCTGCACATTACTTTTCTCTCCATGTGACATGGGCCAAATAACCTACTGCTATAGTTTGAATGATTCATGTTGAAATTTAATCAACACAGTAACTATTAAGTGATGGGATCTCTATAGTACAATATTAAGAGGTGATTAGACCATGTAAGCTTTGTTCTCATGAAATTATTTACCTTTTTAAAAGGGTTTGTTTTGGCTTGTATCTAGGTGTCCTCCAAAAGCCTCATGTGTTAATAGATGAATTTTGGGGGAGGTGGGTGGATCATGGGTGTGGAATGCTAGATTAGGGTATATGATACTGGAATTGATTAAATTGGTTTAGCTTTGTTCTGGGTGTGGATAATAGAAGCTTACCTTGGGTGTGGGTGGCACCAATACATAGGTTAGTAGCCTGCATAGAATATAAAGAAACAGAAAGAAGGCAGGGCCACTGCTTGCTACTTCCTGCCTGTCCTGCCATGGACTGTTTCTCCTGTGTGATGCCCCTCTGCCATGCTGTCCTGCCTTGGGACCACATGACTATAGACTAAAGCCTCTACAAACTGTGAGTGAAATGAACTTTTCTTCCTTTAACTTTAGGTGTTATGTATTTTGTCTCAGCCACGTGCAAAATAACTAAGACAGGGCTCAAGGTATACTTCACCTTAGATACCATCTTTTACCAGTGTTCACTTGCTCTAGAGGAAGAAGCAAAAAGTTACAAACTTGAAAGCAGAATGTAGCCCTCACCAAGCAATGAATCCTCTGAAACCTTCCTCTTGGATTTCTCAACCACCAGAACTGGGAGAAATACATTTTTATTCTTGACATATTACCTATTTCAGCTATTTTGCTATAGTACTACAAATGGGCTAAGATACATACTCTATGAATTTTGGTCTTCTACTCATTTTCTTTAGATAATATTTTATAACATGACAAAGTTATTATTGATTAAAATTATGCATACATTTAATAAATATTCCATTTAACCACTATTCACAAAACACCTTCAATGTATATGATGCTAATTTATATGCTTTGGACATAGCTAGTGAAACATAAATTTGAATAAAATAAAGACAAGCCAGGCATAGTGGAACAAGCTGGTAATCCTAGTACTTGGAAGGCAGAAGCAGGAGGATCAGCATTAGTTTGAGGCCAGCCTGGGCTACATATTAAGTTCATATGAGTCCCTGTCCCCAAAAGCAAACAAAAATAAGAACAATCAAATATTTTTTGTTCTCTTGATATATGCAATCTAGTATACAAAATTCAATATATGACTAATGCAATCAACACAAGACTATGATAATACTGTTATGTGAGTCCACTGACAATGACAAGTCAATATAATTTAGTTTCAATTTAATAGGAAGTGATAAATGAAAAATTTTACTGTCCATACAGAATCATAGCTTTTCACTTTTGAAGATGGAAAAATGATTATTGTTCTTTCTTCATAAAGCCTTTTTGATGATCACCCACTGTGGTATATGTACATATAAGAATCTATCATAATTTTTCAATTGATAATTAAAAACATAAAAACAAACAAAATTTGTAAAAAAAAACTCTGAGAAGGATCAGCCTTACCCACTCATCAGAAGAAAAGATATTAAACTTACCTTTTCCTAAATTTAAAAATCACTATTCTTTGAGGAGTTTTCACACATAATTATAGTAGTTTCTGCTTTACCTGTTTGTGAAACACTTCAGGCTTTGAAAAATTTGGCAAATCTGATTTTTTCCTTTTCTTTTCCAGTTTTAAATAAAAGTGACTAGATCATTGGTTTACTTATCACAGTCAAAAGCTAATGAACAAGAAAATGTTTGTCATTTAGTTGTATATGTAATAATCAATCTAGGACTGACAGTTTATAACACATAACTAAAAGGACTTTATAAAAATTTTCTATTTTTCAACCAAATCTTGTTATGGAGTGAGTTATTTCCTCGCCTTTCAAATGCATATTTTAGAGCCCTAATTCTCAACATGACTATATTTACAAATAAGGCTTTTAAGCAGGAAATTAAGCTGAATAAAGCCATGAGGCTGGGCCCATTCCAATAGTGCTGGTGCCCTTACAGAGGGTGGGGGATTTAGCTCAGTGGGGCTGTGCCTGCCTCTCAAGCACAAGGTCCTGAATTTGATCCCTGGTACCAAAAAAAAAAAAAAAAAAAGGAAAGAAAAGAAGAGAAAAAAGCAAGCAAGCAAGCAGAGATACCAGGAGGAGGAAAACCTTTACACAAAGAAAATGCCCTGTGAAGTCTCAGTGATGAGACAGCCAGCTGCAAACCAGGAAGAAAGGCCTCAGTGGAAATCATCACTTCCAGAACATTGATTTGGGATTTCTGGATTCCAGAACTGTGAGAAAGTAAATGTGAAGCCATCCACTTTGTGGTACTCCATAATGGCTGGCTAAGCAGACTAATGTAAAATTTTGAAATATTTACTTAAAAAACAGTATGACTTGGTTTTTAAGTGTCAGGAATTTTATTACAATCAGTCTCATTTAATCTTGCCAGAATGGTCAAGAAAGCATTTCTAGGAGGTATTATCTGAGTTATTATTGGGAAGAGAAGGACACAGAGATGTGATATGAGCCCAAGAGCATTTCAGGGCTCCTATTAATACAAGCACACTGTTTTTTCAATATTTTCTTATCTTTTGGGGATGTTTCTTCATTATTTACCTATCTTGTTCTGTACTTTCAGATGTTTTGACATAATTGTTCCCTTCAGGCTAGTTTCATGGTTTATAGTTTTTACATTTAAAGACAACTTGCCAAAAACACTGAAGATTCACTTTCTTATTGATTAATTAATTGATTCAATCAATAAATATTTAATAAGCTTTTACTATGTACCAGTTCAGTCACTGGAAGTACAGAGGTGACTAAGAGGTACCTATTCTCCCCAGTGTTTATATTCCCTTGGAGAAGATAGATTACAAACAAGATTGGTCAGGTGATTATAGATACTACCAAGAGCATAGAAATAAATATTTAGCCAGAGAGTGTATATACAGAGATAGACATGGCTTATAGAGGATGCTGGCTGAAGAGAAGACATTTGATCTGAGAGCGTTTGATCACACCTTTGTCCTTCTTTGAATGAAGGAAGAAAAAGATGGGAAAATTTAGGCAACTGTACTTTCAATTGAAGCAACAAGAGAGCATTCGTTAGACATGTGGTTTTTATAGTTTTTGATCCTTGTAGAAAAAGCTTAAAAATTTCTGATATCCAGGTTGATTGTCTGATCAAGTAAAACTAAAGCTCTAAGGAATCAAGCTTAGGCATTAGTGTTTACAATACTCAGCCAAAGTTGGGATCAGTGCATTAGATGTAAATGAACTTGTTTTGTTTCAGAGACTGAAAGGTCAGTGAAGCTAATGTGGATAAAGGGTGAAAAGGGAGAGAAAGGAGAATAAAAATGAATATAAGTCATCATAAATTCTTTGGATATTACTTTGAATGTGACAGAAACCTGCTGCAATTTATAAGCAGGAGGTGTTATGTAATCTTGTTTGCAAAATATAACTTTGTCAATATAGTGGAGAATGTACTTCCAATATTTGGGCACTATTGCAAAAATTATCCCAAGCAGATAATAATACATGAAGGAGTAGTATTCAAATGAAATCTATTTTAACCTCATCATTTTTCTTTTGTTAGATTGCTCTTTTTTATAAGATGTTCGTAGAGTAATTTTTTCATTGTTGATGTATTAGTTTTCTTGGACTGCCATAATAAAATAGTACACACAGGGTGGTTTAAACCACAGGAATTTATTTTAGTAGTTTGGAAGCTAGAAGTCCAACATTAATGTGTAGGGAGGCTTGTTTTCTCCTGAGGCCTCTCTCTTTGTCTTGCAGATGATCACTTTCACTGTATCTTCTGAAGGCATTTCCTTAGTGGTAGCATATCTTTGATGTAGTTAGTGTGTGTGTGTGTGTGTGTGTGTGTGTG
>NW_004624772.1:179421-192254 GCF_000247695.1 Heterocephalus glaber
ATCTGAAATTCTGTCCTCACACTGGCTCATTCTGCTGTGTAGACTTTCAATGGAGTGTTTCATGTCCTGGAAATTTATTTGCATCTGTTTTATGGATTCTATTTGTTTCTTATGTTGGGATTCCATCGTGTTCCTCAGCTCCTCTCTAGATTTATTAATCGTGTCTTGCACTAGGGGCACAATTTCTCCTGTTATCTGAAATTATTTCTGATTTCATTTTTTCCAGATCCCCTTTTGTTGTCAGTTCAGTGCGTCCAGGTGGTTGAGTATCAGAGTGTTCCATCTCATTTCCCTTTGGAGTTTCTGTAGGTGATCTGGAAGTCTGGTGTTGAGACTTATTTATGTGTTTTCTCATTTCAACTGGGGCAGGCGGCTGTTAGCACCTGCATGGATTACCTCCTCTGAGGTGGGTGAGGTGGGACAGGGGCTGGGAGCAGCGGTAGGGACGGTGACCCAAAAGCCCTTTCCTGTGGGCTGGGAGCAGCCAGAGGGATGGTGGCCGGGAAACCCCTTCCTCAGGTCCAGGAGCAGTGGGATGGTGGCTCAGAAACCCCTCCCTCTGGGCCAGGAGCAGCGGGACAGAAGGTGGCCCAAAAGCCCTTTCCTCTGGGCTGGGATCAGCGGGAGGGATGGTGACCGGGAAGCCCCTTCCTCTGGACCAGGAGCAGTGGGACGCTGGCTCAGAAGCCCCTACCTCTGGGCCGGGAACAATGGGACTCAGTACCTTAGTCTGGTGGTCTGGTGTCCTCTGTGCCTTTGTAATGTGGAATCAGGTGGCTGCCTGTCTGCAGTGGGGTGATTCCGCATCTTCCGGGTGACTCCGGCCGGACCTCGGTAGGGTATCGGCAGACCTGCCTGTCTGCAGCGGGGTGATTCGGCATCTTCCGCGTGACTCAGGACCTCCCATAGATTTAATTATATGTAGAAAGATGAAGAAATTTTCTTTGAAAAGAATTCCAAATCAGTGTGAGAAACTGAAAGTGTAAATAAGGACTAAAAGGTATAATAGATAATGTGAAATAGGAAGAAAAGGGGCAAAGGGGAAGTGAAGTGGAAGGGGTAGGGGAAAGGAAAGAAGGGAAGAGAATTAATATGAGAAAATGAAAAACTGGAAACAAAGTCTTTGTAAATAGGGAGGGATGGAGGGGTTGAAGGGAGGCAGGGGAAGGGGGAAAAATAAGAATCAAGAGAGATTATGTAAAGGTGCAAATTTCCAATGATTAATGTCATTATATTGTATACCTAATATGTACCAATAAAATAATATTAAAAAAAAGAATTCCAGACCAGAAAAACCTGATCAATAAGTTCTATTGGGGACCACTGGATATCAGATGGAAATAAATAGGGTAGGATTGAATTTGAAAAGCAGAAATAGAAATATTGCAAATAATTTTTTTTTTGGTAGGAAAGGCAAGTATGGTGATGGTGAGAAAGGACTGCCTGTATTTAATATACATACAGTTTAATCCTGGTTAAAATTTTTTGTGTCTTTGTTAAAGCAATATGATGCATGTAGGTGTGTTTGTGTGTCCCTTTCTCCTTTACTTATTTGTGTATGAATCATTTCAACAAATATTTAATGTATAATGCTTTACTCCATTTAAAGGTTAATGCAGATTTTGTAAGGGATCATATTTTACATTCAGACAGAAAAATTGATAATTAAATGGCATGAAGGGACTAAAATTTAAAATGTTTATCCACTAAGTCAGAGATTCTTTACCTGTATTTGTAATGAGTCTATATGCTGTTTTGCTTGCTTTTTCTTTTATGCTTTAAAGATGGAGTAACTTTAAAAGGGATGTATTTAGAATTGATCTGACCACTAAGTTAATTGAAATGTTAAAAGACCTCTGTTTTCAATGGGAAAAAGAAATCTTTGAAGAGAAGCCGTGTCCTTCCTAAAAGAGAGATCACAAAACAAGTGAGACATATGATGGTGGTCATTAGAGAGAAGGATGAATGCCAGTTTGTGAAGTGCTGCTTCGGCTGTCCCAGGAGACCAGCTGCCAAGCACACTCCAGAAGGAAATGCAAAATCAGACATCTGTATGTGCACAGCACCCTCCATGTGTGCTCTGAGCAGAAAGAACCATATGAAGCAAGACAGCAAAGGTGAACTCCAACAAGATAGCCTACTTTATTGCCATAGCAACCCAACCCTGATGAAAAGTAGAAAAACAATAAAATACCTCTGATAAAAATCTGTGCTATGAATACTAAGTTAAGGAAGGATGCACTCATAGAAAGCTTGACATTTTTACTATTTTGTGATTTCTTCTAACAAAGCCATGAGTGTTACTTTGGGGAAATGCTGACTTGAAAATCTTTCCATTTACTAAATTATTTAGCTTTTCCTATTGCTATATTCAGATTTCTATGTGTAGGTTGTAATTTCAGACTACAATCCTTAGAGCTATTGCACAATTCAAAGTGGTAACTTTATCACTCTCTTTGATGATGTTTGACAGTATTTTGACATCATTCCTCATCTAAATTGTGTACAACAAAAGAAGTTTCATGATGTCTGCTATTTGAATAAAATTAAAGTTATGTTTTATATGCATAGATTGAATTCTCAAATTTCACCATTATTTTTTAAATGCTCTTTCTTAAATCTGTTGTTTAGTGGTACAATGTGGAGGGAAAATATTTCCTTTTTTTCTCTTCTGAATTTGTATAACTACCATAGCTTCCTAAATCATGCCATATTTTAGGAATTTTGAGGTGTGACTGTGACTAGTTTTATTCAAATAAGACCTGTTTGGTAGAAAAAGTCTGGGAAAACTTTATCTTTTTAATTTATCTTCAATGGAGTAATTTACATAAAATAAAATCAGTCTGTAAAAAAGTGAATTTTAATGACTGTATATTGACATATAGCTATTATCACAATCAATTTGTTTGGATTACTATGTTTTACTTAGGGATTAAAATTTGCATGTCTGACTTTTCTCACGATTCTGTTTGTACTGAGTTACTAGAAATGAAGTACCATGTCCTACAAACTTCATGCTATATATGTGTGTGTGTGTGTGTGTGTGTGGTATAAAAGTATAAGGTGTTATAATTTTTGAATTAAATAATATCTTTTTAAGAAATTAAAATTGTTATAATATAAATATCTTATTTAGTCTATATTTATTTACCTTTTATTAACATCTCTAGTGTTTTCCATTCCTTTCTGTGGATTTGAATTGCAGTTGGATAGTATTTTCTTTCAACTTGATCAAATTCCTTTAGTATTTTTTATAGTTCACTTGTGTTGGCGTTGAATTCTTTCAATTTTTTTTTCATTTATTAGAAAAGACTTTCATTTAACATTCATTTGTAAAGCATAGTTTCATTAAAAATTATACTCTTATTTAATAGGTGTTTTTTTCCCAGTATTCTGAATGTTATTTCAACATCTTTTTACCTCTACTGCTCTGATGAGAAATTAGGCATTAATTGAATCATGATATTTATGATGCATATTTTTGAAACTTTTTTCAAGTGATTCTGAGTATCTAGATGTGATTATCTTTGTGTTTATAGTACTGGGGTCTCAATGAGCTTGTTGGATTTGTAAGTTAATATTTGTTACCCAATTTTGAGATGGGGACCACTGTAACTTCAAGTATTTTTCTTACCTTTCTCTATTTATCATCTTCTGGAACTCTAATTCATAAATGTTGAGATGTTTGCTATTGCACCATATAACTTCCAATTATCTGTTTATTTTTTCAAAGTTTTTACTCTCCACTCTCTGGATTTAAAATTTTCTGTTGTTATAAGCTCACTAATTAATTTTTCTAACATAAAATATTTCAAATCATTTTCTAAATAATAGAAATTTTAATTTCAGTAACTATGATTTTCAGTTTTGGAATTTAAATTAGTTTTTAAATAATTTTAAATCTACACTGATTTTTTAATTTGGTTTAATTCATATTTGTCTTTGAATGTTTTCCTTTAATTCTTCGAGTATATGCAGTACATAATACCTACTTTAAAGTTTTATATGCAGGTCCACTCAAGGTCAATTTTGATTGACTTAAAAATTTTTTTTCTGGTTATTTTTAATTTTCCAGTTTATTTGTCTAGTTCATCAATAGCAATTTAATTGATAATTATGCATAACATGTGGCCATTCTGAACTTTTTTCTTCCGAGAACTGTTTCATATTTGTTTTAATAGTCAATTATGTTACCCGCATTCACTCTTTGAAACATTCCTCTGCTGCATTATGCAGCCACTCATGTATCTGCTCTGTATTTATTTTTTAGTTTGATTCCCTTGATATCTCCCCTATGTTTGCACAGTTTAGAGATAAATCAATGATTCCAGCAGAGGTTATGTTAACACCTCGAGTAAATAAATTTTACACCTGAACCAAACCAGCTGTGTGAGATGAGGAATACATGCAAAGGTGTAGCAAGTTCAGGTCCTCTCCAGTGTTTCAGTTTTCACTGAGTCTCTGGGATCTCATGAACATTCCACATATGGGATCTTTTTAATCCTCTCAGCAACCTTATTTAGGGAAGGAGTCATTAGTTCTATTTTTTATGTGGATAAATGAATTCATAAGTGAATTTTTAAATCACAATATTGGTAACCTGCAAAAAAGGTCCGTCAAATCCTCTCGTGACCAGCGATTTTTTTCTTTTAAATGTCTGATTATATAAGAAAGAGTTCCTTAACATTATCATAAATAGTAGAATGCCCCAAATATTTTCTGTGATCCTGTTTTGTTTTCTTTTTAACAGTTAGCATCATATGACAGATTATAAATTTCTGGGTTTAGTAATTTCTTAGTGTTCTTTCCACAACATGCATGATAGATTCCTGAATCTCCTTAGCAGGACGATTCTTGTCATACTATAAGCAATAAATAAATGTATATGGAATGCTTGAACAGTGAACCAATGAACGAACAAACAGTTAATTGGAAGCACAAGTTGGATCATTTTCCTTTCTCTTCTGGTGAGGAAATAGCCATGCTGTTGCTAGCACTGAATTATGAGAAGAGACATAGTAGTTTGGATTTGAGCTCCTATTTTTCTGACTTTAAATTTCTGCTCAGGTTGTATATTACAACACTATCCTCTGTAAATGATTAAATCTAAAAAGAGAAAATGCAGGTTTTAGTTTTAATTTTGTTTACTGCATATGCACATAAAATATATAGTTTATTTTTTCCAGTGATGAATAAGTTATTATTAGCTTTTTTGATGTATCTTGAAATGTCTTTATTTAACTAAAATCTTCTCCAGAAGGCCACCAGCACATTAAGTGTAGTTTCTTAATTGAGACATATATATACAATACACTTGTTTACTCTGGATTTCAAGATTGCCAACCATGTGTGCTCTAGATACGGCCAGGTTGCTTCCCCTGGTTTAAGTGTCTGCTCTACTGTCCCTCTATTCTATGTAAAACAGCACTCACAATTCTCTATTTCTTTGATTTTTCAAGTACATTTCTTTCCATTAATTCACATCACTTTATTATATATTTAATTATTAATTTGCTTAATGTTTATCCCTGTTACTATACAGTAACCCCAGTAAGGGTAGAGATTCATAACATTTCAACACTTTAGTACTATTTTTCATATTTAATTAGTTAATTAATTCTATTAATAGGTCAGGGGCATTGAATAAAATTTTTATTAAGTTTATTGGTACATTTTAGGTATAAAATACAGTTACATTCATCATTAGGATCTTGTACCTTTACATGATGTATCTTGGTTCTTATTTTTTCCCCTTCCCCTGCCCTCCATTCACCACCTCCCACCTTTCCCTATTTGCAAAGACTTTGTTTCAATTTTTTTCCTTTTCTCATATTTTTTCTTTTCCCTTCTTTCCTTTCCCCTACTCCATTAGACCTTTTCTTCCTATTATACAATATCAATTATACATTTTTAAAATTACAATATCAATATCTAGAAGACATTACCACAGATTTTACAGAATTTAAAAGGATGTAGAAAGCATATTACAAAAATCTTTTTTGAAATAAATTTGACAACTTCTAAGAAGTACCTCGAAAGACAAATTAATGAAACTAACTCTGGAAGAAATATAAAATTTGAATAACATCTATTAAAGAAAGTATATTCCTAGCTTGAAAACCTACCTATATGACAACGGCAGGCTCATATACATTTTAACTGATAAATTATTTCAAACACTTAAAGCAGAAAAAAGAAGTGAATGAATTTTTTTTAAAAATAATTCCAGGAGACTTCAATATAGGTTAATTTGTTTGCTAGTTCATTAGACATAAATTGGCAGATATTTTACACTTTGTTCACTCCACACAATCTACTTAAAGCCCTCATATATAGTAGGAATTAGACTAAATGCTAGAGGAAAAGTAAAAATAAGGACATTTGACTAATATTTATTAAATATATATACATATACATATAATATTATCAAAAATACATTATAACTTAGTCTCTGGCATAGGTGTTGTTTATAATAGTCCTCTCTCTCCCATTATACTTCTAGGAAATTAAAGTACAGGCACTGAGAGCAACGGTGAAATAGCCCCCATCTCAAGGTTTTGATTTATAGGTTTGAGACAAAGCCTTAAATCAGTGTTTTTCTTCAAAAATCTCAATTTTGAAGAATCAACTTTGGAGAATCAAATTTCAGGACCCTGAATGCAAATGGCCTTTATTATCTTATTAGGGGTGATCCATTATTTTTATTTTCACAGGATTGGAGTAGCAATTATAAATGAAGGGTAGCCACTGAAGCTGCTTAGAGGTAATGGTGAGAAACATAGAAAAAGAATGTTGCATGTATGAGGGGCCAACTGCTTAAACCAGTATGACTTCTAGGCCATGCAGGGGAGGTATTACTGAGTTTATGTCATTTCACAGTTCTCTTAATCAGAACTGGTGACCATTGAAAGATTTTTGAAAAGAGTTCTTATAAAAATAAAGGGTACATATTTTCTTGAAGTGTTACTTTGCCACAAATTCTGGAACCAAACATCCCAAGAGTGGCTATCCTGAATGTGAAGGACAACGGACTCTTTCTCCTCCAATGTCAGTCTGTCCTGAAGGCCCAAAGATTACTGTGCACTAATAGAATTTGGACTCAAGGTAAAGAGTATAGATTACATTGAGGAAGACTCTCACTTCGAATGGTACTGTATTTGAGTGGATTATAATTAGCAACTGAAAAGGAATGGGGAATTATTTACAGCCCAAGTATTGTCTCTTTCAAACAGGCAGAGCATGACTTCATCCTACAGGCTTGGACTTTCTAAGGGTCTCACTTCTCCAGGGCAAATTATAGCATACTTGGAGGGGTAACTTGTCTAATATCTTAAGATATTATTTTTGCTTAAAAGTTTTCTAAAAAGCCACAATAATACCATTTCAGCCAAATGGTTTTAATTATGTCCTCCGCTTTGCTCACATTAAATTAAAAAAATACGTAACAACCTAATATGGAAGGTCAACCCCTAATGATTTATTGACTGATACATATCCACAGGCTAACCTGCCACTATCTGTTTTAGCAAGAAAGCCCCAATGAATTTTCAAAAAACTACTTTAGGTAACCAGACCTAGCTGGTGAGGAACCCCTCTGGCACACCCACCAGCTGCCAGTCAGCTGCATGAGCAGAGGGGGCACGGGCTGACTGTGCCCTGCTCAGACTGGCTCACTCAGCCCACTTGCAACCAGGAGACCTAACCACCACTTGGCTCCACGCTACAAAGGCACAGGGGGCCATAAAGGCCATTGTCCTGAGCTGCAGAAGTGAACAACAGAGAGAGGGGCTCTCTCAGGCTCCCAGATGAAAACTGAAGCCCAAAGGAAAAGTGAAAAGAACCTCTGCAAAAAAGGCACACCAGACCACCGTGCTTGGTAAGTTGGAGGCATCATCACCTCCCATCAGAACCTGGACTATCTTCAGGGGAAAGGCAGCTGGAACCCTGCAGTTCAACCCTGCAGGAGGTCAGGGAGCTCAACTTGGGACTTGCAGCCAGAAATCTGCCTGAATCTAATAGGTTTGTGACTGGCTTACTGAGACTCACTGACTTATAACTGCACACTGCTGCCCACGTTGTCTATTGTGACAGCAGAGACATACCCTGAAGAAGGCCCTTCATTTTTATCTTTTATTTGTTATTTTCAAAACTACCACTATTTTTTTCCTTTTATTTTTAATTTTTTTCTTTTTTACTACTCTTTCAAAATTTTTATTTTTCTCTTTTTTCTTTCTTTTCTCATTTCTTTCTCTCTCTCTGCCTTGCTTCCTTGCTGTCCCACATTGTTCTTCATCTCCCTTTTTGTTCCTGTTCTGACCCTAATTTGTATTTCTTCTTTATTTGTCTTTTCTTCTCTTTCCTTCTCTTACCTGTGCCCTCTGGCCTCACTGTTAACCTTCCCCTATCCTTCTACTTACCTATTCCTTGCTCCCCAACTCCTTCTAACTCCCCATCCCAAAGGGTAAAGTTGCTATATTGAAGAGTTTATTCACTATAAACATATGTTGGGTTGGTCCTTGACCTTGATTTAATTCACACAGTTAAAGGTGATAGATTAATGACTACCACAAATGTCATTTTCTAAGATGTACTTGATGCAGTGGTGTTGCTGATTGTATCACTTGGGCTAAGGTGTTGTTATTGATCTAATAAGCTGTCCTTCCTGGTATAATGAAAATGAGACAGCCTCAGAGCCATTAAAGACTCAAAACCTAAAGAGCAGCTATATCTGGAAGATACCCCTGAGAGGCAATCATTCCATAAGTTTTCTAAATATATCAACAAAGCTACTTAAAAAAGCAACTTCAAAATATCAACCCAGGAACTAAAACAAGGACAGTACCAAAAACAAAAATGAGAAGACATTTAACTAACACAAACTCAGATTTCCACCTCACAAAAGGCAAATACTAGGGGAAATGAGGTGGAAAAGTTTGATAATCAACCACCTGGACAACCTGAACTGATAGCACAGGAAGTAACAAAACAGATGAATGAAGCTCTAGAAAAATTCGAAACAGAAATAAAATCCCAGATAACTACAGAGATGGTGAGCAGAGTGAAAGACATGATTAGAGGCTCTAGAACAGAAACAGATAAAAAAATAGATGAGCTCAGAAATATGCTGGAAGCCATGAATGCCCAGCATAAGAAAGAAATGGAAACAATGAAACAGATTCAAACAGATATTCACGAGATTAAAGACTCCATTGAAAGCAGGCAGAGCAGATGAAGGGAATCTGAGGATAGAATATCAGATAAAGAAGACAGGACTGTGGTTAGGGACCATGAAAACAAAGATCTCCTCAAAATAGTAAGGGACCATGAGAAATCAATCCACCAGCTCTAGATGATGCAAAAAAGAATAACATAAGATTGATAGGAGTCCATGAAAAAACAGGAGAAAGTACAATTGACATAAAAAAACAAAAAAACTGTTCACAGAAGTAATAGTAGAAAAGTTCCCAGACAGAGGTAGAGAATTGGACATATAGCTAAGTGAGGCAAATAGAACTCCAACTAGCCAAGATCAAAAAAAATCTACAAACAGGCATATAATAGTCAAGATCCCAGAAACCCAACAGAACAACAAAATTCTACAAGCAGTTAAAGAAACAAATCACATACAAAGGAAAGCCCATCAGAATCATGGCAGACTTCTCAACACAAACCCTCAAATCAAGGAGAGCCTGAAGTATTTAAAACCTTAAAAGAAAATAATTTACACACCTAGACTGTTGTATCCGGCAAAATTATCTTTCAAAATCAATGGGGAAATTAGATACTTCCATGACAAAGAATACCTGAGAAATTTCATAAACACCAAAGCAGCACTCCAAAAAATTCTAAACAATATCCCAGAAAAATACAAGGAAGGTCACAACTCCATAAGGTCCAACAGAGGGAAGCCACCAGGCAAGGCAAGAAACTAAAGGGAAAGAGGGAAAAATAAAAACTAAAAGAGCCAACAACAGCAAAACATCATGACAATGATGAGTCAATATCTATCAATTATAACTATCAATGTTAATGACCTCAATTCACCAATCAAAAGAAATAGACTGACAGAATAGATTAAGAAGCAAAATCCAACAATATGCTGTATAAAAGAAACACAACTCAAAAAGAAATTCTTAGACTGAAAGTAAAAGGATTGAAAACAGTTCTCCATTCAACAGGAACCCAGAAAAAAGCAGGGGTAGCAATCTTGTTTCCAGACAAAGTAGATTTCAAACCAAAACTAATTAAGAGAGACAAAGATGGTCATTACATCCTTGTGAAAGGAACGATCCAAGAGGAAGAGATGACAATCCTAATTATATATGCAACAAATGTGAATGCCCCCAGCTGTACAAAACCAATAGTAATGGAAAAACCAAATAAGCACTAATACAATTATATTGGGGGACCTCAATATCCAGCTATCACAAATAGAGAGATCATCTAGACAAAAAATTAACAATGAAATTCTAGAACTGAACCAATCTATTGAAGAAATGGACTTAATAGATGTTTACAGAGTTGTCCACTCCACAAAAACAGAATACACATACCTTTCAGCTGCACATGGGTCATTCTCGAAAATAGACCACATTCTAGCTCATAGAACATGTCTACGTAAATGTAAAAGAATTGAAGTAACCCCCTGTATATTATCAGACCATAGTGTAATAAAATTGAACTATGGAGATCAATAGCATAAGAAACCACAACCCCCCCCCCCCAACACATGGAAATTGAGTATCACTCTCCTGAACAGCCAATGGGTCACAGAGGAAATTAAAGAAGAAATTAAAAAGTTTCTACAAGTAAATGATAATGCCAGTACAACATACAGGATATTATGGGACACAATGAAAGCAGTTCTACAAGGTAAATTCAAAGCAGTGAATGACCATATTAGGAAAACAGAGAGAACTCAGATAAATAACCTAATGCAGAACCTCAAGCTCCTAGAAAAAGAAGAGCATAATGAATCTAAAGCTCGTACAAGAGAGGAAATTATAAAGATCAGGGCAGAAATCAATGCAATGGAGACTAAGAGAATGATACAAAAAGAATCAATGAATCAAAGAGTTGGTTTTTTGAAAGAATAAATAAAATTGATAAACCTTTAGCCAATCTTATCAAAAAATGGAAAAAAAAGACTCAAATCTATACAAATAAGAACAAAAAAGGTGAAGTTACAACAGACCCAGCAGTAATCCAGAGGTTCATCAATACCTACTTTGAGAACCTATACTCTAATAAAATGGAAAACACAGAAGAAATGGACAGATTCCTAGATACATATGAATTGCCAAACTTAAATGAAGAAGATATAGAAATTCTAAACATCCCAATTACAATGAGTGAAATTGAAAATGTAATAAAAACTTTACCAACAAAGAAAAGGCCAGGTCCGGATGGCTTCCCTGCTGAATTCTACATTTGTAGAAGAACTGTTGCTGTTACTCTTTAAACTCATCAATGAATTTGAAAAGGAAGCAATACTTCCAAATTCATTCCTGGAAGCAAGAGTTACTTTGATTTGAAAACCAGGGAAAGACTCAACCCAAAAAGAGCACTACAGGCCAATCTCCCAAATGAACATAGATCCAAAAATCCTCAAGAAGATACTGGCAAACAGAACACAGAGGGTCATCAAGAAGATCATACACCCTGACCAAGTCAGATATATCCCAGGGATGCAAGGATGGTTCAACATTCATAAATCAATAAATGTAGTACACCATATTAACAGAGTCAAGGACAAAAACCATAGGAACATCTCAATAAATGCAGAGAAGGTATTTGACAAAATTCCACACCCATTCATAATAAAAAAAACACCTACAGAAAATTGGAATAGAAGGTCTTTATCACAATCTGATTAAGGCTAGCTATGGAAAATCAGCAGCTAACATCATACTAAATGGTCAAAACTGAAAACTTTCACGCTAAAATCAGGAACAAGACAAGGATGCCCACTATCCCAACTCTTGTTCAATATAGTTTTGGAAACATTAGCCATAGCAATTAGAAAAGAGAAAGAAATAAAAGGAATAAAGATAAAGGAAAGAAAGATATTAAACTGTCATTATTTGCTGGTGATATGACATTTTATATAGAAGACCCAAAAATCTTGTCTAAAAGACTTCTAGACTTAATTGACAGATTCAATAGAGTAGCTGGATATAAGGTCCACACTCAAAAAACAATAGCCTTCTTGTACACAAATAACACACTCACTGAGAGAGACATTAGGGAAACAATTCCTTTTACAATAGTATCCAAAAAAGTGAAATATCTAGGAATCAATCTAATGAAGCAAAAGACTTCTACATTGAAAACTACAGCACTCTGAAAAAGGAGATCAAGGAGGATATAAGAAACTGGAAGGACATCCCTTGTTCCTGGGCAAGGAGAACCAATATAATGAAAATGGTCATACTTTCAAAACTACTATATGGATTTAATGCAATGCCTATTGAAATTCCAACAATATCCTTCACAGAACTAGAGAACACAATCCAAAAATTCATTTGGAACCAGAAGAGACCTAGAATAGCAAAAGCAATTCTAGGCAACAGAGACATGGTTGGGGACATCACAATCCCCAACTTGAAATTATACTACAAAGCTACTGTGATAAAAACAGCATGGTACTCGCAAAGAAACAGACCTGAAGACCAGTGGAATAGATTAGAAAATGCAGAAACAATTTCAGATGTACTCAGCCACCTCATCTTTGACAAAGGAGCCAACCACCTTCATTGGAGGAAAGATAGCCTATTTAATAAATGGTGTTGGAAAAACTGGATTTCAACCTGTCAGAGATTAAAATTAGATGC
>NW_004624772.1:214931-229949 GCF_000247695.1 Heterocephalus glaber
ATTATATGCCTATGTGTAGATTTTTGTTGATTAAGGCTAGCTGGAGTCCTATATGCCTCACTTATCTGTATGTCAAGTTATTTTTCCCTGCTTGGGAAATTTTCTGCCATTACTTCTATGAACAGTTTTTTTTATGTCATCTGCATACTCTCCTGTTTCTTTGTTGGCTCCAATCAGTCTTATGTTATTCTTCTTTGCATTGTCCAGCAGCTGCTGGATTGTTTCCTCATAGTCCCTTACAATTTTGAAGCAATTTTTCTTTTCCTGGTCACTAATTGCAATCTTATCTTCTAGATCTGAAATTCTGTCCTACCATTGGCTTATTCTGCTGTGTAGACTTTCAATGGAGTATTTAATCTCCTAAAATCTCTTTGTATCTGTTTTATGGATTCTATTTGTTTCCTATGTTGGGATTCCATCACATTCCTCATCTCCTCTATTTTTTTTATTTGTGTCCTCTCTAGATTTATTAATCATGTCTTGTACTATGGGCACAATCTCTGCTGTTATCTGAGAAATTATTTCCAAATTCATTTTTTCCAGACCCTCTTTTGTTGCCAGTTCAGGGAGTCCTGGTGGTTGGGTGGCAGATTGTTCCATCACCTTTCCCTTTGGGGTTTCTGTAGGTGATCTGGAAGTCTTGTTTTGAGACTTGTTTATGTGTCTTATCATTTTGATGTGGGGGAGGGGTGCTATTGGCACCTGTGCGGCTCACCTCCTCTGGCCTGGGAATGGTGGAATGGTGGCCCGCAAGCCCTTTCCTCTGGGCTAGGAGCAGTGCCACAGTGGCCTGGAAGCAGTAAATTTTTAATTATGTTTTCAATTACTGTCCTTGTAATTGGGGTGTTTAGAATTTTTATATATTCTTCATTTAACTTTGGCAATTTGTATGTATCTAGGAATCTGTCCATTTTTTTCTGTGTTTTCCATTTCATTAGAGTACAGGTTATTGAAGTAGGTATCGATGATGCTCTGGATTTGTGTTGGATCTGTTGTGACTTCACCTTTTGTTCTTAATTTCATGGATTTGAATTTTTTCTTTCCTTTTTTTTTGATAAGTTTGGCTAAAGGTTTATCAATTTTATTTATTCTTTTGAAAAACCAACTCTTTGATTCATTGATTTTTTCTATTATTCTCTTTGTCTCCAGTGCATTGATTTCAGCTCTGATCTTTGTAATTTCCTCTCTTATATGAGCTTTGCATTTGTCATGCTGTTCTTTTTCTAGGAGCTTGAGGTTCAGCATTTGGTTGTTGATTTGAGTTCTCGCTGTTTTCATAATATGCTCATTCACTGCTATGTATTTGCCTCATAGAACTGGTTTCATTGTGTCCCATAGATTCCTGTATGTTGTACTGGCATTATCACTTACTTGTAGAAACTGTCTAATTTCTTCTTTATTTTCTTCTGTGACCCATTGGTTGTTCAGGAGAGTGATATTCAATTTCCATGTGTTTGTGGGGATTTTGTGGTTTCTTATGCTATTGATCTCCAATTTTATTGCACTATGGTCTGATAATACACAGGGGGTAACTTCAATTCTTTTATATTTACTTAGACATGTCCTATGAGCTAGCATGTGGTCTATTTCTGAGAATGACCCATGTGCAGCCAAAAAGAATGTGTATTCTGATATTGTGGGATGGAACACTCTGTAAACATCTGTTAAGTCCATTTGTTCAATAGCTTGGCTCAGTTCTAGAATTTTGTTGTTGACTTTTTGTTTAGATCATCTGTCTATTTGTGATAGTGGGGTATTGAGTTCCCCCACTACAATAGTATTAGTGCTTATTTGCATTTTCATGTCCCTTAATATTTATTTTGTATAGTTGGGGCATTCATATTTCATGAATATATATTTATGATTGTCATCTCTTCCTCTTGGATTGTTCCCTTCACAAGGATGTAGTGACCATCTTTGTCTCTCTTAATTAGTTTTGGTTTGAAATCCACTTTATCTACAAATAAGATTGCTACCCCTGCTTTTTTCTGGGTTCCTGTTGCATGAGGAACTGTTTTCCATCCTTCTACTTTCAGTCTATGAATTTCTTTTTGAGTTAGGTGTGTTTCTTGTATACAGAATATTGTTGGATTTTGCTTCTTAATCCATTCTGTCAGTCTATTTCTTTTGATTGGTGAATTGAGGCCATTAACATTAATAGTTATAATTGGTAGATATTGACTTATCCTTGTCATGATGTTTTATTGTTGTTGGCTCTTTTATTTTTCATTTTTCCCCCTTTCCCTTTAGTTTCTTGCCTTGCCTGGTGGCTTCCCTTTGTTGGGCCTCATAGAGTTGTGACCTTCCTTATCTTTTTCTGGGATATTGTTTAGAATTGTTTGGAGTGCTGGTTCAGTGTTCATGAAATTTCTCAGGTGTTCTTTGTCATACAAGTATCTAATTTCCCCTTTGATTTTGAAAGATAATTTTGCAGGATACAACAGTCTAGGTTGGAAGTTATTTTCTTAGGGCTTGAAACACTTCACTCCAGCCTCTCCTTGATTTGAGGGTTTGTGTTGAGAAGTCTGCCATGATTCTGATGGGCTTTCCTTTGTAGGTGATTTGTTTTTTTTCCCTCTAACTGCATGTATGATTTTGTTCTTCTGTTGTGTTTCTGGGATGTTGACTATTATATGTATTTGTGTAGATGTTTTTCAGTCTTGGCTAGTTGGAGTACTATATGCCTCACTTAACTGTATGTTCAATTCTCTACCTCTGTCTGGGAAGTTTTCTACTGTTTCTTCAGTGAATAGTTTTTTTATGTCTATTGTACTTTCTTCTGTTTTTTCATGTACTCCTATCAGTCTTATTTTATTCATCTTTGCATCATCTAGTAGCTGCTGGATTCATTTCTCTTGGTCCTTTACTATTTTTTAGAAATCTCTGTTTTCATTATCACTAAACACAATACTGTCTTCTATCTTCACATTCCCTTAATCTGCTGGGAATACTTTCAATGGAGTTTTTAACCTCCTCGATACTGTTTGAATCTGTTTCATGGATTCCATTTCTTTCTTATGTTGGGCAATCATGGTTTTCATTTCTTTCTTATGCTAGGCATTCATGGCTTCCAGCATGGTTCTGAGCTCATCTATTTTTTCTTTTTTTATCTGTTTCTGTTCTAGAGCCTATAATCATGCCTTTTCTATAGTTATCTGGGAAATAATTTCTGTTTTGCATTTTTCTAGAGCCTCATTCATCTGTTTTGTTATTTCCTGTGCTATCAGTTCAGGGTTTCCAGGTAGTTGATTGTCATATCTTTCCACCTCCTTTCCCCCAGAATTTGCCTTTGGTGGGGTGGAAGTCTGAGTTTGTGCCTTGCTTAAATGTCTTCTCATTTTTGTTTTTGGTACTGTCCTTGGTTTAATTCCCGGGTTTTTACTTCAAAATTTCTTATTGTAAGAATCTTTGTTGCTTGTATTTAGAACCCTGTGGAATGATTGCTTTTCAGATGTGTCTTTCAGATATCACTGGTCTTTAGATTTTGAGTCTCTAATGATGCTGAGGTTATCTCATTTTCATTATACCAGGAAGGCAATCCCAACACCATAGCCCAAGTGATACAATCAGCAACCCCATAGCATCAAGCACAACTTAGAAAATGACAATTTGTGGTAGTTATTAATCTATCACCTTTAACTGTGTGAATAAAATCAAAATCGAGGACCAGCCCAACATATGTTTATAGTGAATTAACTCTTCAATATAGCAACTTTACCCTTCGGGATGAGAAGATAGAAGGAGTTGGTGAGGGCGGGATAGATAGGTAGAAGGATTGGGAAAGGTTAGTAGTGAGGGCAGAGTGCACAGGATGATCATGCAAACTCTAAGAAACTGTTGAAGACAAGAGGAAAAGACAGAATGAAAGAATAAAGATGAGAACAGAACAACCTAACAGCAATAGGGAGTCTAGAAACTGTATTTACTTTCCTTTAAAACTAATGACAATTGAGAGAAGGAAAAAGAGAAGACAAAAATAAAGAAGAAATCCAAATTATGGCCAGAACAAAAAGGGAGATGACGTATAATGTGGGACAGTGAGAGAACAAGTGAGAGAAAGAATGAAAAGTGAAAAGAAAGAAAAAAAAAGAAGAGAAAAATAAAAATATGAAAAGAGTAGAAAAAATAAAAATTAAAAGTTAGAGAAAAAAATTCTTTGTAAATAACAAATAAAAAATAAAAATGAAGTGTCTCCTTCAGGGTATGTCTCTGCTGTCACAATAGACAATGTGGGCACCCATGGGCAGATATAAGTGAATGAGTCTCAGCAAGCCAGTAGAAGATCTATGAGATTCAGGCACATTTCTGGCTGCAATTTCCAAGTTGAGCTCCCTGTCCTCTTTCAGGGATGGACTCTGCAAGGTTCTATTGCAGGTTCCAGCTGTCCTTCCCCTGAAGAGAGTCCAGGTTCAGATGGGAGGTGATGATCCCTCCAACTTACCAAGTACGGTGGTCTGGTGTCCCTTTATTGAAGAAATTCTCTTTACTTTTCCAGTGTGCTTTAGTTTTCATCAGGTAGCCTGAGAGTGGCCCTCTTTCTGTTGTTCACATCTGCTCTGTCTTCTGGAGCTCAGGACGATGGCCTTTATGATGCCCTGTGCTTCTGTAGTGTGGATCCTGATACGGAAGATGCAGCCAGGAGGTCAGAGGTGGGGGTGGGGGAGAGCGTGCTGCAGGTGCCTGGGTGGCTAAGCTGGTCGCTGTGGGTGGGGCACGGGGACAGAGGGGGTTTCCAGGTTTGTATTTTAATATGAGAGTAATTTAAATTCTAATATGCTTAGATGCCTTAAAAAGTCTAACTAGTGAACCTTGTGTGAATATTGTAGACCAGGGATTTAGCTCAGTGGTTTCACTGCCTGCTGCGAAAGCTCAAAGACCCGAGTTCGATCCCCGGTACCCCCCCCAATATATATATATATATAGTAGGTTGAATATTTAAAATATGGGGGAAAAGAAGTACAGTATCTGTAGTCCTACCATTTAACCATTTAACTTGCTATTTAAAATTTGTCCTGAAGGTGGCAACATTGAATAATATTTTGCATATTTTTCTAAGCAAAGTTTTTATGGCCACTTTTAATTAAAGCCTTATATTTTAAAATAAGCATATTTCCCTACCCCCTGTTTGTTATAGTATAGAAGAGAGTATTTTACTGAGGTTTAATTTTTTCATTCAGTAACCTTGAATCTACACATTGAAAGAACTGGTATAACTTTGAAGAATAAAAGTTAACCTAGCTAAAGTTTAGGTATGTTCTCTTCAAATCTCCAAATGTAAGAAACCAATTTGAAGCCCAATATATGTTTCCTGCCAAGCAAATTTTATATCAATAGATATATTTAACTATTAATATGAATCTATGTTTTTTTGAGGTAAAATTTATTTTTCTGGTATATTTATTCAGTTTCAATGGATGATTATTACCATTTGATGTGATCTGTTAAAAGAAATAAGGTGTTTTTATGAAAGAATAGCTGTAAACATGATTAAAAATCAAATAATCACAGCAGTTAAAAATTATGAAATCAACAAATACTTTGTACAATTTACTACCAATGCAAATATATCTGATGATCACACCTGGGCATATATTACTTTTTCTTCTATTTTCCTTTTTTTTTTTTTTTTTTGCTCTTAGCCACTTAGCTAGAATAGCCCATATTCATTTATATCTTCAAAACCTTACTGTGAAACAGAAAGATAGCAAGTTAGGTGTCACAGAGGTTAATTGACTTGTGTAAGATCTGTCAGTAGCAAAGCCAAAATTGGAGCTTTGCATTTCTTATCTCTGGAAAGTGACAATTGCTCATGGTTATAATTCAGTCATTACATTTACAGATAGTGAAAATTTTTTACATAGATTCTAGGAGATAGGCTAATACTTCCCTTCATGTACTAGTTCTTTTTTCATGCAAAGATGTTGTTTTATATACAATTTATACTTTGGCTTGGGCATGCTGCAGTCCTTCCAGTCATGATGTGTGCAGTAAGAGGGCTAGCATGCAGCATTTTCTACGTTAATATGCATAGTTTTCTATATCTTCCTAAAAAATAGATTTATAATACTGTGTTAAATTCTCTAATAAGCTATTCAGAATAAATGGGATTTTTAAAAATTAATTTTAGGATTACACAAGTAGAGCAGCTACATGGTTAGAAGAAGACAATAGGAGGGAAATGGTGGCACCAGGTCTGTGAGAGCATGAAATGCTGTAAGGCAGAGGAAAGAGACTGTTGGATAGGGAGTTGAGCTGGAACTGGACAGGGCCTGAAGCAGCAGGAAACAGATGGAGATTTCTGGCAGGTGCAATGTGAATGCACCCCAGACACTGTCTTTACAGACTTTAAAGATTCTGCACACACGTGCTATTAACAAGGAGGACACAGTGCAACAGGATAATTTGTCAATTTAGAATTGCCAGATGAAGAATTCAAATAGATGGTATGTTCTAGGGTATAAATTTCTTTGCCACTGCATTTTTTAAGGAAACAATTTCAGTTTTTACTTGGCCTTAGGCCAGAAGTACCGATGTTTTCTGGTTTTCTTACTTCATGCAAGAAACTCTTCTCCACTCTCAGGAGAACCAGAAACTGCCCAGGATGCAGAAGTCACAGACAGCCCTCATCTCGTGTGTGCTTCTCTGATCTTAATGATCAGAATGCCAGACCACATCCCAGTAAGAAAGCAGACTCTCTACCCTTGCATAGAGGCTGGTCAGTTTTGTCAATCACTCCTTTTTTCTCTACATGCAGAAAGATATTCATTTCCTCTATTTCCTCTATGATGGTAATATGGAGCTAGAAATGAGGGTTTGCACAAGGTATTTTTCTTAATATAATGCCAGTAAGGAAACTCTACTTCAAAATTTATAGCTAAGGTAGTTTTTGGTAATAAAGTAACTATAATTTCTTACTTTTTGGGGAAATAGCTATGCAATATTTAAATCTCAAATCTTTGTTTCATTATACTTAATACTTTGAAATGCTTATGAAACCTAACTTGAACATAAATAGACAATAAAAGGAACTTGAACTTAAATAGACAAAAACAGGTTTGTAAACATATCCTCTCCAGTTAGCTTTGGACTTCTAGGTCCTCAGATAATAGTCAGTCATTTAGTAACTGAGAATGAGAGAGAAAAACAGAACCATATATAATATGTGAAAAGACTAGCTCATTATTGAGACACATAGAGAAAGACACACAGACACACACACACACACACACACACACATTCCTGTAGGGTGGTCAACCACTTTCTTATGAAGCAGCCCCTGTGGACATGCATTATAATACCTACTGCATTGTATTTTATTTGTTTACTTTCCTTATTTTACTGTGAGTTCTCCAGGTCAGAGGCATTATCTTCACTCTCTTTTTAAAATTCATACTCCTACATAATTCTGGAAATACAATAATAGATATTAAATAAACATTTTTGACTCATAAGTTGGATGAATATATTCATTGAAGAAGGTTGGCATATAAATTCATTATGATGACTTGAGAATGTCTCTATAAGGGACACCTTGGTGTAGTAATCTGTTTTATAGAAACACCTAAGTTCAATGATTCAAATAAAGAAGTTTCTCAATCATTCTGTCCAGCTTTTCACTTTACTGTCTTAATCCTGAATCTGGCTTTTCATACAAGATTAAGTTAGGTATACTTAAACTGACATTCTTATGATGAGTCAAATCTCAGGAAATACTCTGATTCTGCTTTCTTAGCATGTTCCTTAAATGAATACTAAATCTGGCATCACACCTGAGCCAAAATTTCTGTTTACAGATCAAGAAAATCTTCCCATTAACCTATTTGGGTCATGTACTTATTCCTGTGACCAATAATGCAGGGTCAATGCCAGTCACACATAGAACCTATGGAATAGCATCTGTGCAGAAAGTGTGGTGTTAAAAAAGAGGAATAGGAGCGAGATACTGAATTGTGAAGAGGTTTTGATGAGATGAAAATCAGTCACTTGTAATTTCAGAAGAAGAATTTATTTTGTCATTCATTCACTAATTCATTTAAATACATGTTGTACCTTATATACTACATATATTGAAATAAATATTAAGGATGCAAAAGGAAGAGGAAAAAGATTCTGTATTTCCGGTACTGTCCTGTATAACCTATTTTATTTTGTTCATTCTTTTCTATTCTCTTGCTTAGTGGTCTTTCTGACCTTTCTGATCTAAAGGTGGAATTAAAATTTTAACAGCACCAGATATTTAATAGTAAATGAACGTTTTCTCTCCATTTTAGATTCCTGATGAAGGAACTCATTGGCTCAGCATGATGCTGTGCCATCTCGAGACCAATCACAAGATTTTGGGAGGAAGACAAATTGTACAAAATGGTGAGTGTGTTATTAACTAGGATTCCCTGAAACTTGTAGATCAGGCAAACAAATGTGTGCCTTGCAAAAGAGTGAAAGCTCTTTTAACAATGTTGGTGATTAGGGAGCCATGGTTCCTAGAACACTTAGACTGTCTGAAAATTCAGCTGTCATCTGATGATTATATTCCCACAACTGTTACCTTATATCCATTCTTCCCAGTCAGAAATAATATTTGTTTCACAAAAGAAAAATAATTAAAATGAAATAGTTCAAGGCATAGATAGAGCAGATAAGTCTTCCTACCATACTGAGAAAGTGAGGTGCCGTTGTCCAAGCATATATTGGGGGGGTATGTTTTCATTTATTTATTTTTAATTCATTAAATTTATTGGTACATTTTAGGTATACACTATGATCACATTCATCATAGGGAATTTGTACCTGTACATGATATATCTTGGTTCTTGTCTTTTCCCATTCCTCTTCCCTCCCTTCCACCCCTCCACTGCTCCCTATTTACAAAAGCTTTGTTTCCATTTTTTCTTTCTTTTCTCATTTTTTTCTTTCCCTTCTTTCCTTTCCCCCACCCTCCAGTTTCCCTTCCTCTTTGAACCTTTCTTCCTATTTCAAAATATCTTTTATACAGTTTAGTCCTCACTTACACTTTCTATTTCTCACACCAGAGAAATAATTCGATATTTATGTGTCTTATTTATTTCACATAAGAGTATGGTCTCAAAGTGTATCAATTTAGCTATAAACGTCTCAGTCTTTATGGCTGAGTAGTACTCCATTTTATAAAAAGAAGCATACATATTTTATGGCAAACCCAGCAATAGAAGCCAGAACTTTGCCTCCGAGAACCAGTTATTTCTTCCAAGTGAGAGATCTTACCTGGTAGTTCACAAATGAATCTGGATCACAAACATATTCTTTGTCCCAGTATTGGACTAAAAATTATTTGCTTTTTAAAAACTCTGAAAGTTTTAAAAAGCAGAGCAAAATTTAGAGGAAGGAACAGAGCTTTGCCATATACAGCCCACACATGTACAAAGTTTCCTATAATCAGCACCTGAGTCAGAGTAATACATTTGTTACAGCTGACGAACTATTCCCACACATCAGTATCCCATCTACAGTTCACATTTGGGTTCACTCCTGCTGTTGTGTATTCTATAAATTTGTACACATGTACAGTGATAAATGTCCACCATTATAGAAGAAGAGGGTATTTTCATTACTCTAAGAAATACTGTATTATGCCTATTCATGCCTTTCTCCTTCTTAACCCTTGTCAAAAACTGATTGTTTATGGTCCCTCTAGTTTTCCCTTTTCCAGGATGTCATATAATTGGAATAATGCATATACAATCTCTTTTATATTGACTTCTTTCACTTAGTATATGCATTTAAGCTTCTTCAGTATATTTTTATGCATTTGTAGCTCATTATTTTTAGCAATAAAAATTTTATTTATTGGCTATACCACACTTTACTAAACCAATCACCTGCTAAAAGACATCTCGGTCCCTTCAAAACTTTGGCAATTGTTGAAGATGCTACAAATATCCATATTCAGGTTATTGTGTAGACATAAGTTTTCAAATTCTATGGATAAATACTAAGAGTAATGATTCCTGGATCCTACAGTAAGAATATGTTTACTTTTCTAAGACACTAGCTAACTGCCTTCTAAAGTGGCTATTCCATATTACATTCCCACAAAATATAAATGAGAGTTTTGTTTCCCCACATCTTTTCTAACATTTGGTATTTTCTGTGCTTTAGATTTTGATCTTTCTAATAGAGTTGTAATAGTGTATCTTTTGTCATTTTAATTTGCATTCTTGTATTGACATAAGATGTGAAATATTTTTCGTATTTCTATTTGTTATTGTTACAGCTTTTTTGGTAATGTTATTAAGATTTTCTCACCAATTTTTAAATTAAGTTGTTTATTTTCTTATTGTTTTAAGAGGCTTTTATAATTTTCCAAAAATTGCCCTTTCTGTTGGTATACAGTTTCCTTCTTTATTTTGTATTTTTGTATTACCTAGGATATTCAAGACACAATAAGAAGAGGATTCTTACCTTTCTTTTGATGTTAAGGAAAGTTCTGTTTTCTCACCATTAAATAGGATGTTAGGTGGTTTTTTTTAGATATTCTTTCTCCAGTTGGGGAAATTCTCCTGCATTCTGAAAATTTTTATTATGAAAGAGCATTTAATTCTACTGAATTTTTTGTATCTACTGTATTTACTCATATCTGATATTATTATATAAATTTTTCCTTTAGTCTGTTGATGAATTGCCTTAGTTGAGTTACCACTCAACTAAGTGTACAATACTTTTTATAATTTTTTATTTGATTTGCTAATATATTGTTGAGGATTTTCATTTATATGTTCATAAGATATGCTCATCTGTAGTTTTCTTGTAATGGCTCTGTCTTTGGTCTTAAAGTAATGTAGCATCTTAGAATGAACTAGAAAATGTTCCTTTTGTTTCTATCTTCTGAAAGACATAAAAAATTGGGCCATTTCTTCCTTAAGTGTTTAGTGCAACCCATAAGTATACCAACTGAGGTCTGATACTTTTCATTTCGGAAGTTATTAGTTACCTATTTAATTTCTTTAAGAGATTAGGCCAATTCTCACTGTTTATTTCTTCTCATTTGAGTTTGAGTAGATTTTGCCATTTAAGGAATTAGTCCATTTCAACTACTTTGTCAAATTTGGCAGTGTAGAATTAGTATATTTCTTTATTATTGTTTTAATGTCCATAGGATCTTTAATAATGCTCTCTCTTTGCTGAATATTGTTACAGGTGTGATTAGCAGTATGGTGAAAGCTATCAAGGGACAGGAAAACAGCCTTACTAAAATATTATACAGTGCCTTTATCTACTTTATTCACTGGATCTGGCACTGTGCAATTTTTGGCTCTTCCAGAAAGTCAGATGATCATGAAAGGATGTGGTTGATCAGGACATCAAGGCAGCCAGAGGAGCACAAGTAGAGACAGGAAAGAGGACTTAGAGAATGACTTCAGAAAGTGGCAAGAATGATGGAATAAGTGTGTTTGAATGAGGAGGAGTATTTGGGGGTGATCAGTAGCAATGTGTCTTTTACTGTAATGAAATTTTTTTTAAAAATTAAATTGACCATAATTTTTTAAAATCACATCTCACATTTACTTTGACAATGTAGTCAAGTTATTGGAGTTAAAACACACAAAAGTGCTCCCCAAAATATGACTGGGATTCCCTTGGAGAATTTTGCTTTTGCACTTGTCCACACTAAGCCATCAGCAGTATGTCAGTTCAGATTTTCCAGCTTCAACAACTGTTCCACGGAGGTTTCAACTTGTGAATTTCTGCACTAGTAAGTTATGATTCTCTGTATCTGCCTGTCTTGCAAGTTTTAGAGGTAGTGATTTCCCCTGAATCCCCATATTTTTTATGGATCAAAAAAGAGTTATTGATTTTTCGGGTTAGTTACTTTTTTAGTTATTGATAGGATGGAATGGTGACTTCTCAGATCCTTACACAAGAGACTTATTTTTAAACTTTGCATTTCCAACAGTTACAAAACCCAAATCAGTGTAGTGCAAGTAGGACCATGACCAAAGTATCTTTCCCTGCAAAAGTTTGCAGCAATTTAGAGTCTCCTTCTATCCTGTCCAGGGCTACAAATCATTGCACAAACAATCATGCATGCACTCATCCATTCAGAGTAGGGCTTACAAAAAGCCTATGATCTCAAGTCAGTTCTGAGTAGCGATGAGCGCACTAAAGGAAGAATTTTACAAAATCTTGCAGAGGAAGAATAGTTAATTTTTCATTATTATCAGCTTGTAACAACACCCAAGATAGTGGACATTTGGGTCCCAAAGAAATGTGTATTCACAACATACCCAGATAAGGAAAGATTCTCCTTTAAAGTTCACGGAAATTCAAATGCTGAAATTTCTTCACATCTGACAAGAGTTACAAAAGTTGTTTTTCATTAAGTCATATGGTTCACTGACTCCACTAAATTAAATTTCTTCATCACTTGGTGAGACTAATTTTCAAAGTATTAAGTCAATCAACTACACTTCATCTGCTTAGACTACCTACTATAAATGTTAATCTTACTTCAATTGCTAATCCTATTATTTTGCTCTTGTAACAATTGAGAATAGCAAAAATGATATGAGTCCCACATCACAAGTAATGTTATTGAAAGAGAATAAAGTGAAAACTCAAGTTGTCCAGAGGTAGAGCTAAAAATTTTGCAAAGAATAAGTGTAAGTCCTTTTTCAAGAACCTCACCACACAAGTGGTATTCCATGGATAAAGTGAATATTTCACTAAGGACTAACTAGAGAACAAAAGACATTTAGGTAGTCATATTAAATTTATCTTCCTATTAAATAAAAATATTGATTTAGGGCTGGGGGTTTAGCTCAGTGGTTCTGCCGCCTGCCTCACAAGTGCAAGGTCCTGAGTTCGATCCCCGGTATCCCCCCCGCCCCCCGCCAAAATACTGATTTAGATCTCAATATTTTCTGACATTCTTGTTCTAAAAGCACATAGTATATCTATTAGTCTACTATGGCTGGCAAAGTACCACTGGCAAGCTACCTTCAACAACAGAAATTTATTATTTGACATTTCTAAAGGCTAAATGTCTGAGGTCCAGAGCTGAGCAAGATACTGAAGAACGCAGTTTTTCAAGCCTCTCACTTTTAGTTATCTGTGTCTGTTTTCTTTCTGTGTCTTCACAGATTCTTTATTATATGAATCTCTGACCTTGTTTCCTTTCCTTACAAGAATATTAATCCATATTGGGTTTGAGCCCATCCTAAAGAGCTCATTTTAATTTAATCACCTTTTTAAAGATCCTATCTCCAAGTAATGCTTCCTTCTAAGATAATGTGTGATATAATCTCAATGTATGAATTTTGGTGGGGGATAAATTTAGCTCATAATACTATATATTCTACTTATGTATTAAAATGTGAGATGACCTAATGGTAAAAGTGAGAAAATAGTTAAGAAGAAAGTTGCATTCTATCTCTCAACACTGAAAGGAAAACTTGGAAACAAATGTCAGAGAATCCCAGTGTATACAATAAAATATGGCACACAACCAACATGATTATGAATATCAGTCTGGAAAGTTTACAACTTTAACCAATGAGAATTGTATCATTCAAATTTACTGTAGAATTACTTTTATATTTCTGCAGAGCGGAAGAATTGAGACAGTTCTCTTAGGGATGGTAGTGGATTAGATAAGATATAATTTTATGAACCTGTCTCAAAGTGTGAAGAATTTTGCTTCAGGGGCAAAAATATTCAGGCAAACCCATAGAAAATATTCAATCACCAGCATATTTCATAGAGTGGAATGCCTCAGATCTTTTGAAAGATTTATTTGAAGACATCATGGGATCTAACAAAGGCAAATATGTCAAAAAGCTTGGATTCTGCCCCAAATCCACTGCAGATAGAAAATTGCTTACATATTTAGCAAAATTATCAAATTAGTATGCCTGAGAGCACTGGATCTGTGGTGCCAATCTTTACATAGACCTTTGTAGAGCTTATTACTTAGGCCATAGGGACAGCTCAAAAAATTAGCACTAGTGTATATTTTAGAATATGAAAATCTCCATCTTAACAGAGATAGCCAAGTACAGTCCAAATGAGGAATTCTTCAAATTCATGGGATGATCACATTACTTGTAGTGAAGAACCTTGTTTCCATCAAGGGATAAACTTTATGCATTTGTGGGCTTTTTCAGGTAACATTCAATTAAAACCTGGTAGAATATATCAATGATCCTTTCTTCTTTTCCCTACCCTATAGCTACTTAATCATCAAACTGCTCATATTCATGGACTTGAAACATTCTTGCATAATTTTGAAAACAGGTGTATTTTTATGTATCTCTAATCTATGCTTACATCTATATCATGTGCTAAAATACTATTTGAGTACATTATTTATTTTAGATTGTTAACTATCTAAAAAATATGAATCTACTTAATCTTGTTCAGTGGATAGACAGGGTATCCTAGTTAAAACCTAATGTAATTTATTTAATCTTCCTTAGAGAAGAGTAAAGTAGCTCCAGTATTTTGGCCTACTTTTAGAAAAAAATAACAGCAATTAGTCATTTTTAAAGAAATCTTTTTATATTATTTTAAATTAAGGCATAGATTTGTCTTTAATTGGGTAGTTATATGACTCACAAAATGATACCAGTAGGCCTGGTAGAAGGAAATTATTTCTTTTTTTTTTTCCTTAAATTCTTTTATTGGTACATTTTAGGTAAACAATACATTTACATTTATCTTTGGGTGCTTGTACTTGTACATGATGTATCTTGGTTCTCATTTTTTCCCCATTACCTGTGCGCCCTTCACCCCTAAACCCTTCCCTATTTACATACTTTGTTTCCATTTTGGTTTTCTCATAATTTTTCCTTTCCATTCTCTCCTTTCCCCTTCCCCTCCCACCACCCCTACCCCTTTGGAGCTTTTCCTATTTCAAAGTATCAATTATTAGTTACTAATCCTTTTAGTCCTTATTTACACTCTCAGTTTCTCACACCAGAGAAACTATTCGGTATTTACACGTGTCTTATTTATTTCACTTAAGAGTATGGCCTCAATATGCAT
>NW_004624772.1:238877-268127 GCF_000247695.1 Heterocephalus glaber
TGTTAACAGTTTTTTTTAATGTCAATTGTACTTTCTCCTGTGTTTTCATGGACTCCTATGAGTCTTATGTTATTCTTCTTTGCATCATCTAGCAGCTGTTGAATTGATTTCTCATGGTCCCTTACTATTTTTAAGAAATCTCTGTTTTCATGGTCCTTTGCCGCAGTCTTGTCTTCTATATCTGATATGCTGTCTTCAGATTCTCTTAATCTGCTCTGCATGCTTTCAATGGAGTTTTTAATCTCCTAAATATCTTTTGAATCTGTTTCATGGATTCCATTTTTTTCTTAGGTTGGGCGATCATGGTTTCCATTTCTCTCTTGTGCTGGGCATTCCTGGCTTCCAGCATGTTTCTGAGCTCATCAATTTTTTTCTTTTTTTTTTTATCAGTTTCTGTTCTAGAGCCTCTAATCATGTCTTTCACTCTGCTCATCATCTTTGTAGTTATCTGGGAAATTATTTCTGCTTTGAATTTTTCTAGAGCCTCATTCATCTGTTTTGTTACTTCCTGTGCTATCAGTTCAAGGTGTCCAGGTGCTTGATTATCAGACTTTTGCACCTCATTTCCCCCAGAAATTGCCTCTTGTGGGGTGGAAGTCTGGGTTTATGACTTGCTTAAATGCCTTCTCATTTTTGTTTTTGGTACTGTTGCTGGTTTAGTTCCTGGATTGATATTATGAAGTTGTTTGTTGTAAGTGTCTTTGTTAGTCTATTTAAAACCCTTATGGAATGATTGCTTCTCAGAGGTGTCTACAGATATAGCTGGTCTTTAGGTTTTGAGTCTCTAATGACTCAGAGGCTATCTCATTCTCATTATACCAGAAAGGAAAACTGTTTAGATCAATCTTACCTCAAGTCAATCAGCAATACCATAGCATTAAATATCTCTTAAAGAATGACAATTTGTGGTAGTTATTAATCTATTACCTTTAAAAAATAAAGGGCCTCCTTCAAGGTGTGTCTCTGCTGTCACAATAGACAACATGGGCAGCATAGTGCAGTTATAAGTCAATGAGTCTCAGTAAGTCTCACTCAGACCCGTGAGATTCAGGCAGATTTCTGGTTGCAAGTCCCAAGTTGAGCTCCCTGTCCTCCAGCAGTGTTGCACTCTGCAAGTTTCTACTGCAGGTCTCAGCTGCTTTTCCCCTGGAGAAAGTTCAGTTTCCGATGGGAGCTGATGATCCCTCCAACTTACCAATCACGGTGGTCTGGTGTGCCTTTATTACAAAGATACCCTTCACTTTTCCAGTAGGCTTGTTTTCATCAGGGAGCCTGAGACAGGCACTCTCTCTGTTGTTCACTTCTGGAGCTCAGGACAATGGCTTTTGTCCCCCTGTGCCTCTGCAGTGTGTAACCAAGTAGCTGTACAGCCAAAAGGCCAGAGGCTGGGGGTGGGGGGAGTATTGTTGGAGGCGCCTGTTCAGCCCAGCCATCAGCTGGTGGGCCTGCCCGGGTGGTGGTGGGGTGTCCTCCTCACCCTGTCCTGGTGGCTGGTGGAAAGCTGGTGGAGCAAGCTGGAGCAAGCAGGTCCAGGTCAGCCTGCAACCTCTCGGCCTCACTCGGCCCCTCCGGCTCCGTTCGGCCCAGCCGTCAGCTGCAGGAAATTATTTCTTGAATGAAATGAAGAGAACAAGAAACATCTCATTCATAGACTTATAAAAAGCAAGATCAATATGGCATATTTTCATGTGAAAGTACAGGCTACCTCTTTCTCCAAGGTTTCTTGCAATGATATCTGATAGAAATATTTGGGTTAATAAACATGAATACTTTATGTTTTAACTTGTTTTTTCTCATGTGCAAATATCTGCACCTGAGGATGAATGAAAATATACCATTAAATCTATCTTCCTTGATATCCAACATCCAAATTATATGGTTTAATGTCAAGAGAGTCTTATTTCACCTATCATTTCAACATTATTTCCTTCTTCTGGTCACTTTAGCCACTAGGATTTGGCATTGTTGATTAGTCACTTGAGACATAAATCCAGGGGATGGTGCTGTTCATGTGTATCCTACAGTACTTGCATTCTATGGGTGTCTTCCATGATATAATTCAAGGAAGCATTCCCAAAATAGTCTGAAGATGTTTCTTTCTTTTTTTTTTTTTTTTTTGGTACAGGGGATCGAACTTGGGTCTTTGTGCTTATGCAGCAGGCTGCAAAACCACTGAGCTAAATCCCCAGCACTGAAGATGATTCTTTTATGGCAAAGGAAACAATACTTTTCAATGATGATCCAAACATTTCCTACTCCCCAATTTTCCAAAAATTGTGCATGGATATATTGAACTTCTGATAATTTAAGGATTAAGAGTAAGGATTATCTTTTCTAAGATCAAAATTTGTCTTTACTTGTCCTAATCACTTTCGTCATGGCTTGGACAAAATACCCAACACCTGCCACTTACAGGAGAAGAAGTTTATTTTGCCTCACATTTTCTATCCATGGTCTGCTGATACCAAGGCAGAAATGACAAGGTGGAATGGTGTGGAAGAGAAAAGCTGCTCATTTCATGGCAGCCAGGAAGCAAAGAAAGCAAGAAAAAGCTCGGCAGGGAGATGCACCCTTTCAGGTTTCACCCACAGAGACCTGCTTCCAAGTAAGTCTCATATCCTAACATCACAGTTAGTGCTTTCAGTATACCTGCCCATGATCCAATAACCATCAAACAAATGATGCTTTTTGAGGCCACATCACATCCAAACTATAACATTAGTATATGCAAAATAATACTTTATTACTATCTCTGTAGCTCTGAACTGTTCTGGCTATATAGGCATATGTAGATTACTGTTAAAAAATAAGTCCAACCCATTTCTGATTGTTTAGTGTGATTATACAATGGATGAGTTGGGTGATTTTTTTCTCTGATATAATTTAGCAAAGCCATACTGATAGCTCCAATACAAAATTGCAGTTTTTTTCAACACAAGGTTGTTGGTTGAAATCATGATATATCTGACTTTAAATTTTGACAGATACGGCTAAAATATTTTCCCAAAAGGCTTTAATGAGTGATATTTTTACCATTAATGTGAGAGATTATTCATTTACCCATATTCTTAAAATTTATATTACCAGTATCAAATTTTTTCTAAATTGGCAGATGTCAAATTCTATTGTTAATTTGTATTTCTTTAAGTGGACTAAGCTCCTCTTTTCATGTTTATTGGCCCTTTGTGTTTGTTTCTTTTGTAAATCTCCATTTATATTCTTTTTTATTTATTTTTATTTTTATTTTTTATTTTTTGGTACTGAGGATTGAACTCGGGACCTCATGCTTTTGAGGCAGGTGGTGGAATCACTGAGCTAAATCCCCAGCCCATATATTCTTTTTTTATTTTAGAAGAAGTTGTTAGTCCTTTTCTCTTTGACTTAAAGAAGTCTAGATCTATCAAATTTGAGAATGCCTTTTCCTTGTACAATAAACCTATTTTGAATCTTTCAGGGGAAAAATGATAATTAAAAGATTTAATGAGACATAGGTTGTGCAGATTAGATTCACTTATTATCTTTCATTATACGCTGTGAAGTAGCCAAATATCACTTTATTTCCTCATTTCTTCATTATTCCAAATGTTCTCTGGTACCGTCCAAATTTGTGTTAATACTGTTAGATGATACCTTAGCAAACGCTTCAGTGAGCTGGGAGTGGAATGCATTGGCTACATTTTTGTTTTTGTGAAAGAAAAATGAAAGACGCATGGCGAGTTTTTATTTTTATGTACTTTAGTCCCAGAAGTAACTTTTTCTTAATATTTTATAAATGCTTAAAAAGAACAAGCATGGTTTCTTATCAATGAAGCCTTTATACACATTTAGTTTTCTGTCCTTGGTATAGATATCTGCCTTTCCCTAGCAAGAGGCACTATTCACTTTGAGATAACTTCTTAGGATGAAAAAATAATCACATTCCACTGATCTTGTTGGCTTTCCAGGAGAAAGAAGAATCATTTTCTGGGGTTTTTGGTTTTCAATTGTCATGTAGAAGAGTTTCCCAAGAGCCTCTCCTTTCAATGTTATTTTTTTGTATAAAAGTGTAATGATTTTTATTATTTAATTTATAGACTTTCTAAAATATCTCTTTCTTGCTTTTAACTCAGTGTTTTTCTTTTTCAAGCTACAATTTTTGGCTTTTGTGCATCGATGCACAGACCACTGAAATAACTTAGCCTCTTGCCTCATTAATAAGAGACCAGATTTATTCCTTAGCAGGGCTTTAGTCTTTTAATTAGAATTCATCAGTTTGTTTTGGAACTACAGCTTAATTGAACAGTAGTTGGGCTTAAAAGAAATTCCTGGAAATGTATTATGAATATGTAGCCATGCTATTAGGGAGTATAAGATTTCCTATGGAATAAATTAATTTTACTCCATGATAATAGTTTACTTATATAACTTTTTGTTAAGTAGGACATTATTATCCACATACAAATTTTAAAAAAGTGTGTGTGTGTGTGTGTGTGTGTGTGTATTTTGTGTGTGGTGTTGGGAATTAAACTCAGGGATTTTTGGATGCTAGGTTTGCACCATGCCACTGAGATACATTCCCAGCTCAAAGCTAAGTTTAAAGCACCAGCTTTTAAATTTTCTTATATAAAACAAACTGTTTTGGTTTATATGTTGATGCCCCCCAAGAACTTCAAACTCAAAGGAAGGGCTTTTAGAATGTTATTGAATTATGGAAGCATTATAGCTGACTTGATGTTAGGAAGTGAAACCTGGTTAGATGAGGGTCACTGGGGTATGACCTAGAAGGGCCCTGGTTTTTCCTTTAACTGCTTCCTGTCTGCCATGACATGAGCATTTTCCTCTACCCAGGCCCACTGCCATACCATTTCTCTGTTTATACCTGCCAAACATAAATTGAAACTACTAAATTGTGAGCCAAAACAAATCTCTCATCTTTTAGATTGTGGGAGTTGAGTATTTTTCCCCAGTGATAAGAAAAGTGTGTAAGACAGATTTTGGTATCAAATAATTCAGGTTATTGCTGTGAATGTATATGATCACATGGTTCAGAAGCCTTTGAAACTGGTTCACAGGAGAAGTTTGGAAAGGTTTGAAGATATCTAGTAGAGAAGCCCCAAACTGTTGTAAAGCTGAGGTTGATATGTGATACTGGTCAGAGCTTAGAACACCAAAATGCTGATAGAAATGCAGACTATAAATACAAGGCTGAGGAGGTTTCAGTGGTTAAGAAGGACTCCATTGGCATCTGGGCTAGAGACCTTGTGTATTATGCTCCGACAGAAAGTTTGTCTACATTTTGTTCATGTTCTGAGACTTTGCAGAACACTAAGATTAAGAATGCTGGACTAATTTCTGTAGTGGAGGAAATTTTAAAGTGGCCCAATATAGAAGCTCTGGCTTGGTACTGCTGGTGACTTTTAGCTATATCCATTGTGACAAGTGACAGTAAAATGCCACATTGAATAATTTGAAAAATGTTGGTGATGCCCAAGGGAACACCTGTAAAACTGGGTCCTATAAAATATTTGCCCAGGAGAGGTTGCTTGCTAAAAAGATTAGCATTAAAAAATACAGTAATCATAATGTACTACAAACTTATACCAATAAAAATCTTTACAAAATTTAAAAAGAAGCCAGTACTTTGAGTCAGAGCAATAGAAAGGATACTATGATTTCATTCCGGAAAATAGCAAGACCCACCGTTTCCCCTGAAAAAGTGCATGATTTCGCTTTGAAAAGAGAGCCTCGGGATGCTCTGCTCCTTCTGGGGCAAAGAGAGAAATGTTTCCCAGCATTGAGCCATCTAGGCACTTAGAGTCCTCTGCAGCATGACCTAAGAGGGCCCAGTTACTTCTTGAGGTGTTTGCAGAACCTGGTGTCATCCTTGTGGTCCTAGTTTTAAAACTATGCAGAATGCAAGAGTCATAGGGTCAGGAGGCTTCCACTGAAATTTAGAAGAAACTTGGTAGGCAAGGCAATGTGATCCTTAGTGGGCAGTAAGTGAAGATGTGTGATTAAAATCAAAGGACAATCAAGACCAGAGGAAGTTTGAAAAGCTGGGAACATGGAATGTCTGCTGAGGAAAGCCAGGTGCTGTGAGTAAAGTCACCCAGAGAGGGAAACCATGAGTACTACAACCTGAAATACTGTAGGGGTGGGGCCACCAAAGCCCTTTGGATTTCATATGTTTGTTCTGTTCACTGGACACATTGCTACAGGATTTCACATTTTCCCTGTTGAGTTTCAGTCTTATGTTGGTTCCATCGGTTTCTATTCTCTTATTTCTCACTTTTGGAAAGGAAATGTTTACCCTGTGCCTTTGTTTTCAGGCAGTGTTTAACTTTCGAGTTTTACAGGGGCTCACATCTAAAAGTTTGTCATGAGTCTCAGAAGAGATTTTGACCTTTGATTTTCCAGCAATAGAACTATTAAGAATTTTGTGACTATCAGAGATGGACCAAATGTATTTTGCATAAAGAGATTCACATGAGTCTTTTGGGGGTCGGGGGGTGGACTGTTATGTTTTATATCTAGATGTCCCACAAGAACCTCAAACACTGAAAAGAGGGGCTTTTGAAAGGTGATTGAATTATCGGGGTGTCACAGATGATTTGCTATGAGAAGGCAGGGCCTGGTCAGAGGCAGATCACTAGGAGCATGACCTGGAAGGGTATCTCCTTCCATGCTTCCTCCTTTCTTTCTCTTCTTCCTAGCCACTGTGAATGAGCAGCTTTCCTCTGCTTGCTCAGACCTTTTGCTATGTTGTTTCTGTGTTTAATCTTGCCCAACATGGGTGAAAATATCTGAACTGTGAACTAAAATAAACCTCTCTTTAATTTCTGGATGTCAGATATTTTGTTCCAGCAACCAAAAGGGTAAAGACACATCTTTTCTATAAATATTATTTGTAACACAGTATGTATGATATAGTATATATAAAATAATATAGAGTGTAAAAGATACTTTGTGTGTTTCTGAAATGTCTATTAATTATATCTTTAAAAATTTAATGATTTACAATGCATATTGTACATTTTAACAATTTTTAATGAAAAATGTCAAAAACCACGTTCTTGCTAATTTACTTTTTTTTAATTGAAGAATTCCATCATTTTCACTGTTTCATGTGAAGAACTTTTGCAATCCTTTACATTAGTTATCATGGAACATAGGTAATCTATCCCATAATGGAGAAAGGTTTACTTCCTTGACAATTGAATGGCTTAGAAAGTAGTAGGGGTTTAGAAATAAACAATAGATCACCCTGCTCTAAAGAAGAAATAAATAGAGGTTTGTTGCTAAAGTTGAGTTTGTACACAGGGTAGGTGTTTTCAAATACCACCAATAAATGATACAAAATAAATAAAAGAAATAAAAGCAAAAAATATTTTTAGTAAGAACAAAATAATGTGCAAAGTTTTCCACTGAGATGATTTTATACATTGGAAAGACTTTTTTGGTTTTTGTTTCTAAAGACAATGTCTCACTATGTAGTTCAGGCCGGGCTTGAACTCACCATGTAGTCCAGGCTGGCCTCAAACTAATGATGATCCTCCTGCTTCAGCCTCCCTAGTACTGAGATTACAGGCATGTGCCACTATTCCCAGCTGGAAAGTCCTTTTATGGTCTGTAATGTGTCATTCTATAATTTCAGATGCATATTCTATAGAATTAATTTGGACAAACTCTATAGATGTGTATTGATACATAATTTTATTATAAATTGCTTTTGTGGTCATATTGGATTGTGATTTTTATTTTTATTTTTTATTTTTGTATTTTTTTACAGGTAGACTCTAGGCTTTAAAAATTCATTTCTGAAGAGTTTGTGATCACTTGCACAACAAATTCTACTCTTTTATCCTCAACTAGTTTGTCTTGTTTATAAGAGATAAGTAAAAATTAATACATTGTATTATATTATTTTGGTTATTTTGATTAAAAAAACAACAAAAACCCTTTCAATGCATTTGTGTCTAGATTTCTTCTTTCTTGATTATACATTTAAAGACATATTTTTTCCTCTAATCGGTTTTAACTACATTCCACAAATTTTTAAATGACATTGTCATTAAAATTTAGTTTGATATAACATATTTTTTGTTCTTTTTCCATTGACCCACAGATTATGTCAGAATGTGTTGACTAACTTTCAAATTCTAAATATTTGGCTTTTTTTCTAGATGTTTAATTATTTTAATTCTTTTTTTGGACTAGAATTATTCTTTCAATTATTTTCATTTTTTAAAGTTTGAGATTTGTTTTATGTTTATTTGATAGTTTATTTTGAAACTAACATATATTCTCCAGTTGTTCAGATTGATCACTTATATACAGCAGCTAGGTCCATGTGGTAAAGATCCATTAAATATTCTTTGACTTTATTGGTTATGTTTGTATTGTTATTCAATTTCTGTGAGCCACTAAATATGTATTAATGGAATCCGTTTCTTCTGTTTTTAATTTTGTCATTTTTTGCTTCATATATTCATGTAATATGAGGCTCTGTTTTTAGGCACAAGTACATTTATGAATAATATACATTCCTAGTGAATCTGTGCCTTTATTATTATTAAATGTCTCTTATCTTGAACAATTGTCTGTGTTTGAATTATTTAACTTTATTACAGAATTTTCTTATAACATATAATTGCAGGAGATAAGTTGAGATTAAAATATTTATGCTCATCTTTTCTCAGTTGATTTTGAGGGGACATTCTGCCACATCATCCAAAATGTAGGCACATTGTAATGATAAAGTTGCACTGATTTTCCTCCCCTCTTTTTTGAGATGTTTGTCCCAGTTATTATTGTAGTTGAGCATTTGTTCAGTGACTTTCAAATCTGTGGATTCAACCAGCCACAGATAGAAAATATTAAGAAAATCATTATGTTTATATTGAAAATGTACAGACTTTTTTCTTGTTATTGTCCCCTAAACATTACAGTGTGATAGCTATTTACATAGGAGCTAGATTGTGTCAGTTATAAGGAATCTAGCAATGATGTAATGTAAAAAGGAGAATGTGCATATCTTATATGCAAACAGTACATCATTTCATATAGAGTACTAGAGCATCACAGATTGTGGTATCCCTGAGGACTCCTGGAACTAATTCCTATTGAGTATCTGAGACTTGAATATATGTCTATAAGACTTAAAATCTTTTGCCTCAAACAATTCTTTGTAATTTAAAACCTATAGAAGAAAAAGTTGTTTGGCTTTAACTGTTTGCCCACATGCTTATCATTTTGAATGTTTTCTATTCACTCTGGAAGTTTGTGAGTCCCTTTAGTAGTGCTTTACCCTGAGTTAAAAAAAAAATGCCCTGTAGCTTTTCTGGTAGTGTACTTACTTGTATCAGCAACAGAATTTCTTAGTTTTTCTTCCTTCCAAAATTGTCATTATTTTTTCTTAATTCTTGAAGATACTTTCACTTGTTATAGAAATCTGGGTTAAAAGCTTGTTCTTTGAGTGATTAAAGATGCTAATTGAGGTTTTTACTTTGCTTTGGTGGAGACTTATAAGACTTCTATTATCACTTGAATGTTGCTTTCTACAATGGATAATCTTTTTCTGAAGTTTTTCAAGTTTTCTTTATAATTATAGTTTTAGCAATTTGACTATAATGTGCTATGGCATACTCGTGTCTCTTTTTATTCTTTTTGGAGCTTCCTGAGTTCCTCAAAATAGATTTTTATATGTTTCATTAAAATTCGAAGGATTTTATCACTATAGCCTCAAAACATTTTTCTACTTCATTCTGTCTGAATTCTTTTTGAGATTCCAATTATTTGTTGTTTAATAAATGTGATATTTTCTTAAGATATCAAGATTAAATATTTTCTTTCATCATCATGCTGGATAATGTCTATTGATCTATGTTCAATATTTTCTACTGATTATTTCCTTTCATCTCTATCTTACTATTAAACCTATAGAGCAAATTATTTTATTTCACATGTTTTTCAATTCTAACATTTTTGTTTGGCAATTTTTGTATAACATCCATTGGATACTCATATTTCTCATCTTGTATTCATTATAAATCAATTTTTAAAAACTCCTGGATTAATTCATTCTCTCTGCATGAAGAATTTGCCTAAAAAATCCAACATTTACATCACCTCTATACTATTATTTCTTGATTATTTTTATTATGAAAATGGACCATATTTTCTGTCTTCTCATGTCACGTATTTTGGATTACATTCTGGACATGGTTAGTGTCATTTTTCAGATTGGATTCTGTTATAGACCTCAAAGAATTCTAGGTTTTTGTTTTAGCATTCATGAAACATGATTAATTAAGTCAAACTACATGTTCAGTCTCATCCACTGAACTTGATTACAATCAAACTGTCCAGTCTGTGTTGGGTTTTCATGCACATATGTCAAAACTACTTTTATTTTCCTCCGCATGTACAGAGCTGAGCGATCAATCAGCAAATGAGCAGAGATTGTTCACAATTTGTGGTTTCCTTTCTTTTACTTTTCTCCTAAAGCTCAACTTCAGCCTCTTCTTTCCTTTCTTGCCATAGGATTCTTTCCTTGGTTCTTCCAGCTAGATATAAATTAAAATTTCTCTTTTAGTTTTAGCTAACTAATGTATCAATAATTGCTAATACTTAAGGTCAAAGCTATAAATATAATAAACAATCCCTCCAGATCATTTCCTCTAAGTTTTAAGTTTCCATTAATATCTGCCTGCTTTATTCCTCTTCTATAATATTCTGATTTTTAAACTTTTTTTCAGAGCTAATATTTTATCTTTTGGAGAGGTAGTTTTTATAGAGAGGCTTATTTCTTTAAGAACAAAATATTTATGAAAGTTACAACTTTAAAAATATTAAAAGAAAGAAAATTACATCAAACAAGTTGATCATAACAATTATAATAAATATAGTACCATTGATTAACATATACAAATTTCTCCAAAAGCCTATGAAAGCTGTAACACTATTTACTTGCTCATCTTTCTCTTATTATTGAGTAAATTTGATTTTTGTTGTGATTGTCTTCTTTTACCTATGAGAAAGTCATTCTCTGCTTTTTCATCAACATTGTTCATTTGAGTGTGCTGATAGTCAACTTCTTAATAAAAAACTTTTAGAAATTAAATAAGTGAAATACAATCACTGATTAAAATTTGGTGTCTTGGACCGGGGATTTAGCTCAGTGGTTCTGCCACCTGCTTCGCAAGCGCAAGGTCCCTAGTTCGATCCCCGGTACCAAAACCAAACAAACAAACAAGATTTGTTGTCTCATTTATAAAGAAGGTATAGAAGCCACGTGCCAAAGTTTTAATGAAAATATTAAGCATTGCTTTAATTCTGACACTGTCTTCAAATTCCCAAAATACTTCATCAAAAGCAATGGTTTTGAGGTCAAACCATCTGACTTCCTATCTCAATTTCTCTCAACAGTTGTACAATATTTTTCAAATTATTTAACTTGTAAAAAATTTAACTTTATAAATATAAAGATGCATCTCGCTAGGTTAGTTAAAATTTAAAAAAAGAAGATACTTCATCTAACATAGTAACAGATGCACAGGAAATATCAGTAATCAGTTATCTTCTCCAAAGAATTATATCTTAAAATTGAAACATTCCATTATAACAAAGTTGATTTAAATGGAGTATCAGGTTTTTAATAGTATAACAATAAATGTAAAAATTTAGTAGAAACAAAGTCTTCATCAAAATATGACTTTTCTTTTTTGAGATGGAGTCTGCTATGTAGTTCTGGTTGACTTTGAACTCACAATGGCCCAGGTTGGCCTCAAATTGGTGGCAATTCTCTTGCCTCAGCCTCTCCAGTGCTGGGATTACAGGCATGCACCACCATGCCTGGCTTAAAAGTTGATTTTTTCAAAGAATCATTTTAAATTATGGTAAGATATATATTAGACATACAAATCTTTCTTTCCCTGTAAGATATAATGCATACTTTATTATAATCCTTCTTGAATACAGTTTCATTATCTTGGTAAGAAGCATATTAATTTAACTACATATTTAACTTTTGGAGAAATGATCTGAATGATGATTTTGATTTATGTGTTATTTGGATTAGAAGATGAGTATCTTTAGCAGTTGAAAATAAGATTTCTATTGACAATTATTTAAATCTCATAAAGAATTAGAAAGTTCCATCAATATGTTCCATCAAGGTCAATTCTCCCTCAGTGAAATTTGGAGAAGTTTCTCATATTTTCAAATACTGTTAAAATCAAAGATTATTTTAAGTATGAATTACAAATACAATTTTATTATTACTCTTATTATTTATATTTATATATGAATCAAATAAACAAGACTAATGACCTAAATAAATTACTATATGACCTGTCATGTAAACTGAAAGTAACTGCCAAAGTTAAGCATTCTAAATCAAACAAATTTGCAAAAGAACAGAGTATTTTATGAATACACAATATCCATTAAGTCTGTGTCAATAAAATGCAAAATTGCTCACATGGGAGAGTATGTTTTCTGTGACATTTATTTGAGTTAGCTTTGAAAAACAACTAAAATACATGTGGATGAAGCAGAAGGCAATAAAAATGTGATACTTCAGGAAAACATTACCTGTTGTATTTTTTCATGTTAATATTGGTGATAAATCTACATCTGATAAATCCTATTTTTGCTCTAATGAACCACTGGACAGTCAAAGCATCTATCATTAATTCTCTATTGTTTTGAAAATAATTTATTTAAAATAGTACGATCACATGAAACCCTGTAGAAAAGTGTAGGATTTATTTTAGTGGATACGTAATGAACGGATAGTCTAGTTAGGTATATCTGTAACTGATATTCAGAGAATCTAGGCTGCAGTGCTGGTTGTTACATAGACTCGCAGACTAACCTTTAACAATTGACTACACCTTCCTTGGGGTACTGCCTATGTACTATGCCAACGTAGCTAAGAGAGTGTCTGGAGTCCTGTATTGTGACAGTTGCTGCCTGTTGCCTCTGATTTGTTCACTCTTCCTATTGGTGTAGGGAAGCACCTAAGTCCACACCACTTTTGGCTCCTCCCAGAGGTCATATTTTAGCATCACCAGCAGCTGAACTAGGAAAATATGCAACTTTTGCTTGGGGAATCAGCTTCTCCTAGAAGTCATCTGCAGCATCAGGTTGAAAAGTGTGAAAGAGAGGTGCAAATTCACTTTGTCCTTATTAGTTTCAGGTTGTCCCTCATTTCCTTTACTTGATAAGCAGGTGTTTCTGCCATCTGTTATTGCAGTTGACATTTAGCAACTTTAGGATTCTCACAAGATCTAGGTGCAATAGCCTTACATACACCTCTCCATCAACTACATAAACAAAACTCTGTGACTACCTTACTCTATCATTTATGGTGACTCTATTGCTCTGATCAAATCTAACTTCTTCACTGGTTCCAGTTTAATCATTTTTACATAGATGGTGCCAGCATTTGTTACTGTTTTTTTGATGATAGCCATTCTTTCTGGAGTAAGACAGAATCTCAATACTGTTTCAATTTGCATTTCTCTGATGGCAAGAAAAGTTGAGCACTTTTTAATTTATTGGCCATTTGTACTTCTATTTATTCCTATTTGTACTTCTATTCATGTTTATTCATTTTGATTGGTCACTTTAGATCTTCCATTTGTCTGTCCCTGAATTGTTTCTTTTATAATAGTAAAATAGTAAGTAAATTTTTTTCTGAGGGCTGTGAGCCACTCCAGGCCTTGAACTTATGATCCTTCTGACTCATCCTCCAGATTATTTAAGACTACTGGTACACACTACTGTGCCTGCCTTATTCCAGAAAATACTCACAGAAAGAATTGTGAGTAACCTGATTTATAGACAGTTGCTTAGAATCACAGTTTGCAATCTGGGATTGCAACCAATATCCAAGGTGGAACTTTAAACCGGTTTAAGTTTTTAACTGGTGGGCTCCAATCTACCTCTGAATAATTGGTGTTAGAATTACCTGGGGTGAAGGAAAAGAACACACAGATTGATATTAGAAATGTTGTGTGAGTGTGAATGAAACAAGTTTCTTTCTCTTTTATTTACATACCACAGTATTACAATAATGAAGCTATTGGGAATTACTGTCAGAAAATTTCAAAAAATCTTTAAAATATTGCAAAAGTAATGCACTAGGGTAAATTTTAAACATCATGAAGAAGAAATATAATAAAAGTAAGAAGTGAAAATCACTGTAATCATATCATGACCTATATGGAAAGCAGCCATTCTCTGAAAGTTTTCTAGGTAACCCTGAACCGACCCCATGTTTCTGGCATTTCTCCCCTACAGTTATCAAGGGTTGATGATGTTGGTGATGCGACATCCTGAGAAAAAGGGGAGATGGCCAGAACAGTGTGGCTTCTATTCCACTGTGCCAGAAACAGGATGTGTTTCAACATTTATAACACTTTCACTCACCTTGCACTGGGGCATAAAATTCAGGGTAGGCTACATTGTGAGGTCCCTCTACCATATTATAAGTGAGTCTTGAAGAGATGAACTCCATCTGCCCTAGGCAGCTCTCCTCAGGCCTCAGAGCTAGCTCACAGCTTTCTGTTGTCTCTTGCTCCTTATTTGTAATTAATACATGCTTTCATGCACTGTGCATGTGGGGTATTTTAGAAAGCATAATAAAAAATGAATATCCAAGGGCTGGGGATTTAGCTCAGTGGATCTGGTGCCTGCCTCGCAAGCACAAAGTCCCACGTTTGATCCCTGGTACCAATAAATAAATAAATAAATAAATATCCATTTTTCAGTAATCTGTTTTCCTTATATTTCCATTATAAAATTAAAGAGACAAATTCTATCAATATTCTCTATGATTAACATGTTTTGTGCCTTGCTTAAGATATAATTCCCAACCATGATATAAATATTTTCTCATGAAAGATTTAGTTTTGTCTATATACTTCTGCATTCATTGGGAAATCATTTTCAATATGAGATGAAGTAGAATGAAACTTTTGTCCTCCTATGGAGAAAACCAGTTGTTTCAGCACCCTTAATTTAATGATTCTTGCTTTCCCTCACAATCTCAATGTTCCTCTGAATACTTCAGCTTTTTCATAATTACAGGATTTAGTTTCTGAAGTCCTTTCCCCATTTCAACAGTCAATGTGCTGATTTCTATGCCAGTACCACATTGTTCATTGTCTTAATTATCATAATTTTATGACTCTTATAACTTATAGTTTTTATTACCCAATCTCCCTGCCTTGATTTTACTCTTCATGAGCATTTGGCTATTCTTTTTTTGTTTGTTTGTTTGTTTGTTTAGAGGAAGCATATGGTATTTTTTTATTAGTACATGTTTGTAGTATATAATGATTACATTCATTAACCTTCCCCTCTCTTATATCCATAGATAGATAGATAGACAGATGATAGATAGAGACAGATAGATAGATGGATTGATAGATATAGATAGAACATTTGTATACACATTTTTGGTGCATTATGATCACATTTCTCATAGGAGCTTGGTACGTGTACATATAACACTTCACAATTCTGCCTTTTTTCTTCTTTATAATCTCATTTTCCTCACCCTCATCCTCCCTCAATCTTTTGTTCCCTTCCCATATGCCAAAGATTCATCTCCCTGTTTTTATTGAAGCATCTTTATAAAGAGGAGAAAATTGAAGTTTTTAAACAATCAGTCTGCATGTACTAGGCAGAGCAAGTGCCTGGCTAAGGAAGAGAGGCAATACTTTTACATAACCAGGGTGGCCATGCTGGCATATTCTGACCACCATCATTTTTTATTCTTGTTTACCGATGTTCCAGAAAAAAGTGATGAGTCGAGGTACTGCATTGTAATGCCTTTTAATGCATATTCCTAAACTCTTCTTCAGAAATATTGTTAAGAGTATTTGTTCATGGTAATATATAATAATATAGTTTTTCCATGTTTGGCCTATCTGCTTAGAAAAATGGGTTTCTTCATTTTAATTGCATTTATTTTGCCATTATTGATGTGACTATTACAAATTAGACATGCGTATTTAAGAACTGCAAAAGTACTTTGTTCATTTCAAATGTAAAATAATTATTCATGTGTTAAACAGTAGCCTTGGATTTAGCTCAGTGGCACCGCACCTGCCTTGCAAGCACAAGGTCCTGAGTTCATTCCCTGGCACACAAAAAAAGGAACAGTATACTTTATAATACACTTGCAATATTTTTCTTAATATATAGGCTTGTTTCTTGTACTTTGAGTTGTTATTCTTATTATTTGATTACATAACTGTGTTTTATTTTTTCATAAGAAAGTTTGACATGTATAAGCACCAACTCCCCTTGGTGAATGTATTCATTATGTATCACAAATGTACACTAGTAAAAGATAAATAAATAAAAATATTTTCATGTTTTTTAATTACGCTATTTTCTCCCCATTCTTCAGATTATATAAATACTTATTCTATTTTTCCTCTAATCCTTTTGCACTCCCACTGCACTTTAAAAATATAAATTTTATTATGTTAAGAACACTTCACATGTTCAGCCCTCTTAAATTTTTAAGTGTACAATGCATTATTGTTGACTCCAGGTGCACAAAACAGATGACTTTCCCAGCTTATTCACTTTACTTAACTAAACATTATACTCATTGATCAGTATCTCCTGATTTTCTCCTCTCCTCAAAACCTGGCAACCACCATTCCACTGTGCTTCTATGAATTTCTTCATACAAGTAGAATCATGTACTATTTTTGTCTTTGACAGGATTCTTTCATTTTTCATAACATCTTTAAAATATATTCGTGCTACCTTATACTGCTGAATTTACTTCTTTTTGAAAGCTTGATAATATTTTGCTGTATGTACATACTGCATTTCTTTACCCATTTATCTGTCAATGGACATTTAGATATTTCTACATCTTAGCTATTGTGAATAGGTGCAGAAAACATGAGGATCTAAAGGGCTCTTTCCTTATATTTGTTATCAACCTCCCCCAACACATACATATTTTAAAGTTAGTTTATGTTGAGTTGATTTTGATTTAAAGAGGCTTAAAGTGAATCTTTTCAGGTGGCGTAGTTAATTGTAGATGCATGATTAGTTTAATAATGCATCTTTAACCCACACCCAAAAAGTTTTGGTAGTGTTGGGGATTGAATCTAGGGTTATCATTTTTTGTGGCTAGAACATTTTATGACAGCCATTGGTAAAATGACTATTTTTCTACTCTTTCTAAGGACAATTTTGTTTTATGCCTCTTTGATGGAGTTATCAATGTAGCTCTCTTACACTCTCAATTTTCCTAGAGTGGATGACAACCTATGTAGTCAAACTAAACAATGGTCAGTGTGTCAAAAAACAACTAAATGGCTAAAAAAAAAAGTGTATCTGATGGTCATAGTTGCTAGACAGTCAGTATGTAGCTTAACTATGTTAGTTTGGGAGGTTTGTGCCAGTTCATACCTCACTGTGGAAATAATCTTGAAGCTGACACCTGCAGCTACTCATATGGAGACCCAGAAAAATACATCAAGGAAGAAAGAAAGCTAACTACAATAGTCTACGGTAGGACAAAGTCGTCATAGTGAAAGAACAGAAAGATCCAGTATGGCTGCACAGGATAGTGAGGTGGGCAGCAAATTGAACTAAAGTACTTAAAAGAGGCAAGTAGAGTTAGATCCACCTAGGATTTGTTAAGAGACTGCAAAAAATATTGAATTTGTTCTAAATGTGATAGAGAACTATTGGAAAATTTTTACAAAGGGAGCAATGCAATCAAATTTGTATTTTCAGTACTCCCATTTCTAAGTGGAGATTGAAATATGAGGTGGGTGAAGAGCCATTAGAGTTGAGAGACAAGATTGCATATATCAAAAGACAAGAAGTCTTTTAGGAACATTTGACACATTATCTGACTGATCCATTGGAAAGTTTGTGAGAAAAATAAAATAAGCCTTTCTTTGATTTTTTGGTCAGAAAATTCTGATGAATGAAAGAGGCTTTTATTGACGAGAACACAGGTGGAGAAGCAGATTTGGGGAGAGTAAAATAAAATATTCTATTTCCAGGCCGGGGATTTAGCTCAGTGGTGCCACCTCCTGCCTTGCAAGTGCAGGGTCCTGAGTTCGATCCCCGGTACAAAAAAAAAAAAAAAAAAAAAAAATTCTATTTCCACGTGGTTAATTTTAGAGTATCCAAGTAAGATCCCAAGTTCAAGATATTAAATATATAATCGCATGTTTAGTATAAAATGCTGGTGAAGTATCAGCTCTAGAAATATAAATTTTTGAATTACTGCCATGGAAATTTTTAGTGTGACAGAAAAGGGTGACTTTTTTTTAGGAAGAAATTAGATTAGCAGTGAGATTAACCTATCTCACATATTCCTCTCCTATCTCTTTTTAATTTTTATTAGATGAATCATTTCTATATTGTCAGAGCATGTATTTTTATGCCACTCATTCTACTTAGGTTTATCTTTTATTTCATTTTTAACTTTGCTTAAATATATTTAACATTGTCACCTTCCCTAGTTATTCCTTGCATGTCTATTATTTATCTTCTAATGGTAGCCTCCCAAAAGTTCCTGGGTTCTTACATGTATAAATCTATGTCTGTACACTTCCTGTTTAGTGGAGGTAAATACTTATGTTTATTCTGCAGATAAATATTACTGTGGAGATTCTGAATCACCATATATCTCCTTACTCTTTTTGCATTTTTAAATTTTAATAATTAGGACATGTATCGACTATAGGTCAATTTCTCCTACTACATAGGGTATAATATGTAGCTTGATGTCTTCGTATTTTAGTAAAATTTTTCTTTAATTATGCTTTGCATTTTTGTTTTGTTTCATTGTTTATTCTTTTAAGGGAAAGGACTATAATTTTATACATTTTGACAATTTGTGGCCAATTCATATTCCTGTTATTTTCTAAGTCTTTCAATCTGTTATGTTTTATGCATTTATTCATTCAAATTATTTCAAGGTATTAATTTCACTTTAATTTGTATATTCCTTCCTGTGTTTCTTTTAATTTAATTTTTATTTGTATAATCTATGTTGTATATATTTTGTCTCAGTGTTCCAGTGCCATATCATCTTCTCTTATCCAGGCATCCCTTAATAGTAAATGGCTTTCTATTCCACAATTACGTGTATTTTTATCTCCCTAAAAGCAATTATTTCATTAATTTTTATTATTCATAGAATTGTTTAGTTATATTTTGGATTTGACAGTTAAAAGCTATTCCAAGGAACTAATAAAGAGAAAATTTATTTAGTATAGAGATTCAGAAGAAAAGAGAACTGGAAGAAGCGCTATGGTATCAGAAGTAAGATACTTAAAATAATAGTGGATTGATTTTTAGAATTCCTTAAGAATAAAATAATTAGTTAAATTTGAAGACTTTGTTACTCTTTCATTCTCTAATTCCTTTTATTGTAATGATTTTTAGAAGTTTGTAGTAATCTGAAACACAGTGCGAACATATTCTTAAAGTGAAATTTGTTTCTAAAGAGGTTAAAATGTATTTGGAGATATGAAAATTTAGACAAACTTAATGAAACCTCAGTGGGCTATAAGACAATTTACTATTACATAATATAATAATGTAACATAAAACTATTTTAATATTGTTAATAATACACTCTAGCATAAACCCCTAATTTATTGTATGATATTATGAGAAAATATCTAATGATATGAAAGTCCGGAGTTAAAACTTTTTTCTCCTCTCTAGTTGAAATCACAATTAAGTTGAGTTTATAAAATATCGGTATTAAGTCATTCTTACAGTTTTGGTAATAAGTACAGTTTTGATAATCTTAGTTTTGATATAACGTTTGAACAACAAAAAAAATTTCCCCCAAATTCTCAAGAATTTCATTTTAGTTAAATAATGTTTTTCAATATATAATTGGAGCTATATAAGCATTCTTGAATAAGTTAAGAGAAGCATACAGAAAATCAGAAAAATAGAAATATTCGTTCTTACTGAAGGTAAAAATGTTAGTCTAATAAAAAAAATCTGCTTGGTACTTTTTTATATAACAGTCATTGATTTAATACAAGAAGATAGAAGCTTTCATCCTGGCCCTCACATGTGAGCACAAGAAGTATAGTGTTTGGGGTGTGAAAGGGGGAATCAGGCAATAGTTTGGAAGCCTGTGAATCCCTATGTGGATAATTAGTTTTCCAGAAATAATTATGTTTTCTCTTAAAATATTGATATATAAATTAAAGAGGGCAAAATAAATAGGTAAAAATAAATTTTAAAAAGCATACATGACTACAGAGTGGAGGAAGATTCATACACAAATCTATGGAGTTTAAAGAGATGACTTTCATTATTGTCATTGGATAGTCAGATGGGAAAGCTACTCGGAAACTTGAAGCAGGTGGAGTGAGGAGTGGTGAGAGATAGATCTGGGAAGGAACATGGAGACAGATCTTGAAAATCTGTGAAATATATATAAAAAGATGGCCAGATAGTAATAACAACTAACAGAGGTACATTAGCATGGAGACAGTCAAGAATCTCTTACAATAATGAATACTATCTTGAAGATAGTATTATATATTATTGCTATAAGATAGCAATTGAAATAGAAAAATGTGGACCATTTCTAAAGACATAAGTTATGAAAAAGTGATTAATTTGTTGTGAATGATGAGAAAATAAGAGGTTTGACTGACCAGTTGTAGGGGTTGAATAAATGGTAAGTTGTGTCACTCACTGCTGATTGACAAGAAGTTTGCACCTACTGAATTCTCCACACCTGTGTGTTCTCTCTTCTAGATCTAGACAAGCCTGCAAAGCTGGACCACAGAAAAGAAGTTCAAACCAAGGTTGGAGAGAGGTCAGTATTTAAGTTGAATTTTCTGAAAATGTTTGTTAGGCAGAGCAAAGATTTTTCCTCAAAAGCCTCCAGAAAGAATAAATCTCGCAGGGCCAGGGATTTGGCTCAGTGGTTTTTCTGCCTGCTGCTCAAGCACAAGGACCCAGGTTCGATCCCCAGTACCAAAAAAAAGAATAAACCTCACAGATAGCTCATTTTTACACTGATTCCAGTCTTGTTGACTCAAGAAATTTGACAAAATAAAGTTCTGTTGTTTTAGTTCAAGTTTGTTATAGTTTATAGAAAACGAACATAAAAATTATAATCCAAATTTTGTTTTTAATAAAATTTCAGTATTTATCTTAAATGCAAGTTTTAATAAAGTTATAGTAAACTAGTTTTCAAAATGAAAATTTTTATCAAAATGGTGAGATTGATAAGATAGTTTTAAAGAAACTTTAATTTCTGAATCAGAATACAAAAAGTAAAAACAAGACATCAAGATATTTGATGAAAACATTTTGATTAATGAATATTTTGAGTTAACTGATGATGTTTGTTTTGAAGTGTTTTATTGATCTGCCAGTGAGTTTTTTAGCTCTTCAAGCAAAATGAAATGCGGTACACTATCTGATAAAAAATAAACCTTTAAAAAATATCTCTTTTTTACCAAAATATCTAATATAGTTTTATTCTAAATTAATTTGTAATTTATATCTGACAGGGAATGAAATGTGTAACATGAATTTGATTTCTAGCAAAATAAAATCAGTTATTTTTGTAAACATTTACTCTCAAAGTCTTTAAAATATGGCCTTGAACCAAAAGAAGTGACAATACTCAACAGAAGACTGTAGAAATTTAGAGAAGCAAAGTATTTGCAAAACCACCAAAGTGCCAAGGAACTGTTACTGTGCTATTCTTTGTCTTGTAATATGACCCTAACACTATGCAGGTTCAAAAGCTTCACTGTGTTACTTCCCAGTGGACCCTGCTTGTTCTTTTAATTCCTGGGGATATGACAGTAAACAAAATAAAATTAAAATTAAAAAATGAGGGGTACTGAGTAATGACAAAGATCAAATTATCAATTATTATTGAAGAAGATCATCAGGACAGATTTAAATAATACTGTACAGGAACAACAGGTCCTTTGATGTTTTCTTCATTACAATTCATGAAAGTACTCAATTGTAAAAGAGTTTTTAAAAAGAATGTTTTGTCTAGCACTATTCTAGTACCAATACCAGTCTAACATTAAAGGAAAAGAAAAAAAAATTAATAAATTATCTCTCGTGAACATATGAGCAAAATCTTCAACAAAATACTAGCAAATAAATCCAGCAATGTATTCAAAGAGTTATATATGCTGATGAATCAGATTTAATAAAATATGCAAATATGATTTAACATTAATTAGTTAATGTAATCCATCACATGAGTATGCTGAAGAAAAATAACTTAATCCTATCAAAAGATACAAAAAGATATTTTACAAAATATGACACTTGTTCTGGACAAAAAAACTCAGTATACTAAAAATAGAAGGGAACTTGTACAACTTGATTAAAAAAAATCTATAAAAACCTGTAGCTAACATACTTAATAATGAGAAAATCTAACCTTTCTCACTAGTATCAGGAAGAAGGTACAGTGGACCATTGCACTATACTTTTTCAGAATTTCATTGGAAATTTTAGGTAAATTAAAATGGGAAAAAATAATTTTGTAAATATGGAAGGCAGACATAAAACTCTCTTTGTTTGGAGATGACATAGCTTTCCTATTACTGGAACAAAATGCCCGACACATCTGCAATTTAAAGGAGGAAGGTTGATTTTTGCTCACCAATTCATAGAGTTCAATCACTGGTTGACTGGCTTCAAAGCAGAAACAGCATGGCTTGGTGAAAGGTCCTCATAGAGGAAAGCATCTCAGCTCATCACAGCCAGGAAGCACAGAAAGACAACACAGTATACAAAACATAAACCAGAGCAATCAGGCAAGAGAAATAAATAAAAAGATACACATGGCAGTGGAAAAAACCAAATTATCATTATTTACCAATGATATGGCATTCTACATAGAAGACCTAAAGAATTCCACAGAACTTCTTAGAATTAATAACCAATTTCAACAATGTAGCAGAACACAGAATCAACATACAAAGATCAAACACATTTGGGTATACCAATAATGAAATCAATGAAAAAGAAATTAGGAAAACATTACTATTCACAATAGAATCAAGTAAAATTAAGTACAGTGAAATTAACCCAACAAAGGAAATATAAGATCTCTTCAGTGAAAACTATTGTATTCTGAAAAAAGAGATCTAATAGGACATCAACAAATGAAAAGGTGTACCCTCATCTAGGAAGAGAAGAAGTCAATATTGTCAAAATGACCATACTCCCCAAACTGATTTATAGATTCAATGCAACTCTAGTCAAAATACCAACAGCATTCTTCACAAAACCAGAGAAAACAATCCTAGAGTTTATATGAAACTAGAAGAGACCCAAAATACCAAAAGCAATTCTGGGCAACAACAGCAAAGAGGGTGCATCACAATAACTGACTTCAAGTTACACTCCAAAGCAAAAGTGATAAGAAGGCATGATATTGGCACAAAACAGACATGTGGATCAGCGAACCAGAATATAGGATACAAAAACGTCCTTTGACATATATGGCTACTTAATCTTCAACAAAAGGAGCTAAAAACACACGTCGAACTAAAGATAGCCTATTCAACAAATGGTGCTGGAAAAACTGACTATCTTTATGTAAAAGATTGAAGCTGGACCCATATTTCTTACAATGTAGTAATCTAAAGTAAAAATGAAAGATCTAAACACTAAAACAGAAACAATGAGCCTACTGGAAAATAAAATAAGTAAAACACTTAAAGTCACAGGTGTACACAAAGGCTTTCTGAACAAAATGGCAATCGCTAAAGAAATAAGCGCACAGATCAACAAGTGGGATTATATCAAATTAAAAGAATCCTGCAAAGAAAAGGAAATAATTAGAAAGAAGACACAATGAGAAAGAGAATGAGAAAAAATTGCTAACTATTTCTTGGACATAAAACTAATATCCAGAATATATAAAAACTTAAAAAAAAATCAACGGACCCAAAATAAAAGATCCAATCAAGAAATAAGCAACGAGACAGGCATGGTGCCACTGAGCTAAATGCCCAGCCCATAAAGTGAAATAAATAGGTCACACATGTGTAAATACCAAATAGTTTCTCTGGTGTGAGCAATTAAAAGTGGAAATAAGGACTAAAAGGTATAATAGACAATGTGAAATAGGAAGAAAAGGGGCAAAGGGGAAGGGGAAGTGGGAGGGGTAGGGGAAGGGAAAGAAGGGTATGGAATTTATATGAAAAAATGAAAAAAGTTAACAAAGTCTATGTAAATTGGGAGGGGTGGAGGGGTTGAAGAGAGGACAGAGGAATGGAGAAAAAAATAAGAAACAAGATAGATTATGTAAAGGTGCAAATTCCCAATGATGAATGTCATTATATTGTATACCTAAAATGTACTAATAAAATTAATAATAAAAAAGAAATAACCAAGTGAGATGAATAAAATCTTCTCAGAAGAATAAGTACAAATGACAAATATATGAAAAAATGTTGAACATTCATGGCCACTAGAGAAACTCAAAACAATGCTGAGATTTCAGCTCATATCCAAAAGAATGACAATCATCAAGAAATCAAAGAATAACAAATACTAGTGTAAACTAGTATACTCACTATGGTAATCAATATGGATTTCTCAAAGGGCTAAAAGTAGAAATCCCATCTGACCCAGATATTCCCTTTCTAGGGTCTTCCCCAAAAAGCTAAAGACATCATATTACAGTGACACATGCATACTAATATTTATAGCAGCAAAAATAGTAATAGCTAAATGCTGAAAGTTTGTTTGCACATCAACAGATGAATTGATAAAGAAAATATAGTATCTATATGTATAATGGGTTACTGCTTGGATTTAAAGAAGGATGAATTCAAGACATCTGTAGGGAAATGGATACACCTGGAAAATATAATGCAAAATTAAATAAGTCAGAGACACCAGCATAAATACTGTATGATAGCTGTCACTTGAATACTGCAAAGAACCAAGAAAGAGCAAAATAGAGAAATGATAGAGAAAACAAGGACATAGATCTTTTGGAAATGGGAATGAGTCCAGAAGACTGAGGGAAAGTGGAGGAGGGAAGAAGTAAAAAGATTTAAGATATGTTACATATATGTACCAAATACTCAAAATGAATGTCTAAATTATGAGTCAACTGAATTAAAAATGAAATGAAAATGAGAAAAGGGGATTTAGAGATGGAGGGAGTGAGGTCAGTGGGAAGGGGATTACAAAAGAACCAAGCTATGTTAAATACATGCATCTCCTTCCTAAGGTGAATGTAAACTTCAAGTACTGTAAACATGTATCGATAATTTGTAAAAGTATTTAATTATCACAAAAAAGAATAAACTTTCATGAATTAATTTTGAGGCCAATGATATGAAATTCTTAAAGTCATACTAAATTTCTATAGTTTGAAAAGCAATGATTTTGACTAAGTTCTAGCTCTGTAGGTTTATTATCTATTTTCTAGTATATGCTTTTGTTTTCTTACCTGTAAAATGAGCATAGTAATAATTTTTCAGATCTTGCATGCTTGTTTGAGAATTAATAGTAGTCGAATTATTCAACAACTAAGAGATTAGAATCACTTAACAAGTGTGTATGATGAAAAATATTTAGAGCATAGATTGTAGCAAAGTCTTGTACATCATGAAAAGTTTATGAAGTATTATTAGTTTTTACCCCAGCTCATGAAGCAGATGCATAAAACTAGAAATAAATATATTTCAAAAGAACAATAAATATCACTATCACGAGCATTATAATACATTGATATGGCTATTAACTTCTTTCTTGGCATTAAACTTTGAAAACACAAATAATCAAAAAATTGAAAATAAACATGAAATCAGAGCAAAGAGTTAATAAGATCAATCAAACATAACTCATAACATTGAAGTAGCTTTAGGCACCATCTTCACCTTAGTAAGATCTTGCATGGAAGCTTAATTTCTTTGCCTAAGGCTTGCTTTCTCTTAAATAGAATTACATGCATGATGGTATTTATATTTGTGTGTCTTAACGATCCTATGGTTCCAAATATCACTTTATGTTTCACATTTTTTCCCTAAAAAACAATTATTTATTTGTAATACTCATAATCAAGTCTATCAGCTCTAGGAATACATAGCTTCTGTTCTAACCCTATTTAAATCACTTTTAAGCTTTGCAATGTGAAAATTCTTTGTTCTTCAATTTTCTTGTATACAATTGTGTATAGTAAGTTATTTATTTATTTATTTATTTATTTATTCATTGGTACCAGGGATCAAACTCAGGACCTTGCGCTTGCGAGGCAGGCAGTGGAACCACTGAGCTAAATCCCTGGCCCAATATTATTTATTTATTTATTTAAATAATTTTACAGTCTTGGGGATTGAACACAGGGCCTTCCCATTGAGGTATTTCCCACCCCTTTTTATTTTTTGAGACAGTATCACTAATTCAGTAAGTTTCCCAGGCTGAGCTGGAACTTGTAATCCTCCTGCCTCAGCCTTCCAGAGTGCTGGGATTAGAGCTGTATACCCCATGCACAGTTTGAAGTTTTGTTGTTGTTTTTGGTACAGAGGATCTAACTGAGGTCCTTTGGCTTGCAAGGCAGGCGCCAAAACCTGAAGTTGTTTGTTTTTATAAAGATAATATACAAGTAAATGAAATCATTATATCATAGAGATACCTGTTTTACATGAAAAAAACATTTCAATGCACAGTATAGAAACAACTCTAGATATTTTGTAACCATAAAAATGAATGACATCCTGTCATTTGCTGCAGTGTGGATAGAACAGAGATCATTATGTTAAATGAAATAAGGTAGAGAAAAGCAAATGCCTCATGCTACTCATTTATGCAAGCTAAAAAGCCTCATAGAAGAAGAGAGTAAAATACTAGTTACTAAAGACTCGAAAGGACAAAGGAAATGGATGACAGAGGTTGATAGTGGGTATCAAAATACTATTAGATAGGAGGAATTAGTTCTAGCACTCTATAGATGAATAGAATAATCATTATTTATGACAGCTTGTGATATATTTCAAAATAACTAGAAAAATAAGAGTAGAAATGTCACAACACAAAAGCAATAAATCATTGGAGGTGAAATGGTAATTACCCTGATTTAATCATTGCACTTTGTGCATATATCATACTCAATCCTGTCAGTGTGTACAAGTATTAATGTCCATAAAAAAGTTTTTAAAATGTTAATAATGAAATGCATATGTTATGATTAGCCTAGTACATGATAGATAGAGCCTGATGAAGGCTGTTATTGATGAAATATAAATTTTAGTAGAATTTTACTAGTCCTGTACTATTCTGCTTTTGTTACATGTTCAATATAATAAATATCATATATATTGAATTTATAGTTCAGCAGTCAGGTACAGTTATGTTTCTAGATTTGGAGGCAATATAATATTTTATCATCTATGAACTAAGATATCTTTCATAGAACTTTCACTTTAGTTAAAAAGATTAATAGCAATTTATTATGTATTTATGTTTTGTCATATTAGAATGTTAGCTCCATGTAGAAGAATCTTTGTCTATTTGTTTGTGAATATTTCCAAGTACATAGCAGGTACTTAATAGATATTTATGGAATGAATAAATTGGGAAAAATGGCATGAAACTAGTTCCATACTATTAATACACCAAGAAATTTATCTTAAAATTATATCAGCCCTGTACCTAAAGAATGAATTCCATTATCTATGGAAATACCAAATGAGAAAATCTTTTTCTGGATGAGATTGATTTGATGTAGTAATGATGAAAGTTTGTCTTGATTTCTACTATGTTTATATATGAAAAAAACTAGGAATTTAGAATGCTTCACTCGATTTATTGCAAGTTTGTTTGCAACAAAAAACATTCACTCCTAGATCTTTTTGTAAAAGAATCATCTTGGTGTAGAAAAAACTTTTATTTGAACTTGAACAATCATTTGTTCTTTGAAATGCTGAGTATTATGATTAATAGGTCAGATAAAATGTATGAAAGTTAATTCTCGTGCTCGCTTCGGCAGCACATATACTAAAATTGGAACAATACAGAAAGTTAATTCTCTGAGTTTTAAAATAGTGACATTGAAGATACATATGAAAAAAGATGAAAGAAAATAAAGTGATGACTTCTGATTTAATAATTCAAGAGAATAGAGTGAAAATAGATGCAGATATTTTACCTAAGGAAATTACATATGATTATCAAGTGAGATTAATTTTAAAAGGCAAGAATCATTTCCAATGTGGTTTGCTTTGTATTTGTTGAATTATAACGATAGCAGGAGAAAAATATCAAGGCTTTAACATAAATAACACAAGTTTTCTAATGCTAGTGTCATTTTATTCCTAACCAGAGGATTAGGAATAGAAGAGTAGGAGATTTTAGAAGTTGGTTAGAAAACATAGAATTGAATTTATAAGTTGAAACAACAATGGAAATTGTTAAGTATGATAATATATTTAGTATGATAAATTCTACCCTTTAGAATTGCTTTTCTTTAAAATACTATTTTATTGGTACATTTTAGGTATACAATATAATGACATTCATCATTGGAAATTTACACCTTTGCATAATCTCTCTTGGTTCATATTTTTTCCCCTTCCCCTCCCCTCCCTTCAACACCTCCACCCCTCCCTATTTATAAAAACATTGTTTCCATTTTTTCATTTTCTCATATTAATTCCATTCCCTTCTTTCCTTTCTCCTACCCCTCCCACTTCCCCTTCCCCTTTGCCCCTTTTCTTCCTATTTCACATTATCTACTATATCTTTTAGTCCTTATTTACACTTTCAGTTTCTCATATTAGAGAAACTATTCGGTATTTACACATGCGTATCTTGTATATTTCACTTAAGAGTATCATGTCAATGTGCATCCATTTTGCTATAAATACCTCTAATTTCTCATGTTTCATGGTAATACTCAATTTTATAAAAACAACACATTTCCTTTATCCAGTCTCCAGTTGATGAGTATTTGGGCTTCCAAGTTTTAGCTATTACAAATTGTGCTGCTTGGGAACTAGCACAAAGAATCTACAACTGGGATCTCATATTATTAAAAACCTTCTGCACTGAAAAAGAAACCATCAACAGAGCTAACAGACAACCTACAATGTGGGAAAAAATTTTTAGCAGCCGTACCCCAGGCAAAGGACTACTATCTAGAACTGAAAAAAATCAGGCCCCCAAATTCAAAGACCCAATTCAAAAATGGACATCTGAAATGAACAGACATTTCTCAGACAAAGAAGTAAA
>NW_004624772.1:274734-294689 GCF_000247695.1 Heterocephalus glaber
GATTGCCAGTTTGGTATTCATGAAGTTCCTGAGGTGCTCTTTATCATGAAAGTGTCTTATTTCTCCATCAATTTTGAAAGATAGTTTTGCAGGGTACATCAATCTGGTTTGGAGGCTTTTTTCCTTTAGGGCTTGAAATCCATCACTCCAAGCTCTTCTTGCCTTGAGGGTTTGTGTAATCTTATCTTCTATATCTGAAATTCTGTCCTCACATTGTCTCATTCTGCTGTGTAAACTTTCAACAGAGTTTTTAATCTCCTGGAAATCTGTTTGTATTTGTTTTATGGATCCCACTTGTTTCCTATGTTTGGATTCCATCATGTTCCTCATCTCCTCTATTTTTTTTCTGTGTCCTCTCTAGATTTATTAATCATGTCTTGCACTATGGGCACAATCTCTGCTGCTATCTAAGAAATTATTTCTGATTTCATTTTTTCCAGTTCCTCTTTTGTTGCCAATTCAGGGAGTCCAGGTGGTTGAGTATCAGATCGTTCCATCTCATTTCCCTTTGGGGTTGCTGTAGGTGATCTGGAAGTCTTGCTTTGAGACTTGTTTGCATGTCTTCTCATTTTGAGGAGGCTTTGGTGGGGTGGGGTTTTGCTGTTGCTGCCCCATGGTTCACCTCCTCTGCACTAGGAGTGATGGAACAGCATCTCAGAAGCCCCTACCTCTGGGCTGGGAGCCATGGAATCGTGGCCCAGAAGCCCCTTTAGAGTTTCTTCCTTCCTTTTTTATAGCATAACCTCTCGCCACACCTTTCTATGACTTGCCAATAAAGTTACACTAAACTTCTTGCTATTTCCAAAGCCTGCTTGGTTTTTTAGAACCTTTATTTGTCTGAGCACATTGTCATTTTTGTCTGGAATAATAATTGAATGTCTTCAGTATCTACATTGAATCTAAATTCATTCATGCTGATACTTAGGCTAACCAAATCAGAATATATTCCTCCATTCAGACCTGTACCTTGTGTACTATATGTCTCTTTTCCAGGTTCCCTCTTAGGGGCTATGGCTATAAGAAGGTAGTGACACAGTTTTTGCCTTTAGGAGGTTATATTAGTCAGGCTTTATTCCAAAAAACAATAGCCATTATATTCAGAAAGGTGTTTCATTCCAAATAACTTATGATTCTGACTTACCTTATCTTCCATGAACCACCAGCACCCATCCTGTTATATTCTTCTCACTGCCTTTAAATTTAATATAGCCAGATAACAAACCCTAGATCCATTTTCTTAGGGATATATTATTATCTGCAACCAGTTCTAGTATAAAAAACTCTTTAGAAGTACAGCATAGAAGCGACTCTACATATTCTGTGCAAAAGAGGAAATTTAATTTAGGTATTCAAGTATTTATAAAGCAAGGGGGAGGAATGGATTCTATGCTGTCTCTGGCAATGATTCCAAGAAAAGTACAGAAGTGACCTATCACTGAGCTGTTAAATTTGTTAAGATAAGGAAGATGGAGAACACAGAGAGCAGCCTGGTAACACCGAGTTCTGATATGTTCAGTAATAGTTCTGCATCAGAGAGTAAACATTTGAGATACTGAATCCATCATAATCTTATACAACTGTATCTCAATCCTGTGAGGCTAATGTCTGTTTTGAGTTTGAATTTGAAGTCTGTTTTTTGCGTATGTCAAAACTCTATTTCAACCTTTGCAAAGATAGAGAGTGGACATGGATACAGCTGCATAATAACATTTTCTTGCTTATTAGGAATATTAAATGAGGCACTACCTCTCTTCAAATTTCACAAAGGTGGAATTTAGTGGCAGAATTGAATTTTTATTTCAAATCCTTTCTAAATGAGTCTGAAAGACTAGAAAATACATTCAAATTGGTGGGAAAACAGACTAAGCATCAATTGATTATATTTTCCACAAAGATTTTATATTTTTGTCTATAATGTAGTTAACTAAATTATGGAAGATGGCAGAATATAGGTTGGTAAAGTGTGCTGTAAAGATGCAAAGGACAGGCCATTAATTTTTAAAAGTTTCTTGGAAGGCATGAGCTCTCACTAAGTCATGAATAAAGACTAAAATGGAACAAAGTGCATTAGGCTAAGTATGGAAAGGGCATTCCAGAAAGAAGTAATAGGAAAAGTGGAGAACAGCATGATGTGTATAATCTTTCATCAGAATATAGATAGTCGGTAACAGAGTTGAATCTCAAGAGGAATGTACCAGAGTTGGCAAACCTCATGTATTCTACCAAAGAGCTTGAGCTGTATTCTGTATGCAGTAGAGAGCCACTAAAGGCAAAAATATCAGATCGGCTGGCCATTTACAGACTTCTCTTGCAGTAGTGGGAAGAGAGATGAAATGGGTGGGAGAGTATTAGAGGAAGGAAGGACAGTTATAACAGTCTTGCAGTTCTCTATAAGAGACAGTATCTGTGTTTTAAATGAGGTATTTTTATACCTCTGAAACTTCACACAAGAGATTTCAATTTTGTATATTTTTTTCTTCCTCAGTAGATTGGCAAATTATTATGGAGTGAAGTGAGTAATATTAAACATTTTGTCTTCAGGACTAGCAGAGTAATAGGCTCGAGTTTAAACTTGGCACACTAGATTGAATTGATTTTGAGATTACTCAAAGAAAGCATTCACCAACACCATCATAAATATGGAATTAAAAGAGCAGTTTTTAAAGTCTAAAATGTAATTTTTCTATAACTAAATTCTCCTGAAGAAAAGAGAAATCATGTAATTGCACATAATTATTATAATTTTGCTATAAAAGAGGTTATTAGCTAAACTAATTAAAGTCAGAATAATTTAATAGAGAAATATATTATCTCAATGATCATATTTTTCTAAAAAAGTTTAAAATGTTCTGTAGGCTTACTGAGATTCTCTGAGTGGCTGTCCTGATTCCTGCTCTGCTCTCTGGTAAATAATCTCTATCATTGCTTAACCTAAAAATTATAGATGATAACTTCCCTTCTGTTTCAGCACAGAAAAATCAATGAAAGTTAATGAACTACTCATTATTAAACTCTTGAATTTTCTTAACTAAAACTAAAACCAATGCAACCAAAAATTATTTTTTTTGTACTATAGAATTGGTGAATGTATTTAACAAGTATATGAAAAGTGACAGTTAAAATGCTTCTTCTAAAGAAAGGTCTGGTCATTTTCTAAAAGGATGTTATCATCTTTCTTTACAGTAAAGAAAATAAAATGAATAGGACTTCAGTTGCTAGGATTTTAAGAGGCATCTATAAAAATTGACAGAATGTGGAGAAAGGTAGAAGATAAACAGTAATACCTCAAGGTAAAAAATAATATGGAAAAGCAGTCACATTTGTTAGAATATTTTCCTATACCTCATCCAATAACAATTTGGAAACTTGGTTCAAAAATATTTGTCTCATAAAAATCTTTTTCTTACTCAAGACAAAATAATTTTTTCTATTTATAGAACCATCTTAATTGTATTTGCAGTTCTCCATATATTTTATAACATAATTTTAAATTTATCTTTTACATAAGTCATTAAAAGTAAATCAATTATTTATATTTTTGTCTTTTCACATCCACACAGAGTATGGTGCCTTTTACAGGTGTTTCTTTGTATGACATCAATTTTTTGAAAACATCATTGATTTAGGAAAAAATCAATTTTTCCCCTTTTCTCTTCTCAGGTCTCTGGCCTTAGCTATCTACTAGCATCTTTCTTACTTTGTCTGGAACCTTGTTCGCAACCTAATAACAGCAGAGAGTATTGTAATATGTGCTATAAAGGGAATCAGAAAGCTTACCTTTGAATTTTATGCCATTGTTAATATCAGTTTTACATTATAGACAAGTTACTAAAGTTTCTTGAGAGGTGAAATAATAAGATCCTTAACTAAAATTAACAATATTTTTTTCATGATTTTGAATGGAAAGATAATAATCATTAGTAACAGGTAACAGGAGTAACCTCTTATGTCTCTGCCACCTGATGAACACATATACTTTCTTATTTAAAACCCATAATAATTATATGTGTTTGATGTCCTTTTAACATGCATATTGTAGGTGCAAGAACTCATACATAGAAGTTAATTGCATTGGCTCACCTCACAGTTCTCTAGGCATCAGACAGAAATCCATCTGAACTAGTTTACTCCAAAGTGTATGGTTATAGTTATTGTCCATGCATAATGAAAACTCACTGGAGCAATATGACAGTGTGAGATCTTTATGAACATTGACCCACAAAACCTAAAAAGTCTTTAGTTTACTGTACACAAAATAAATGGACTGCATTTTCCCTCTATATTTATCCTCTATCCTTGATTTAAAAATTGCTTTCCCTGAATTTTCTTCCAAATTTAGAGATAATTTCTCTGAAATTTCTAAGGTCACAAATAGCTAATCTGGTAAACTAATTGATGATAGAGAAAAAGCCTGATCAGAAATAGGTCCTTCATGACTATCTAGTATATTTAAATATCAGTACTAATAAGAAAGTGCACCATTTGGTCAGTGATCATTTTTAGAAATTCCAGGTAAAATAAAATGGAAATGAAAAATAACATGATCTAATACTTTTGAAGGAGATATTTTGAACAGTTTAATAATGCCATTTGACAGCTACTGCAACAAATATGTGGTAAATGAAGTACTATTTGACATCACATATATAAGTTTAGGAGTTTAAAGGGAAAAGAGTTACATTTATAGAAATTTGGGGGATGTGCATTAACAGGATGCCATGAGAGCACAATGAAGGAAGAAAGCAAGGAAAGGTTTTATTGAATCTGACATTCAAGTTAAAATTTGCTAGATAAATAGGTTTAGTTTGCAGCTCCAAAGTTTTTACAAGATACTTAGTGCTTGAAAAAATGAACAGTTTGGGATGACTGCCAAGCAGGGGTGCTAATATTATTTAGCTCCATATAGCTCAGCTTCAATTGAAAATAAACAAACATAAGCAGAAATAATAAAATATGAGGTCAATATAGACTACATAAACCTTTTGTGCTATCCTGAAAAGAAAATAGATCTTCTCCTAGTATTAAACAATACAAGCGATATTCTTAGTTTCCAGTTTAAAAGACAACCCTACCACAAGTCTAAATGATAAAAACATGGATGACAAGAGGAGATACATGGTAAATTGTTTTTGTGCAGATGTATTAAGTGCTTACCACGTGTGACATGTAAATTAATTGCAATGTATACTTATTACAATTCATTAGATCTTTTACAACAACATTTTGAAGTAGTGATTTCTCCTTTTTTATAAATGAGAAATTAGAGGCCTTTAAAGGTGATTTAAGAGACTATGGTCAATTAATTATGGTTTCATAAATCACACCCAACACCAAAGACATTCTGTTTAATTCTTGACTCATTGTAAAAGCAATAATGAAGGACTTAACAGTAAATGAATAATCAAAAACAATGACTCCAAAGTCTTTGTAAATAGGGGGAGGGGGAGGAAGAGGTGTTGAGGGGAGGGCAGAGGAATGGGGAAAAATAAGAACCAAGATAGATCATGTGTTCAAACTCCCAATGATGACTGTAACTGTACTGTATACCTAAAATGTACCAATAATCTTAGCAGAAAAATAAAAAAACAAACCATCACTCCAGGGAAAGCAAAAAACCCAATGGATTTGAGAGATGAATAAAATCTAAACACAATCTGACAATTTTCTTCATATACTGAATTGCATAACCTCTAAAGGATCATTGCTTCAAGTAGAAATAACTATATTCTAAAGGATCATTTCTTCAAATAAAAATAACTCTATCCTCTAAAATCTATTAGGGAACAAAATGGAATTACTTGGAAGTACATTTTGAAAATCTCTGGGCTTAAAAGCAAATGGAAGGCTTAAAACAATAAATTGTAACTGAACATAGAGAAAAAACTTGAAGATAAATTGAATAGTTAGGTCAGGAATCTGATTAATCCATCTGAAGAGCACTCTGGAAAAGATGTTAATAAAGATTATTAAAAATGTTTGCTAACCACTTCCACATATAAAATTCCATGCAAGGTTAATAATAATGACTATCAATGTAGTAGTACTTTTCAATTGTGAAACACTTCTTCTTTAAGGAGTCCATAGAATTATGAAGACATTGAAACATTAATGCTGGCAACATCTTGAAGAGATAGTAAATGCTCAGCATCTACAATGAATAATACAGTGATCCAAACTCACATCATATGTAATGAAATCTGAACAGTATCTTCTATTTTTTGGTCTTCTTATATATTTATAAACTTCTTTATGCAAAACAAAAACTGTGAGGAAATACAAAGCCCCCCCCCAAAAAAAAAGCTCTATGGGAAGATGGGTAAAATCTGATGGAACGTATACGGATGTGAGAAATACTTTTCTGAGCATATATCTTTATAGAGTTTTGACTTTTGTACAGTATAAATGTTCTCTTTACATTCATGCAAGTAAATTAAAAACTTCAAACCAAAGTAGGAAACAAAACAAAGGAAATAAATCTAAATTGCATTAAATTGATAATATTAGTCTTAATATACAACACCTCTGCAAATCCTTCAACATGTATTCCTTCAAAAGGTGGTCTAATTAGTTTTTAATATGGGATAGTCTTGACTTTTTGCTTCTAAGAAATAGACTACAGTAGAGGAAAATCAATAAACAAGGTCATGTATAGGTGTTTCAGCAGACAGCTGAGTTCAGCTACCATGAATGAGAGTGATTGGAATTTCATAGGACTCCAACACTTAACTATCTTTTGAGGTACCTTAGATGATGATCCTTCCTGGAAAAGAATGATTAGATTTATACTACTTTCCGTGGTACTGGACATTGCATCAGACTCACATGCTGTGTCCAGTGATTCTAGCTTGGGCAGACATAAATATTTTGGTTATTTATTTCATCTACATAGTGTCCAATGATGCCATATTGTTGACTAACTTGATTTGATTAGCAATGATAATGTGGGGAAAAGAATCAACCACAGGCTGGATGCAAGAATTCTGGTGGCCTATAAGTGACCTGAAATAAACATTCTGTCCAATAAAAAAAAAAAATCCTGTAAGGTAGTATTTTAGGAAATTTGGAGTATCAGTGCACATAAAGAGCACAAAAAAAGCAGAGACAGATTAAAGTAAAGGGAAGTGTTAAGACAAAGAAAACACATAGAGAAACAGATATAGAAAAATTGAGAATTAAGAGGAGTTGGGGCATGAAGTCACTAGAATTGTAAGCTCTGTATGTCTATTTGGCAAATGGATGGGGTCATGAGAGCCACAGTTGAGTTAGGAAAATTACTGCTGAGGCACTACAATTGCTGCTAAGCCCAAAATAGCAATGACTATTGCTTTTGTTGTTTACAAGAACTGACTCCTTGACTCTAGATACATTTTCTTTGTTTCCTTACATTTTTGTCTTAATCTACTCATAAACTCTGCCATGGAATTAACTGAATGAATCTTTCTTCCTTGCAAACTGAAAGACACTATAAATGAAACACATTATAACTGAACCAGAATCCTTATACTGTATGGTTTTTCCAACATTTGACTCTATGTGACATATTCCCTGTCTCAAAACTGGAAATGTGATATCAGTTTCCCTAACTCTGGCTTTTAAATAGAGAAAAGATGAAATTTTATTGATATAGTATACATTTATCAAAGGAATAATTATACTTCATTATTTTCATTCTGGGAGGACATATTTGCCTAATAAGGAAAACAATCACATTATTATAATATAATTTCATTATATTATAATGAAATTGTTATATATTACAGCAGATGGTAACATCAATGATAAAATAAGTAACAATTTTTATGTAAGTCTGGAGAGGGTTAATAGAAGCTATAATATATGTGCTTGACTTAAAGTAAATATGTAGGGGATGGATATACTGGCAAGTAACAAAAAGGAATGAAATTAAATTATGAAGTAGTGAAAGGGATGTATTATTTTTGAAGAATGATGAAAACCATCAAGTATATGTGCTTCCCATAAAGAGTAAAGACACTAAGGAAAATAGAGCCTTCAAATTATTTTAACTTGGTTGGTAAGATATTTATGTAATAAAAATACCCCTTCTATTTTAGATTATTTGTACAATAATCACTGGTTTTACTACATAATATTTCAAATTATTTATTAGTTAATAGATGACTACTTCTTTTGACAAGCCATGTTATAATTACTTTGTGTAATTACAGTAAAACTTGTTGCTTTATGTTGGTAGATATGTTATTTTCAGGCTTATATTTAAAGGTTATTTTGAATACTTATGGCTTTGATTGACAAATTAATTTCAGTTGACTATAGATACAGTATATGTTATTGACACTGATTATAAATCACAGATGATACAGAGAAATAGATTATTAAATATGACCTTTTATAACTTCAGGTTTTCAATTGAAATTTCAAGGGGAAATAGAGGTGAAAATTTTTCTCCATGTCAAATACAAGTCCCAGATAGCTTTCATGAGTCTCAGCCACAACGGCCTTTTATTCCTGCTGAGATCTGTAGCTCTGACCATACTTCTAAGTTATGAAGGCAACAAAAGATGAAGAACCATTTGTAGTCAATTTCTTCGGAGAGTTAATTTGTGAAAATATGAGTTTATGGTATGTAATCTGTTCTTCAACACTCCCTCCTGGCCTTTTTATCCAAGAAAAGGGTATGTTTTGTGTATGGGAGATAAGTTTCAGGAGAATGACACCTCAGGGTATAAAAAGACTGTACTCGGAATTTAAAGATAATAGAACCACAAAACTGACACTGAATCTGGATAGAAAACCCTAAAGACAGAAATGATTAGAAGCACTCCTAACTAAAGAAAGGGAAGGGACTGATCCTGAAGATTTTGTTTGAAAAATGCTGCAACAGACTGAAGAATTCTGGGCATGAATCATTTTGAATGATTTCTGAGCTGTCAGAGCAAGTGTTACTAACTATATGGACACTCAAGCAGAGAAGTCATAGGCAGTCAGTTGGATAATTGTGTCAGGGAATGGTACAGGAGAAAAAAAATTTGGATTGATACCTCTAAAGAATCTAAAATATGCTGCTGAAAGTAAGAAAATGGCAGTTAAGAATTAATATGAACCTAGTAATCTTCAGAGAAGATGAAGTTGAACAGACTTGTTGCCAAGAATGATAGATCTGAAATAATCAATGTAGTATTGAGGGTAATAGAACAGAACTCAGAAATAAACTCCTGCATATTTGGGACACTTGATACCTGACAAAGGTGAAACACTGCCTAGATTGTTAGGGAGAGTAATCAACAGATGGTGATGGAAAAATTAGGTATTAATAAGACAACATGAAAGAAAACATTAGACCATCACTATGTAAAATTTCAAAAAATGTCCATTTCAGGATTACATAATTGTGAAAGGAAATATAATAGAGCTCATAAGAAAAGGCTTGAGAAAACCATGCTGAAAGAAAAAAAGAAGTTTTCTTGTAAAAAAAGTACTAACTACAAAACTGTGATTAAGAAATTTGAGTAAATTAAAAATTTTTATCCATTAAAAATACTATAACAAAAATTAAAAATAAATAAAACAATTCACAGTACAACCGACAGACTCCCACAATACAAATTGACTTTCTTACAAATCGATGAAAAACGTAAATCTATTATAAAAATCAGAGGACATATCTATTATTAAAGATAAAAGCCAAATGGTTTGTGAACACAAGTGATAGTCATATTCATAGACTATCATGAAAATACGCATTGATAATCACAGAAGTCTAAATTAAAACAACATAAAATTTCACACTCCTTCCAAAAGATAAGAAATTTAATGCTACTATTGTCAAGGATATGGCAAAATGGAAATTCTCATTCCATTATGGGGGTATATCATATTACAGTTATTTTTGAAAACTAGTTTGGCATTAACTAGTTAAATTGAATATGAACATGTTGTATAGTCCAGTAATGCTCTTTCAGGAAAGCAAACTCTGGCCACACACCAAGGGACTGATATGTAAAGTCATAGTGTTTTGTTTATAATAATATTAAACTACAAATAACTTTCCATAAAAGAATGAAAATAAAATTGACTATATCTTTAATATGACATGGTATATATCAATGCATGTAATCGAACAACTACTCATCAAAAAGGGATAAATATATGAAGGCTGTCAATAGTATTTATAAAATGATGAAAATGCTGCAAAGCTGTATTTCTCAGAGTACATCCATAGACATCAAGATATTAAGAATAGGACCGGGGATTTAGCTCAGTGGTTCTGTCATGGGAAATATGAAGTATGAAATATTATATCTCCCAACCTGTTAACTGTATGATATACCTAGTTCTTGTTCTCTAGAAATTGAAGAATGACTCCTAGGAATGACGGAGGTTAAAAGGAGGAAGATATTTAATGATAGGAAAGCTCCTGAGGAGCAGGAGGGGTCCCGAGTGAGTAGCCCAGGGACTCTACTATACAGAGAAGTTTTATAGGGTGAAACCCACGTGGGTACAATGTGGGCCACAGCCATGAACATCCAATAAGGTTACAAGTATAGTCACTTAGGTAATGGTGGTCCAATTGGGAAGCAAGTCACATAACAACCGTGGATGGAAAGAACAAGGATTCTCCTAGAAGATGCTGGGTCCAGAGGTCTCTGGTCACCCCCAGGGTGGTCGATGCCTATCTGTACTTCACTAAGCCCAGTTCTTTGAAGAAGTATGTGGATCTGGTCATCTTGTCTCCATCCTGAGGCATGGTTTTCAGCTGATGTGCAGCTGTGGTGTTTCACCTTTGTCCTGGCCTTCTCAAGGACTTAGCCCTATCTGACTGCCTATAATATTTCTACCTAGCTCATCTATCTATAATAGTTCTGGGGCCTGCCTTGCTAAGCGCAAGGTCCCAAGTTTGATTCCCAGTACCAAAAATAAATAAATAAAAAGATATTAAAAATAAAGCAAAACCAAAGTGAAAAATACAGTATGAAACCAACATACACTTTCCTATATGTGTAGGGGAGGATTACAATCTAGGAATAAATATGTGACATAGCTGACATTTTGTTTTAAATTTGGGTGGTGGTTACATAGTTATTTTACAGTTATTTTCAGCTCTTATCATATATTTTAAATGCTTTTTTTGGTACATATTATAGTTGTGTTTTTTTTAATTGATAGGATTAAACACCTAGTGTTGTGGACCAGCTTCTCGGAATCCATTTCCTCTTCTTTCTGGCCAACAGTTATTCTTCATTTCCCAGACATGCATAAGTTAAGAGTGGGTATGCAGCAATATTTTAACCAGTAGAATGTGAGTGGCAGAGAAGTGTGAGTCTCCATGGTTTGATCCATATATGTTTCTTGTGGTCTCCTTGCTTTTCTTCTCTTTCAGTTGACTCTACTGAAAATAGCACTCAGTAAGACCCTCTACCAACCTCCTGAGTGGATCTGTAGATTTGCTGAGAGGCCACACTGCTTGTCATGTAAGCAGGAAATCCATTTCTACTGTTTGAACCTTTACACATTAGTCAGTTCTAAGGAGCATATAGAGTATCTCAAAATAATCATAAAATTTGAAGGAAAAATATGGAGACTAGGTTTGCTTACAATTCTCTCTTAATTTTTATGGGCACTAAAGTAATTACTTTAAAATGAAAAGTAGACTTTTTCTATGAAGGTTCAGGTGAAGGCCGTGGTGCAGAACTGGGGATCACACTGAGTAGCTGGGCTTGGGTGCACAAATCAATGTCTCTGCATGTGTGAATCAAGAGTTAGTGTAGGAGTTTTGACAGTGTAAATTAGTTAACTGAAAATTTAGCAGATTCGAATGGAATAGGAATGATCATCTGAGGTAGGACTCTTGATATGTACAGAACTGCCTTTGGAGGCAGAGAAATGGTGAATGATGCCTGGACTGGAGGTCTTCTGGCCAATGCTAGGCAAGGAAAGCATGTGGACAGAAGACTGAGAGACAACCGCAATATGTGCCAGGCAGTGAAAGTGAGAGACTCAGGTCACTGATAGAAGTTGACAAAAACTGGAGAACTGGGAGTTGGGCAAACTACAGATTTGCTTGCCCCGGTTGATTGAGAAAATTGGTTTTTAAAATCACCACAGAGGGCAGCAATGGGTTACGCCTGAAGCAGAACTGGCATTCAGTACAATGACTCAAATGGAGCAGCAAACTTCACTACTTCAGAAAGGCAACTGACTACACCACAGGGGAACAACTTGGCTGCTTCAAATCAGACTATGAATTCTGTGTAGAGGGAACTGAGTGGATGCTCTGGGTAAATGCTGTAACAGCTCTGCGAATATTTTACTTTTATTTTTTTTTCTGTTTTAGTGATTGTTTCTTCAATGTTTTGTGATTTGGGTCATCTTGGTTGGTTTTTATTCTGTTTTTCTAAAAAAGATTTTAAATAAATTGTAAAAAATGCTTAATATCTTTAATCATATCAAATGTGTCAATCAATTTACACTGAGGTTTGTATTCAGCATGATTCATACTTTTTTCTTTTGCAGTGTCTGGTAATTTTTTTTCGGGCATGAGTCAGTGAGAGTTTATATTTTGTGCATTATGAGTTTTCTTTTGCACTGTGCAGTTCATGTTAAAGTTAATAAAAATTCTTTCATCCTTTTGGGCTTTCATTCTGTGATTTACTAGGTTGTATACCACAAGATTATTTAGCCTAATAATTGCCTTCCTGTTTTTGAGACAAAAACATTTTGTCTATTGTACTGAATGGTCCATAAATTATATGACTGTCTCACCCAGCTTGTGGGAACAATAATGGTGTGAACACCAAAGTCTTTTCCTTCTGATCCTTCCACATGGATGTTTTTCCTTTTTCTTTTTTTTTTTTTTTTTTTGCTGGCCATGAATAGTTTCCTTTCATGCATGTACAGACTACTACTCAGATAAACTCTCATTGGAAACCCTATGCAGTCTTCTGCAGTAGCTTCTTCTCTATTGCCTCATATCCCTTCCTGTGTATTCTAGATCCTTAGTCTCCTGTGATTCCCATTTACATTTCTGAAATTGCTGGACCCTGCCTGGCTTCTTCCTCTTTACATGGTGTCCTAGAAACTCTCTAAGAAAGTACCATACACTGAGACAATCATAGAGCACCTTTCACATTTCTTCTCTTGGGGCTGACTGTGACTTGTGTGACATCAGATATTTTGAAAATTGTAATTACACATGTTTAATTTTGTCTTTCCATAGTTTTAGGTAATAGGATACATTTGTTCTCTTTTACTCTGCCTAGGTTAGATGAAAAATAGTAATTTATTCTTAATTACTTATAGATTACAGATGCTCCTAGTTATGTTATTTTAGGAAATTAGCACTTTTAAGTTATCTATTTGAAGTTAAAAGTTTGCTTGTTTAATCAGCACCTGATTTAAGGAGATATCAATCTTACAGGATCTATATGATGATCCTGTAACAGTATTATATTGTCAGTTCTGAAAATCCCATTATCCATGTATACAAAGGCGAGACTGCCTTTTATAGGTCCTGATCCAAGGGGGCAATGCTCAGGCTACATTGTGGTGGGTTAGACACCAGCACCTTGCTGTGGTCTGTCACCTGCCTTCTCTATGACCAAGGCTCCAGATACTGATGACAATTGTTCTACCATGGACTTTCTTTCCATTTGATTTGGTTAAAGCTTCTCTGTTAAAAATAAACTCAATTATTTTCAAAATATTTATATTAAAATATACAAAAATATTTATTATAAACAATGTAAAGAGCTAATGTTATTTTAAAAAAATAATCCCATTCTCATCCTTCTAGCTCAAAAACTAGAAAAATGTATTTTCAAGCCAGGCTAGAGAAAACATTTTCCTTTTATGAGCATTGTACCCTTAGAGTATCTCGATTGTATTGCCAAAACCTCCCTTTAAGTTCAATTGGTCCATTTCATTAGGGTTAAAATTTTCCTAAAACATGCCTGAAACAGAAGTCAATTATTTCACACTTTCATGAAATTAAACAAAGTCTTATCCAGTGTATTTTAGATCAGCTGAAAATGAGGAAATTGAGGATTAAGAAATTTAGTCATTTGGACCTAACATGTTGATGCTTTTTGAGGTCAGATCACAATCATATATGTTTGCCTTTAACACAGAAAGATCACAAAAATTAATTTTTTACCTGAGTGTTTTAGTATATTTACTCATGGAAGATTTATTTCTCAATCACATACTTTTAATTGTCCACTTGGAAGATGATAATTCTAAATAAAAATTTATTTCAAGACACTGTCCTCTGAATACTTTATTGAAAAAAATCTAATTAACTTGCAAAAATTATAGTGCTCCAAAGGACATTTTTCACTTTCAGAGAAGACCATAAAAACAAAAATTATTACTCCCAAAAAATAGTTGCAGAGTTTTTTTGTTTGTTGCTAATGATTTACTTACTACCAGCATAATCTCTAACAGTACACTCTGATTTTTCTACCTGTACAACTGACCACTGAATATTGAAATATTTCTTAGCTTTCTTTTTACCCTTCCCACCTAAAATTGTTTTGTCATAGAACACTCTTAGAAGAATACAAACCTGCTATATATTGCAGCTTCACACTTTTAAGCTTACTGTGCTAGGTGTGAAGATGGACCATTTTGCATTTTTTATCAAGTAAAATTTCAAAATCAGTGATTCATTGTTTCAGTTCATTCTTAAAGGCCTATGATAGCTTGATGGGATTAAGTTCTAGAATTAATACAGAATTTAATATTGACTGTGATATAATACAATAAAACTTGTATAAGTCATTAATTCCTTTTTAAAGTAATTTAATGAAAAATATTTTAAATTCTAAATATTAGTTGGACTCTGAATTTTGAAGGTCTAAAATCAGGCTCAATATATTTCAATTAAAGGGAACATACTATAAAAAAAGAAAAACAAATTCTTATAGAAATGATTTTTCTTTCTTTCTTTTTTCTTTCTTTCTTTCTTTCTTCCTCTTTCTTCATTTCTCTTATCTTTTTCTTTCTTTCTTTCTTTCCAACAGGATTTTATTATGTAGTTAAGACTAGATTGATCTCGCTATGTTGACCAGGCTGGCCTCAAACTCATAGCACTACTCCTGTCCTGCCTTTCAAGGGCTAGGATTACAGTCATATACCACCCTACTCTACCTATATTTTATTGAAAAAAAAAGAAATTAAGAAAATAATAACACGGTTGTAGATAAATACATAACAAATACTGTAACCTGTATTATTCTATTTTAGCAGTTAAACTAACTTTTAATTATTTTGAGGCATTTCAATGAAAAAATATAAAAATATGTAATTTGTGACATGAACTAGTGATGTGAGGAAGTTCAGATTTTAAATAAGTGGACATTTTGTATGTGATTGAAGTTATGATTAGTGTAATAATGATTATTATTCTATCTTCATAAATTATAGTAAACCTCAAGATTTTCATATAGTTGCAATAATAAAAAGGAAAACATTGTAGACTACAAAAGAAAATAAAAAAAAAATCACAGCATGTCACTATGAAAAAGTCAATGAAACACAAATGAAGGCAATAAGAAAGCCAGAAAATTAGAACCTACCAAAAATTATCAATATTACATTAAATTCTTTTTCAATGTTTATTTTAAATGAAAATTATTGAATTTCCCTATCAAAAGCTACTGATTGGATGAATAGATAAAAACCAGAATCCAGGGCTGGGGAATTAGCTCAGTGGTTCTGCCACCTGCTTCACAAGCACAAGGTCCCAAGTTTGATCCCTGGTACCAAAAACTAAAAAACAAAGAAAACCCAGAATCCAATTGTATACTATTTACTCATTTAATCTGAGGAGATACAAAAACCAAAACTATTAAAGGGATAGAGATAGATAGGCCATGTAAATTGTAACCAGAAAGTGGCAGGGGTACCTATACTAGTATCAGACAAAATAGAATGTGAATCAAACACCATTTCAAAAGAAAATGAAAACATTATATAATAATAAAGAGGTTAATTCACTAAGAAGGTAGAACATAAATATGGAAAAATAATTTATGGATCAAACATCAGGGCCTCTAGATACATGAAGCAAACTTTAGTAAACAAAATGGGGGACAAATGGCAATACAATAGTGGCAGGGCATTTCAGCTTTTCATATTCAGTATTGAATAGAACAACAATAACATCAAAAACTATCAATAAGGAAATAGAAGATCTGAAAAATACTGTAGACCAATTGGATCTAACAGAGATACAGTATCCAGAACTGTTCACCCCAACAAAACATATGTTGTTTTCAAGTACACACAGGCATTCACCAGGGTAGACCACATGTTAGCTCACAAACAAGTGTTAACAAATTTTAAAAGTCTGGAAGTTTGCAAAGTATTTTTTCTGATTGCATTGAAATAAAATTATCAGTCAATAGTGGAAGTAAGCACAATAAATTGACAAATGTGAAGATGTCAAACTACACACTCTTCAACAAACAAAGGTTGACTCACAATGTAAATTAGAAAATGCATTATATCAAATCAAATTAAAATCATAAATTACCGAAAATTTAAGATATATTGGAAGGAGTGCTAAGAAGCAAGTTTCTAGTTACAAATATGTACATTAAGAAAGACAAAAGGTCTCAAATCAGTAACCTAACCTCATATCCTGAGGGAATTAAAAAAAGGAACAAACTAAACATCAAAGTTAGCATAATAATGTAAACAAAAATGATTAAAGTGTCAAAAAACAGAATAGGATGAATAATGATAAAACAAACTTTTTTTTTCATTTATTCATTTATTTTTTAGAATATGTTTGCAGGGGCCAGGGATTTAGCTCGGTGGTTCCACCGCCTGCCTCACAAGTGCAAGTACCTGACTTCGATCCCCGGTAACAAAAAAAAAAAAAAAAAGAAAGAAAATAGAATATGTTTGCAGTACATAATGTTTACATTCCTTTTGTGGAGTAACATATCTTTTTGTGTATATAACATATCTCAATTTTTTTTTAATCCCTTTTCATCCCTTTCCCTCCCCTCTCTTCCCCTTCCTTCCATTTCTTGATCTCCTTCCTATTTTAGAAATATCTATCTCCCTACTTCCTAAATTCTGTCTTTAATTTTGCTATTCATTTATAATCTGTGTTTCTCATATAAAAGAAACTAATATTTAAGCTTGTGTGTCTGATTTAGTTTACTTAATATTCTGGCCATTAGAAAAATGCAGACTAAAAAAACACTGAGGTTCTATTTGAACAAAGAAGGAATGGTCATCATGAAGAAATCAAATAAGTTTTAGGTTTTGAAGATATACAATGTGGCAAACACTAATGAAAAAGTGAGAAGATAAAAATAAAACAAAGAATGTAAAATCAGAAAATTACCACCTATGCCACATAACTAAAAATGATTATAAAAGATTATGAAAAATTGTATGCCAAAAATTGGATAGCCTAAAATAAATGTATAATTTCCTGAAACATAACCACCAACAAGTCTAAATAATGAAAAATCAGAAAATCAGGAAACTGATAACTAGGAAGAATATTGAATAAGGAACTCAAAAACCTCCCAATAAAGGTAAATTAAAGACCACATGGCTTCTTTAGACAATTTTACCTAACATTTGAAGAGGATTCAATACCAAATCCTTCTGAAAACTGTCCAAACATTTCAAAAGAAAGGACTATTCCAAAGCTTATTTTATAAGTCTGGCATCACTCTTCTACCAAAATCAGAGATACTACTAAAAAGAAAACCTGCACATCAATATTCCTAATGAATATTGGTGTGAAAATTTTCTACAAAATGCTAGAAAATATTCAGCAATAGTTTAAAAATACTATGCATCATAGCTAAGTACATTTTATTCCTGAAATACAAGAATGCTTCAACAGGCAAAAACCAATAAATGTATATACTTCATTAGAGGAAAAACTAATAAGACCATGCAATCATTTTGATGTGTAGGAGATCACTCCATAAATTATGCCCAAAGCAGGCTGCAAGCAGTGTAGACTGTAAAGAGTTAACCCCACAACTGGCTTATTTTAAGAAGTAAGTTGGACCAAAGCATATGAGATAACATACAGTTGAGATTAGCGTGACTTTTACCCAAATTCCATTCCCAGGATAATACAAGCCTTGCTGCATCAGCAACGTATCCCTAGCAACTACACATGGCCCCTTCACAATGATTGTGTCACCAATAAATATCAGTAGTTCTAGCTTTTCAGTGCCTTTGATTGCTCAAGCACTGATCATCCTAGTTCCCTGTCTCTGTCTCTAATTCTGTCTGTAATTCTTCTCACCATGCATTTAAGCATGGAGCAGGTGATCAAGATCTGCTTCAAGGGTCTTCAATATTGATGAATACAGAAAAATAGTTTAATAAGATTCAGCACCCTTTCTTCATGAAAAACCTTGACAATATGAATTCAAGCAAATTACCTCAACATAATGAAGGCCACACATTCCAACCCACAGCTATCTCCATACTCAGTAGTGAAAGACTAATAGTCTTCCTTCTAGAAACAGGACAAGAAAATCTGGTCTTCTTGCTATTACTCTCATAGGATTGGAAATGCTAGCCAGAATACTTAGACAAGAAAAAGATATAAATGTAATCTATATTATAAAAGAAGATGTAGTGCAGAGGAGCAGAAGCCCCCAGTGCTGAGTAGCTGAGCCTTTTGGGCCACCATACCACTGCCCACAGCAGAAAGGAGCAGAGCATCCCCTAGGAGTGAGGAGGTGAGCCACTCAGGTGCCAAAAGAACACCCCCGCCCCCATTAAAATGAGAAGACAAATAAACAAGTCTCAAAACTAGACTTCCAGATCACCTAAGGCAACCTGAAAGGGCAAGGAGATGGAACAATAGGATACTCAGCCATCTGGACTTCCTCAACTGACAACAAAAGAGGATCTGGAAAAAATGAAATCAGAAATAATTTCTCAGATACCAACAGAGATTGTGTCCATAGTGCAAGACATGATTAATAAATCTAGGGCAGACACACATAAAAAAAATAGAGGAGCTGTGAAACGTGATCGAATTCTCAACATAAGAAACAAATGGAATCCATAAAACAGATGCAAACAGATTTCCAGGAGATTAAAAAGTCTATTGAAAGTTTACTCAGCAGAATGAGGGAATGTGAGGACAGAATTTCAGATATAGAAGACAGGATTGCAATTAGTGACCAGGTAAATAAAAATTTCTTAAATATAGTAAGGGACAATGAGAAATCAATCCAGCAGCTGCTAGGTGATGCAAAGAAGAATAACATAAGACTGATCATAGTCAATGAGAAAACAGGAGAGAGTTCAAATAACATTAAAAAAAAACTGTTCAGAGAAGTAACGGCAGAAAACTTCCCAACCAGGGGAAAAGAACTTGACATACAGATAAGTGAGGCACATAGGAAAACAACTAGCCACAATCAAAAAAAATCTACACCTAGCCATATAATAGTTAAGATTTCAGAAACACAGTGGAAGAACAAAGTTCTCCAAGCAGTTAGAGAAAAGAAACAAATCATATGAAAAGGAAAGCCCATCAGAATCACAGCAGACTTCTCAACACAAACCTTCAAGGCAAGAAGAGCTTGGAGTGACATATTGCAAGCTCTAAAGGAAAACAGCCTCCAACCCAGACCAATGCACCCTGAAAAACTATCTTTCAAAATTGATGGAGAAATAAGATACTTTCATGGCAAAGAGCACATGAGGAGCTTCATAAATACCAAACCAGCACTTCAAAAATTTTAAACAATATCCTAGGAAAAGACAATGAGGATCACAACCCCAGGAAGCCCAGCAGAATAAATCCATCAGGCATGACAAGTAATTCAATGCAAAGGGGGAGAATCCAGCAAAAAGAGAAAGTCATGACAATGATGTCAATTCGTATCAGTTATAACCATCAATGTTAATGGTCTCAATTCACCAATCAAAAGAAATAGACTGGCAGAATGGGTCAAGAAGCAAGATCCAACAAT
>NW_004624772.1:295559-315088 GCF_000247695.1 Heterocephalus glaber
TATAAAGATCAGAGGAGAAATCAATGCAATGGAGACTAAGAGAATGATACAAAAAATAAACCAAGCCAAGAGTTGGTTCTTCGAAAGAATCAACAAAATTGACAAACCCTTAGCCAACCTTACCAGAAAAAGGAAAGAAAAGGCCCAAATCCTTGCAATCAGGAATGAAAAGGGTGAAATTACAACTAACCCAGCAGAAATCCAGAGGATCATCAATACTGACTTTGAGAACCTATATGCCAATAAGATGGAAAACAGAAGAAATGGACCGATTCCTAGATACATATGAATTACCAAAGTTGAAAGAAAAACACCTACAAATTCTAAACAACTCAATATCAATCAATGAAATTGAAATCATATTTAAAAACTTACCAACTGAGAAATACCCAGGTCCTGATGGCTTCACTGCTGAATTCTACAAGACATTTAGAGAGGAACTACTGCCACTGCTGTTTAAACTCTTCAATGACATCAATTAAATTAAAAGGAAAGCAATACTCCTAAATTCATTCCTGGAAGCAAGCATAACCTTGACTCCCAAAGCAGAGAAAGACCCAACCAAAAAAGAGAACTATAGGCCAATCTGGCTAATGAACATAGATGCAAAAATCCTTATAAGATACTGGCAAATAGAATGCAGAACATCATCAAGAAGATTATACACCCTGACCAACTGGGATTCATCCCAGAGATGCAGGGATGAAGGGATGGTTCAACATATGCCAGTCAATAAATGTAATACACTATATCAATAGAGCCAAGGACAAAAACCATATGATTATCTCAATGATGCAGAAAAAGCATTCAACAAAATTGAAACACTCATTTATGATAAAAACCCTACAAAAAATTGGAATAAAAGATCTCTGCCTCAATCTGATAAAAGCCGTGCATGAAAAACCAACAGCCAGTATCATACTAAATGGTCAAAAACTGAAATCCTTCACACTAAAATCGGGAACAAGACAAAGATGTCCACTATCTCCACTCCTGTTCAATATAATTTTGGAAATAGTAGTCACAGCAATTAGACAAGAGAAAGAAATAAAGGAAATAAAGATAGGAAATGAAGAAGTTAAATTGTCATTATCTGCAGATGACATGATACTCTATGCAGAAGACCCCAAGAACTCCACCAAAAGTCTTCTAGCCTTAATAACCAAATTTAGTAGTATAGCTGGATAAAAGGTCAACACACAAAAATCAATAGCTTTCCTCTACACAAACAACAGACTCACTGAGAGAGAAAAAAGCAAACAATTCCCTTCACAATAGCATCCAAAAAACTGAAATACCTAGGAATCAACCTAACCAAAGAAATCAATGACTTCTTCTCTGAAAACTATAGCACTCTGAAAAGAGTCATTGAAGATGATATCAGAAAATGGAAAGACATCCCTTGCTCCTGGGTAGGAAGGATCAACATAGTGAAAATGGCCATACTTCCAAAACTGTTATATAGATCCCATCCAATCCCAATGGAATTTCAGGAGCATACTTCACAGACCTTGAGAAAATAATCCAAAAATTCATTTGGAACAAGAAGAGACCTAGAAAAGCAAAAGCAATTCTAGGCAACAGAGATATTGCAGGGTGTGTCACAATCCTGAACTTGAAACTATACTACAAAGTTACTGTGATAAAAACAGCATGGCACTGGCAAAATAAAATGGACCTTAGGACCAGGGGAACAGATTAGAAAACACAGAAACAACTCCAGACACACCTAGGCACCTCATCTTTGACAAAGGAGCTAAACACCTTCACTGGAGCAAAGATAGCCTCTTTAATAAATGGTGTTGGAAAAATTGGGTTTCAACTTGCCAAAGATTAAAACTAGACCTATGTCTCTCATTATGCACTAAACTCAAATAAAAATGGGTTAAAGATCTAAATATCAAAACAGAAATACTGAACCGGCTGGAACAGAGGTTAGGTAGAACTCTTGAAGACATTGGTGTAGGAAAAGATTTTATGAACAAAACCTCAGTTGCCCATGAACTAGAGTAAACCATCTACAAGTGGGATCTCTTCCTAATTAAAAACTTCTACACAGCAAGAGAAACCACCAACAGTGTGAAGAGACAACCCACAATGCGGGAAAAAATTTTCACTTGCTGTTCCTCAGACAAAGGCCTACTGTTTAGAATCTATAAAGAACCTAAAAAAATCAGACCTCCCAAATTTAAAGACTCAATCCAAAAATGTGCATCTGAAATGAACAGACATTTCTCAGACAAAGAAGTAGAAATAACAATTAAATGCATGAAAAAATGTTCAATATCACTGTTCATTTGAGAGATGCAAATGAAAACAACGATGAGATTTCACCTCACCACAGAAAGAAAGGCTGTTATCACGAAATCAAACAATGACAAATGTTGGCACTGCTATGCGGAAAGAGGAATCCTTCTCCACTGCTGGTGGGAGTGCAGATTGGTGCAACCACTGTGGAAATTAGTATGGAGATACCTTGAAGAACTAGGACAAGAGGTCCCATTTGACCTAGCTATTCTCCTGCTGGGTATGTTCCCCAAAGAATTAAAAGCCTCATACCACAGTGATATAGGTGTGCCCATATTCACAGCAATACAATTTGTAATAGCTAGAATTTGGAAGCAGCCCATTTGTCCATCAACTGGAGACTGGATAAATAAAATGTGTGTTTTTAATAAAATGGAGTACTACTCAGCCTTCAAAAATGAGAAATTAGAGACATTTATTCCTGAATGGATGAACATTGAGGTGATACTCTTAAGTGAAGTAAACAGGACACACATGTGTAAATACCAAATAGTTTCTCTAGTGTGAGAAACTGAAAGTGTAAATAAGGACTAAAAGGATTAACAGATAAAGTGAAATAAGAAGAAAAGTGGCAAAGGGGAAGTGGAAGTGGGTGGGGTTGGGGAAAGGGAAGAAGGGAATGGAATTAGTATGAGAAAATGAAAAGATGTAAAAAAGTCTTTGTAAATAGGGAGGGGTGGAGGGGTTGAAGGGAGGGCAGGGGAATAGGGAAAAAATAAGAACCAAGAGGAATTACGTAAAGGTGCAATTTTCCAATGATGAATGTAACTGTATTGTATACCTAAAATTTTATCAATTAAATTAATTTAAAAAAGGAAAAGAAGTTGTAAAATTATCACTGTTTGAAGTTGACATATTTGTACAGGTAAAAAAAGCTAAAGATTGCACAAAAATTGTTAAATTACTAAACAAATTCAGTAATTTTTTGTAAATGAAATAAGCACACAAATCAGTTGTAATTCTCTGGTCAAATATGAACAATTTGAAAACAAAATAAAGAAAATTGTTCCATTTTTAATAGTATCAAAAAAGTAAAGTAAAAATTACCTTAAACAAAAAGATGAAAAACTTGTACAATGACAATAAGAAAATTGCTGAAAGAAATGAAAAAAGGCATAAATAAATGTTTATCCTGCAAATACACCATATGTGGAGTAGTTTAACATCTTGAGAGAATGAGGCAGCACTGTAGAAGTCAGATACCTGGGCTTTTGGGATATACACTGCATACTCTCCCACCTGGAAGAAGAAACCCACCCTGGATAATAACTGTATTTAGGGTCCAGGGAAGCCATGGACTTCAGCCAGTGACACACAGGAGAGAAAAGGAGAGAAAAGAGCTCTGAAACAGGCAATCCTTCCCCCTATATAATCTACCCAAATGCCAGAAGCTCTGTGTTTCTGCACCAGCCAACCCTCTGCCTAGCATATGTCATTTGCAAGGGAAGTCCCCCAGTATAAGCAAAGTATGACTGAATATCATGACCCATAGTAAAGCAGAACTTGCTGGCTGGTAGTCAGAGACTGCATCCTGGCAGACATGGGAGAAATGGAGATATAGAGGAGCTAGACCAAAAAAAGTACTTTCCTTTTGTTCCTTCAAACAATAGGGACATCTGAGACAGTGTGACACCAAGGCTGCCACCCACCATCTTGTGGTAGCAAGAGAGGATCCCTGCTCCAATCAGTGGGTCACTGAGTGCCTAGAACACTCAGAGCCACAGAACTCACTGCAGGGGAGCTACAGACTGCACGCTGGGAAACACAGGGAAGAAAGGGAGATTAACCTGAGCTAGGCCAGACTGGTACTCTTACATTGTTTTCCTATACACTGGGGAGATCTGAGACAGTGTGAAACCCTGTCAGATACTCACCATCTTGCATGGGGAAAAGAGGCCCTGTGCCAAGCCGAGGGACTGCATCAAGTTGTGAGGGTTGGAGAATGGAGCTCTTGGGGACATGACTGAGAAGAGATCAGATAGGCAGAGAGACAGAGAGTAGCTCCTGAGTTAGAGGGCTTTTGGTGATGCACTAAGCAAAAGACACATGGGATGAAAACAAAGAGACAGCCATGAGCTTTGTCTTGCAGAGAAGGGAGGAGTGTGGGAGGTCCCCGGTGGCAGTTGAATGAGAACTGAGTGTTGGGAAAATTGCCTCACAGCCCCATCTTCCCAAGTTAACTGAAGTGGTCATCACTTAGGATAGAAACAAAGGCCTGCAGTTAGCCACACCCAAAGCAAGGCTTGCCTCAGAAAATGACCTGGATCTGCTTGTCTCTTGGCTCCCTGTGGGGCCTTTTAGCAGACCTCAGCTGGAGAAACCAAGGCTGACAGGCTACAATCAGACTCTGACTACACCATAAAGGAAGCTGTGTGGATAATTTGGTTTTATGCTATAGCAACTGTGTGGAAGTTTAGTGTTTATCTGATTGCTTGTTTGTTTTGAGCTATTTTGGGGGTTGCTTTTTATTATTATTTTATTAGTTTTTCTATGCTCTGCTCTATTAGTCTTTTTCTCTTTTTGCTTTTCAACTTATTTTTTTCTCCCTATTCTTTTCCCTCTTTTCCTCATTTTCTTATCACTTTATCTACCCTCTCTTATTCTCCATTTTTCATATGGCAAGTGTATAGGAGATGCTTATATATGAAAAGAGAGTAAGAATTAACCAATGATTTAACTTAAATGGTATCCATTCCTGGGCATGTCAGCGTAACCTTTACCAAAATTGTGCTTAGAGTCTCCAAACAATACTAACTACAAGCATATTAACACATTCCAACAATATCACAGTTTCCCTCAAAATCTAATTTTACTTCCTTCCCTCTGCCCTCCCTTCTCCCAATCCACAAATATTCCCTCAACCCCCACTCAATCCATTTCTCTTATCTCCTTTTATAACAGATTTGCCCTCTTTTTTTTCCTCCTTCATCTTTCTTCCCTCTCTTCCCTCCATATCCTAGACAACCTACTAATATCAGTAAGGTACATTCTGTAAGGGGTATTAATATAAGCATGAAACTGATAAAATAAGTTTTAGTATTCAGGATTAATGTATGCTTGGATCTGTTGATACTGTTGTAACCAGAAGTGTTCTCTTTGTTCTTCATGATTGTTTCCAATTCTATTAAAACTGTGTAGATCTCATGGTAGACAATATTTCTTGGTGCACAAAGATAATATCAGAACACTGGAAAGCAGATTCTAACTAAAGAAATTGTCATAGCAACAACAAATTCATTTCATACTATTTGACCTCAATTCTCCAAGAAATATATAAACCTTGAAAAGGCCAATAACCCACAATGAAATTGAGGTATTAATAAAAATATTTCCAACTAAGAAAAGCCCAGTATCCAATGGATTCCCTGCTGAATTCCACAAAACTTCAGGGAGATCTAATGTCATAGCTCCTCAAGCACATTAATAAAATTGAAAACAAAGGAATATTGTCAAACTCATTCCTAGAAGCTAGTATTACCTTGATTCCAAAAACAGACAAGGATTCAACAACAATATAAAAGCCAATCTCTAAAATGAAAATTAATGCCAAAATCCACAAATCATTAAAATAGTGTTCAACAAATCATTAAAAAAGTTCATCACAATCAAGGAGGCTTCATCTCAGGGATGCAAAGATGGTTTAACATATGCAAATCAGTAATGATATCACATCACAGAAATAGAAACTAGGAAAAAATTCACATTATGATCTCAATAGAGGCAGAAAAAGCCTTTGAAAAAAATCCAACATCAATTCATGATACAAACCCAAATAGTTACAGAAAGATTTTATTTCAATCTAATAAAAAGCCATTTATGACAATCCTACTAGCAACATCATATTACAGGCAGAAATGCTAAAAGCTATTCCTCTAAAATCAGGAAAAAGATAAATATAACCATTATCACCACTCATGTTGAATGTAATACTTGAAACATTCGTCAGAGCAATCAGGCAAGAAATAGAAGCCATATTTACAGGAAAAGAAGATGTCAAACTATGATTATTCACAGACGACATGATCCTTTCCATAGAAGACTCAAAAAATTATACCAAAAGATGCCAGGAAATAATAACCAAATTCAACAATGTAGAAGGTTTGAAAATAAAAACACAAAAATATATAGTATTTCTAAACACCAAAAATGCACTCACTGGGAAAGAAATTTGGAAAGCAATACCATTTATTATATCTCCAAGAAAAATCAAACACTTAGGAATTAACTTAGCAAAAGAAATAAAAAACCGTCTACAACAAAAACTACGCTACAGTAAAAAAGTAGTTTGAGAAGGACACCAGGAAATGGAAAGATATTTTCTGTTCCTGAATAGGCAGAAGTAATCTTGTCAAATGGCCATACTACCAAAAGTGATCTATAGATTTAGTGCAATCTCAATGAAAATACTAACAACATTCCTCACAAAGCTAGAGAAAACAACAGTAAAATTCATGTGGAGCCAGAAGAGACCCAGAATAGCAACATCAATCCTGTGAAACAAGGATTGTTTGTGCAGCAGGAAGCTTCACAATCCCATATTTCAGTCATATTACAAAATTACAATGATAAGAGCAGCATTGTACTGGCCCCAAAACACACTGTGGATCAATGGAGCACTGCAGAGGGTACAGAAAGAATCCCATGAACATTCAGCTGTATGGTCCTTAATTTGTTGTTCGCAAAACTAGCTATACACATGCAGAAGACTGAATCTAGACATATTTTCCATCATAATATACCAAAATAAAATCAAAATGGACCAGAAACCTATATTTTAAAACAAAAACACTTAATCTGCTGGATGATAAAGTTGGTGAAACTCTGAAAGCCACAGACACATGTAAGGTTTTTCAGAACAGAATCACAATGCACATGAAATAATAAGAATGAACAAATGAGCTTATATCAAATTAAAATGTTTCTGTTCTGCAAGTAAAACAATCAACAATGAAAAGACATCCTACAGAATAGGAAGGAATTTTTCCAGCTCCTCTTTAGACAGAGGACTAATATTTATAATATGAAAAGAACTTACAAATCCACATCACATAATAAAAGACTTAAAAATGGGCGACTGAAATGAATAGACATTTCTCAGCAGAAATACACATGGCCAATAAATACATTATCATCAGAGAAATAAAATAAAACAATATAGAGATTTCATCTTACCTCAGAAAGAACAGCTATTATCAAGAAATCAAATTATAAATTCAGGTGAGGGTGCAGGGAAAAAGGAATCCTGCTATATTGTTGTTGGGATGATAAACTGGTATAACCACTATGGAAATCACTATGGAAGTCCTCAAAAAAAGCTAAAATTAGAAATTTCATTTGTCTCAGGTACTCCCCTTCTAGGTATCTTTCTGAAAGAGTGAAGACATCATACTACAATGATGCATGTATAATTATGTTTATATCAAGACAACTCATAATAGCTGTCTTAGAAATGGCCTATATGCCCATCAACAGAGGGTTATCTAATTAAATATGAAATATGGCATGTATACACAAATCAGTACTACCCTGCCATATAAAAGGATAAATTTGAGATACTTGTGGGATAATGTATGTATTTTGATGTCTTTTTTTAGTGAAATAAAACAGACACACAAGATTAAATATCACAGTTCCTCTTATATGTGAAACTCAAATTATAAATAATTTAAAGAGTAAAATAAAAGATAGACAATAAAAAACAAGGTGATCTATCTTCTTCAGATGGGAAGGGGACCTAGAGGTGGAAGTTTGGGGAGAAGGGTGATAATGGGAAAGGAAAATAAAATGAATTAAGGTATGTTATGAACTTGTACCAGCTCTCTACAATGAATGTAATCATCATGCATTGCAAACATGTCCTAATAAAAAACAAAAACAAATACCTAATGTTTCTCTAGGAATTTGATATTCACACACACAAAAAATCAAAGTTACCCCTTATCTCTTTACCATATACAAGCAGGCACATCCAAAATTTCTAAAACTAGAAGAAACACTGAAAAACCTCATGACCTTGAATTTGGTAATGATTTCTTAGATATGGCACAAAACACAGTCAATAAAAGCAAAAGCAAATAAAAAGCAACTACAAAAAAGTTTTTGGGACTACAAAAACTTTTGCCAGTTACATTTATGATCATTTTCAATAGTGAAAGGGCAACTTTTCAAAGGAGAGAAAATATTTGGAAGGGGGTATATCCAGAGTATACAGGGAACTACTACAGCTCAACAATTTAAAAAAATGGGTACTTTTGTCCCAAGATGATAGTCAAATGGCCAGCATTCATACCAAAAGACACTCAAAATCACTGATTACTGAAGAAATAAAATAAAATCTACAATGAGTTATTACTTCATACCTTTTATCATGACCATTATATTTAAAAATGAAAGAATACACAAGAGTTAGAAAAGATGTGAGAAAAAGTTGAATCTTTGTTCATTGTTGGTGGGATTGTAAAATGGAGCCACGGCCATGGAAAATAGATTGGAGGGTCCTCAAAAAATTTAAACATATGATCCAGAAATTCTACTTGTAGCATTTTTCTAACAGAATTGAAAGTAGTGTTTCAAAGTGTTATTTGCATACCCATGTATTATTCCCAATAGCTAAGAGGTATAAGTAACCCAGACGTCCATTCATGGATATGTATCTATTATTTAGTATTGTCGTTGCTGGGACAAAAGACCTGACACCTTTAACTTAAAGGAGGAGAAATTTATTTTGGCTCATAGTTTCAGTCCATGGTCTACTGGCTCCAAGGCAGAAATGGCATGGAGGAATAGCACAGTGAAAGAAAACTGCTGAACTCATGGAAACCAGGAAGAGAGCAATAGAGGCTGGAGAAAAGACTACACCCTTCCATTCACACTCAGTAAGTCACTTCCACCAACCAGGCCCCACACCCTAATGGCACATTCAGCTATAACAACTCAATAATGGATTAATCCACTGATGAGTTTAGTGCTCCCATGATCTAATCACCTTTCAAAAGCCCCACCTCTGAATACATGAGACTTTTGGGGAAAAATTTTGGGCATAAATTGTAACAATGGGCAAACAATATATGCTACATACATAAAATAAAATAGTATTCAGCCTTAATCAGGAAAGGAATACTGTCACTTACTGTAACACTGATGAACCATGAAGATGTTAAGGGAAACAAGCTAAAGGAAAAAGGAAAAGAAAACACAGTAGACACAAAAAGACAAATACTATATGATTTCACTTATATGAAATATCAAAATACTCAAAACCAAGAAACAATAAGTGGAATGGTGCTAAGCAAGAGGAAGAGAGTGGGGAAAAGGTAATTGTCACCTGATGTTTCAATTTTGCAAGATCCACATCACAACACAATATTTAATACTGCTGTACTAAACATCTCAAAGTAGTAAAGATAGTAAATTTGATGTTATATATTTTACCAGAATAAATGGAGACTATTTATTGATAAATTATAATTTAATGAGAGCTTCTCATTCTCATCAATTTATGCATTTAGCAATTCCATTTCTTTTTCCAAAATTAAATGTGTATTTAGTGGTCTAATTCTGCCTTCTTGATTTGAAATCTTTATTCATGTACTGTGAACATATCTTGATTTATAATAGGTGAACATAAGCTTTGTATTTTCTTCCACTTGGTTATCCTCAATTTCTTGCCTGTGTATGTAATCCTTTAACTCTAATTAATTTATAAGTAACTTCTAAATATTACTCTTTTCCTCTTTAAACAAAAAGTTGCTTTATATTCCATAAAATCTTTACCACTATAATTTATCTTCAGTATATTCTGACTTGTGAAATTATTGTATGCATGATTATTTTTTGTAATAGTTTGAGGTACAATATTTTCAATGGAAATTTTTAGTGATTATGATTCTTTCAGTTATTTGGCACAAAAATCTATATATTTTAATTAGAGCAAGCTTGCTAATTGCTTCATTTAAATCTTATATGCACGGGGTCTGGGATTTAGCTCAGTGGTTCGGCTGCCTACCTCTCAAGCTCAAGGGCTAGAGCTCAATCCCCGGTACCAAAAAAAAATCTTATATGCATATTATTTGTCTACCTTACCATATAGGTTTATGAGAGATATTATAAAATCTCTCATTATATTTGTAGTTTATTAATTTGTTCTTTGATATAAAAAGTTCTTGGTTTATGTCAAAATTATGCTATCAAAAATTGATGATTAGTACTCCATTTTATTAAAAAAACACATTTTCTTTACTACTCAGCCATAAAAAATGAGAAATTAAAAACATTTATAGCTAAATGGATGCACATTGAGGCGATACTCTTAAGTGAAATAAATAGGACACACTTTTAAATACCGAATGAATAGTTTCTCTACTGTGAGAAACTGAAAGTGTAAATAAGGACTAAATTGTATAATGGATAATGTGAAATAGGAAGAAAAGGAGCAAAGGGGAAGGGGAAGTGGGAGTGGTAGGGGAAAGGAAAGAAGGGAGTGGAATTAATATGAGAAAATGAAAAAATGGAAACAAAGTCTTTGTAAATAGGTAGGGATGGAGGGGTTGAAGGGAGGGCAGGGGAATGGGGAAAAAACAAGAACCAAGAGAGATTATGTAAAGGTGCAAATTTCCAATGATGAATGTCAGTATTTTGAATACCTAAAATGTACCAATAAAATTAATTTAAAAAATCGATGGCTATTTGTATTACCTTAGCGATTTCTCCATTGACACATATAAACTTTCTTTGTTTTTTCATTTTTGTGCCTTTATCTTAAATTCTGTTTGTCTGATAGTAATATCATTTTAACTAAATTAATTTTGTTATTTCCACAAATTGGTGCCAGGCAGAGGAAACTACGTATGTTCAGTGTGTCATCTTTGTTAAAATGTTATCTTCAGTGCTCTAAGATTTTAGTGGCGATTATTCTAAAAGAAGATTTTTCAAAATTATTTTCTCCGAGAAAAATGATGTAATCTGGAGTAGCTGAAAACAAAAAATCTAAACAGAAGGAGAGAAAAGGGGGATTGTCAGACACTAGAAAATTATGGATGAGAAAAATTTGCATACCATGTTATCTTTAGTGTTGCGGACAAGAGGAATGAACTCTATAGAGAAATAATAGATGTTTAATAAAATATTTTAGAATATTTGAGTATTGGCATTAGATATAATTTTCATTCATATTTTCAATGTTTCACAATTCATAATTCAATATTTCATAATTTCTTTCATATTTCTTCAGTGATTTCTATACTTCATATGAATGTTTTAAAATATTAGCTGAAAACATTTGTGTCTTTTAATGTGACAATAACATGTCCCATCTTCCCTGAATCTTACTAAATCTCCCATGAAAGTTTTCATTTTCAATAATATTAAGCTCACTCTCAAGGATCTAAAATAACATCAATGATGTTAAAAGGTAAATTGTGTATTCATTTTGAAAATGCCTGCCTGGATTTTAGAGTGTGGGCTATGTGAAATAATATCAATGTAAACTTTTATTGATCTTGTTCTAGATACACATTATCATTTTAAATTTAAAATCACCCATGCTGAGACAGAGGAAAATGTATTTGATCTATTTTAGGATGAGATTATTGAGGTAGGTATTATTCAAGATTTTACTGTTCTTAAAGTTGTCTGATAAAGCCAGGTCTAAACTAATTTTTCTAGGACTCAGAATTCTTTATTTGTAACATAATTAATTATTTGATTGATTTAGCAATGAAAGTACAAGTGGAAGAGTCCTAACATTTAAAAAAAAAACGCACATGTAGTGAGAACTATGTGAGAATCAAAAATATTACACAGAAACACAGATAATATGTTCTTGAAGATAAAGAGACATTTTATTTTTTTATTTTAACATGTATACATATATTTTCTCTGACTAATAACTCTGTGTAGAAAACCAATAGATTTTCATGGCCATGAAATGGCATTTGTTTTCATCATCTTGTGACCTTGATTTTGTTACTTGCAAGAGAGTTCTCACTAAGCCATACCTATTAAATCATTCAGATATACAACAATACTCTATAAACAACCTACAAAAATGATAATGACTACTACCAATTAGCTGATCATTGAACTAGAATTTCTTCAGGATAAATTTAGCTAGGAGTATTAAAGTAAGAAAAGTAATAAAGTATTAATATCAGAGGGGTTTTTTTATACAGGTAAAACATACATCTGAGGACAGAATGCATTTAGTTTGCCACATATCATATGTTTGCATAATGGATGCAACCCAGAACTTACAAAACTAACCTGAGAAGTTTAGCTGAAAATAGATACTTTGTTTCAGAATAGCTTTCTTGATAGTGAATTAGTGCAGTCAAATATGACCCCATTATTTTCATCATGTCATTTTCACAGGGAAGACTTTCCTGATTACAATTGAAAAAACATTGACCTAATGTTAGAGAAAGAAAATGGAATTTTGAAATCTAAGATTGCAGTTTCAGATATAATCAAAAGAAACATATTACCATTATGTTTAAAAGATTGACAGCTTGTTATTTGGAATTTATTCACAAATGGTATTGTATGCAATTTTATTAATTAGTCTAATAAAACTCAAAAAGCACCACGAAGAACTCATATTAAAAATGTTCTTGCTAAATTCTCTGCATTTGCATGCATAATTGGAGAGAAAATTGAGATGACATTCTATTGTGACATCTGCCAGCTAATATAAAATGAATAAGTTTAAGTACATGAAAATGAGTATGTCTTTCAATGTCTGAAAAATTAATGCAGAAGAATCTATGTTAAACTGTAGAGGCAACAAAACCATGTAATTTTATGAATTTCATGATTTTGTACTATTTAAAGAGAAGGCCTTATTTGTATGGATTCTTTCAGATTATACTATTTATATATGGACATTAACTATTTTAATTTAGATTTTAGTCTTGCCTAAGATTTCAACTCTCAAGTAATTATGCTTTACAACACATTTGGGTCCTTAAATTTGAATGGGTTTTGTATGGTTTATTAGTGCATGCTGGTTTCATCTCAACAATATATTGGAATTCTTCCATTCTGGTATCAAGTGAAAAAAAATTAAATGATGATAAACTTAGAATTTTAATAGATTGTAATCAATCTTCTGTAGCTTTTTCATAAATGTGAATCCAATATATCTGCTTTCTATTCTAATTATAACATTGGTTACAACACTGTAATCTGTCATGTAAAATAGCTCTTCTTGGTTACATTAAAGTTGAAGTATTATAGCCAGTGGAAATTTGCTGGTTTTTTTATACTGACACATGATAAAGACTTTAGGAAGTTCTGCCGAAACCTCCTTTTCTTGGAAATCTGAAGAATCCTTGTGAATTCAGTAAATATTCATCAATTCTTACTGTTTTACAGTTTCAAATATCCTTGTTCCCGGGGATTAAAAAGGGCCCAGAATGTGACACCATTCTCTGGGGCTTGGGTTTCAAAGCATCTGAAGGATACATCCAGTATTTTCTGGGAAGTCAAATGAAAAAGTCAGCCTAGGGAGCACACTGCTCACATTTTCACACCCTGAGTCAACCTTTGTTTGCCATAGGAGACAGACACTTTATCTAATACTGGGATTCTTCTACAAATTCTACAGGAAACTTAACTCATTGAAGTCAGTATCTATATCGCAACATGCATTTTTTATTTATTTGATTTTTTGTTTATTTAATTTTTTATTTATTTAATTTTTTATTTTGTTTTGCTAGCCTTGAACTTGAAGCAATCTTCCTACGTCAGCCTTATGAATGCTGGGATTACAGGTGTGCACTACCATGTCCAACGTAGTCCATACTCTTGAAATGCTAGTTAAGGCCTCCCATGGCTCAGCATAACACTAATGGCTATATTTATTGGTTAAAAATATCTATTGTCATTTTAGAATGTGTGTTGCTCCTACTAGGATATTCCAAGAAGTAGAAGCAAGATTAACAGCAGTTGATATCTATACATCTGTTGTGATGACCATACTCAGTAGGCCTGTAATTTCTTCTAAATGTGCTGCAATTTCCTGCATCATTGTTTGGTCTAGTTAAATAAACACTTTCTTCAATGTTCCTGTCTATATATGATTTTGTGGGTTGAGTGGATTGTAGATAGACAGTTTGCAATATTTGATATATCACACAAATCAAGACCATGGAAATATTCAGTTCCTTTTATTTCAGGGTCAATATACTCTTGGCACATCTGTGCTCTTGTGTGTTCTAGTATACTTTCTGTTGAAAAGTAAGTTCAGATTTTTGATAGAAAAAACATAACACTGAGATTACACAACTCTTTCTACTCTTTGAGAAGAATAGTAATGATAGAAAAGCACATGCACTTGATCACTGAAATTAAACTGGTCATTGACAGTTCATTTGTGAATAAGCCTCAAGGAACATTGTTGTTATTTAAGTCGCTGGCTATGGAAGAAAAATGCATGGGGGGAAAATGTCTAAGAATGAAGCCTAGAAGATTACGAAGCTGAAAAGTCAATGAAGAATAAAATTCTCTTGCTGGATTAAATTACATTATAATTAAAATAATTTACACTTGCTTACTGAATAATGAATAAAAGTACAAATATATTCTAATGATATTAACAGAACAGACAGAAGCTTTTTATTTATTGTCAAGAAAACAAAAATCATCCTTGGTGCCCCAGAAAATCCTACTAAATAACTCATGCACTTAATTTTTAGGTGTTGCATCATTTTCAATGTGGTGTATTATTACTCAATCAGTCCCTGTTTGGTGTATTACTACAAATCAAGATGGAATGGCTATGATCCACGAGTCCAGACTCTTTGAACCTGTGTCATGCATTTTTCAAAGGTGAATTAATTCTATCACAGTTATTTTAAAAAATTCTCCAACTGCCAAACAAACAAAACAAAACAACCCAAAACATTGTCTGATACATGAACACCCTCCCAAACTACAGATTACCTACCAGAAAGATGAAACCATGTTGCATTAGGCTCAGTCTTTCTTCTTGACCAGTGTTACTGTGTGAATTTGTGTGGTATTGATATCGTGCCTTTTGTCTCTCTAACCACACCCTAACCATAATGATCCTGTCATAAAATTATCAATGTGTTGCTTCTTGGCCCTTTGTGATTTTCAGTAGTGGTAACTCACTATGGGAATGGCCTTCCTCTCTTGGGGTTGGCCATTTTTAGATACCACTGTGCCAGCTCAAGACCAAATAATTCCTTAAAGAACATGTCTGCTCTATAGAGATTTCCAAGAATTACTGCCTTCCCTTTCTGGTTCCTTTGGTATTCAGTTTTTAGCTGTCACAGAATATAAACAAATTACAATGATTTCTAATTTTTAAAACATTTTTATATTTATTTAATATTTGAGGTATTAATACAAATTTTCTCATGAACAAAAGTTCATTTGGTCCATATTAGAACATGAAAATCATAAAATTCAGAAGTCACATTTTTACTTATTATGTTTATAAGGTCATATATACTATGTTACATAAAAAAACAAGGTGGTGCTTGTTGTATAAAATATTTTCATTAACTGGCTAGGTAATTTGAAAGCAAGCCTTAGTATTTCTAAATAATAATGAAGATTCCATAAAAACAATTAGTATTCAGTTTATGTTCTAAGAATTTTTAAAAAAGAATTTGTATTTTAGCTAATTTCTCTTTTTCCAGTTATAGTAAAATTTCTTCAATACTTTGTTGTAAGAATGTAGCTGATGTGATTCAGTAAATATTACTCAAGCATAAAATTCATTTATTTAGGAATGTGAATTCTTCAGAAGCAAATGTACTTTCGCAAAGTATCTCTGATTATATTAAATTCATTAAACACTGATCTGTCAAAAAACACTTGTCATAATTTTAAATATTTGTACTAATTATCAAAAGATTAATATTACTGATATAATAACTGCCTTAAAAATAAAAAATAAGTGATCAATTATGTTGTATTAATCAAGACTTTTCACGAATGTTACTACAAAATGTTAACACTGGAGATAATAGTGTAACAAAGAAATGAAGTCTGACATTACTTTTTTTTCTATTTTATATTCCAGAATTAACTCTTAAGTAAATTTTAAATTTCTTTAAGAGTGCTGTGATTATTCTTGATTTTTTTATTTGCCATGACAAAAGTTTTTATAAATATTTCAATTGTAGTGTTTTGGGGGGTCAGCTAAAATGTCATTTTGGAATAACACTTAAGTACATTAGATTAAAATTTTAAGATATTTTTACATACTGGAAATTCATTTAGATGTGTCTTCTCCATCTAAGGAAATAGCTTCAGGGTAAACAGCTGAAAGATTTGCTTATGTTTCTGAAATAGTTAAAATTCTTTTAGTAAAATGAAATGCAACCAACATCTTATTCTCACTTCCCCTACACTTACATTTAAGTATTTTATTTATAAACAATTCAAGTTGTAATAATTTTCCCTACATTTAATAAAGTGAAATGAAAATTACTGACTACTCCCCCTTCATGACACTGACACTCATGCAATTAGGAAGACAATTGCAAAGTTTCAACTTCATCTTGTATCTAAAGAGTAATAAATTGCTTTAAAAAATCAGTAGACTAGAGGAAATTGTTGTCACACTGGCATAGACTCCATCATTCCACATTTATTGTTTGATTTATTGAGAAATTCTCTGGGCTGAAAATGTAGATCCATCTCACATGTCAACTCTTTTAATATACCTCAGACATTTTTTTGTACTAGAAAACAATATAGCTGATTCATCAGAAGCATTAATCAAAGCTCATAGTAACTCTTACAAAATTTAAAAAGTTACTCTATTCATTTTACCTTTGACTATCCTAGCAGCAATAAGAAGTTAGTCATGAAAGCCTATTATCCCTATTTTTGGAGATAGCTAAACTTAACTACAGTAATGTGTCCATGACTCACATCTAGCAACTAGCTTCTTTGGGATTAGAAGCCAAATATTCAGAGAAAGATCGAGGGCTTTTCACTCTAGTTACATGGTTAAAACTAAATTTCTAAAAAATTGTAGTAGAAATGCATGCCTTATTTTCTAACATAACTTCACATTTTCATTGACAATACCTCATTTATGTAGCAGTACAAGATTGTCCAAACTAATGTATGCACAGGCAATAGTTTACTTTTAGGAACAATCATTTTAACATAATATGCTGGAATGCACCATTTTCCCTACCACTGGTAATGATGTAGAACATCCAAATAAAACCAAAAACCAAAATTTAAAATAAATAATAATGGAAAGAGAAAACACTTTAAATTTTATCTGGTTGTAAAAATTTGCAAGCAAGATCATGTTAATAATATAATCAATTTCTGTGCAATTTGAGTGCATGAAAAGTACAGTAAAATATTGATAATTGTCTAAAAGTTCTATTGGAGCCTATGGAAAGCCAGAGAAAGGAGTACAGTTCAGGCTGCATGGGAAGAAAGCTGTACCACCTTTGAAAGCCATGTGAAATTGCCTCTATACTCTCATTATTATGCTTAAAGTGTGAAAACCAATAAATATTGCTTCTACTTTGTTGTCTCACAAATTAAAAAGTATCTAAGGATTATCCTTAGACTTCAGTAGTGAAGAAGGCATTAAATGTTAGTTACCAGATAATTATCAAAAGTCTCTGTCAGGTAAAAGGCTGAAAACCAAGACTAGATCAGGCCACAACAAGCCCTTATTATAGGGACAATCTGCCAGGCTGTCTCTGAACAAAAGAGAGACAAAAGCAATATGTCCAGGATAGGAAGTGCCTGTTATAGGAGCGGGGGTGGGGCTTATAGGAGCTGAGGTGGGGTTGAGTGAGGTAGCGGTTAGGGACTGGAGGAGCCTGTGACATCACTAGTTGCTAGGAGGAGAGCAAATATTAGGTTACGCTTTTGGTGGGAGTAGGGACATGTTGGAAAGAAGGAAGCTGTTATAGACAGCAGCAATCCTAAATTGGAGCGAAATCTATCAGTCTCCTCATCCACACTCTAAATTAAAAGAAAAATAAATATTATAGAAGTAGAATGTATGTGGCACTTGATAAAGTACTAGCAAAAGTATACTCATCATCTTCTGTTTAGTTTTCATGGAGCATTGTAATAGCTCTTCTTAAAAATCTGCAGTCATATACCTTACACTTTTGGCTAAATATATAAATTTTGGTAGGGACCAGATCTAGACAAAATGACTACGAAGATGTATAGAGCTTGTATATCAAAGTGAAGTAGGATCATATTAAATTTTTCTTATCTTCAATTTGCATTGCTTTTAGTTAAAACTTTAGCCAAAGCTTCTGGTTTAGAGAGATGAATGTTTGTTATTTTGCTCATAATCATCTTTTTTTTTTTCATTTTTTCATGTGTCTAAAACACTCCCACCAACCACATTCTATTGAGATAATGGAATCATTACATTAAAGCACTTGAAACCAATTTTTATTAATCATGCACTTTAATCAGACCTTCAGTGAATAATTTGTATCTATGTGCTAAAATTCTTAAAAAAAAAAGATTAATTTTTTTAAAAATGTAGTTCAATGTAGGAAGCCTGAACATAAATAAATAGTACCACTATTTTCCATAATATAGATTGAGAAATTTAAGCCATATATGATTTAATTTTGAGGAATTGTTTACTTATACATTAGGAAATTTCAAATAGGAATTTAATTATTTGGAGCTATTTTTGCAGTTCTTTCTATTAGAAAATTTAACCTCATAAGTCCTTTCTTTTCATTTCTCTTAAAAATTATGCTTGCTAATGAAGGGGCATGACAGAGAAAGATTTGGAAGAGTTTTTAGCTGGAAGTCAAGGACAGAAATTGAAACTGTAGCATGGAAGGTGAGCCGGTCCCAGCACCTGGAAGGAAGCTCCCCCACTGCCATCCCAAGATCCTAGGTCAGAGAAGGTGAGCCACACGGGTGCCAGAAGCAACCGCACCACCCCCACCCCATGGAAATAAGACATGTAAACAAGCCTCAAAAACAGACTTCTGGATCACCTACAGCAACCCCAAAGGGAAACGAGATGAACAATCTGATACTCAACCACCTGGACTCTCTGAACTGGCAAAAAAAAAGGTCCTGGGAAAAATGAAATCAGAAACAATTACTCAGATAACAGCAAAGATTTTGCTCATGGTACAAGACATGATTAATAAATCTAGAGAGGACACAGATTAAAAAAATAGAGGATCTGAGGAACATGATGGAATCCCAACATAGGAAAGAAATGGAAT
>NW_004624772.1:320279-331632 GCF_000247695.1 Heterocephalus glaber
TTATCCTACAGATAGTGTGCCTGGAACGCTCTCTCCCCGGGTACACAGGTGGTTGGGTAATAAACTCAGGAATTTCAAGTGGTGAATTCCTAGTTTAAGCACAAATTTGAGAGAACAAAGGAGACGGCTCCAAAATGGAGTCATTTTGGTCCCACAAATGTCTATTTTATTCCTGTCTTACTAATACAGATAGTACAGCTTGGGCTACAGAAGCACTCCCTTCCACTTGTCTGAACCTGGACCATGCCATGTACCTTTAACCTAAGGCCTACTAGCTGGAGGCAGAGATGAGAAAAAGAAAGATCTCTGAGCCTGTCCTGAAACCTTACAAAATCACAAACCAGGACTCATGGATTGCATGACCTACATTAATCTTTCTTCATGCTTGGAGCATGAAGGATCATGCATATGGACTACATCTCATACATCCAAATATAACAGTGAATTATGGGATTGGGCATAGGCAATAGATAATGGCTGACATGACTCAGCATCTTGTCAATCACTTTGTCAATCATGCTTTGAAAGACACAATGGGAGGCATCTTAGACCTGACATAATATTTTAAATTCTTAAACCCAATGCCTTAAATGCTCATGACTATTTCCTTTCAGTAGGCATGAGCTCACTTACTCAGAGTATACTGTGACCTGATAAAAACTCTGCTGCTTTGTCCTTACTGTTGTGTGTCAAATTCAATTCTCTGTAGTCCACAGGAACCTAGGAACCTGCCCAGGCGTGGCAACACTACTATTTATTTTGAAAGGATATAACTTGTCAATTTCACAGGGGAGAAGAATGTGACAATGTACTGATTCAGTTCATCCATATACTTTACCATAGTGCCACAAATATAAATCAATAACTTCTATTTTTGATTTACCTTGCTTTTCAAGGAAATTGATTTTCAAAAATAAAAGATAGAATTAACATGACTAATAACATTATTGAATGATTTTTTTTACTTGTATTTTAGGGTGAAAATTATATAGAATGTACATCTGATTTTCAAGTAATTCAAGTTTTAAGAATAATATTTTAGGACTCTAAAATAACTTTAATAATAAGATAACTGTCAGTGACTCTCAGTCAAAATCTGTAAGTCATCAATTTGTTTTAAAGTAATGCTGTGAAATACTTGCACTAAATTTAATAAGCAAAAGAAGTAATATCTTAGGAAACACATAAAAATAAACACAACTAAGTAAAAACAATATATTTAGAAGAAAGTTTAATATATGAAATAACAAAGTATTTATGAAAATTAGTTAAGTAGAAATCTTGGAAATAAAAATAATTACTGAGTAAAACACAACTAAATGGGTGACTGAATAATAGAATAAAAACTAGTGAAGAGTTAATTTGCCAGCTGGATAATTGAAGCAAATACACTTCCCACTGTAAAAATGCAGAGATGGAAAATTTTTATTTTATTTTATTTATTTATTTATTTTTTGGTACCAGGGATCAAACTTGGGTCCTTGTGCTTGCAAGGCAGACAGGGGAACCACTGAGCTAAGTCCCTAGCCTGAAAATTTTTATAAAATGTATAATAGAAGATAGAGTCAAAGAGATCCAAAGAGGATGGATACAGTCTAAAAACAATTACATATGGATAGGTGGAGGAACTATTTAAAGAAATAATATTTTTAAATCTGCCAAATCAGAGAACAATATTGATCCTCACGTTGAATGATTCCTCTAATTATCAAAAATATTTAAGAAGGCATATAGCTAGGAAATTGGTTTGAGATATGTGATAGGTATAGATAGATGATTGATAGATGATAAATAAAATGGTGAAATTTCACATAATTCTGGATAAACAGTATATGAAAACTATGTACACTTTTCAAAATTAATTTTGGATTCAAGGTAGAGGTAAAGGTGAGGAAAAAGCTTTATATAATTTAGAATATAAAAGGAAAGCTTGTGTCTTGCATTTAGGTTATGTATTAGTATAGAGGACAGCAATGTTTTTTGAGAGGGAAGAGCTTCTTGCTCTCCATAATCCTTGCCAACACATTTATGGTTTCAGACAGTACAAACTTGTTCAGTAAAAGATCCTGGAAGAGTTATTAGGAGGAAAATTATTTCCTGACAGAGCTAGCCTTAGCTACATAGTTATGTAAGATTTGAGTACTGTTTTTTAATCCAGATAGTACTGAAAAAAACCTACTTGAATCCTGATTTCATCGACACAAGAGTTGAACTTTGCACATTATTGCTGATGAATACCATCCTTAACCATCATTTTAAGACTTCATAACAATGCTGTCTAGTTGTAAGAATATTCTCTAATTCATTGTTGTGGAACCAGAAAAAGCTCCTGTCAGAGTTGTGGAAAATGTTAGTTCAGATAAAGTGGATCCTTGAGTTACAACTAACCTCACATGTGAACAGAATTTTATATTTAACTTATGACCAAAGTCTTGAGTTACAATTCAAATGTTGGCCACTTGTGCAGTTGTAAGCAAAGACTCATGATGCCAGAAAAGGCTATGTAAGCATACGCAAGTGTCAGTCTGAGTCCAGATGCATATGTTTGTGGACGTGATTTTGACCATTGTTTTATATAATCACCAGGATCATTGTTATCAAAGTGACCCCAAAATAGCTATAAAAGAAGCTTTAGGAAGGTAGAGAAAGCAATCACAATCAAAAGGAAGGGAAACTGTGGAGAAATATGAGAGTGGCATTTGTGTGAATGATCTCACTAATATGTACAGCATGTCAAAATCTATCATCTCAACACTCTTACAAAGGAAAGATTTGCATAATGAAACTAGTGCTGCTAAAGGTGTTACTCAAATTAATAAGTAATGACCAACAGTGTTAGATGAGGCAGAAAGCCTATTATTAGTGTGGATAAATGAAAGGCAGATGGCAGGTTATAATCTATCTGACTCTATAAATTGGGCAAAGCTAGGGCTATAAATGCAGACCTCATAAAGGATAATCCATCAACAAGTGATAATGGTGACATATTCTGTGCCAGTGAGGGGTGGTTTCACAATTTTAAAGCAAGAACTGGGGTTCATAGCTTAATTAGGCATGGTGAAGCAGCCAATGCTGATAAATGGGGTGCTGAAAATTACATACACCATTTTGAAATGATAACACAGAGAAATGTCTTTTGCTCTCATCAAGTTTTCAACTGTGGTGAAACTGGTCTTTTCTGGAAGAAAATACCCATGAGAACATAAATTACACAGGAAGAGAAGAATATCCAAGGCCACAGCCTGTGAAGGATAGGTAACCTTATTGCTATGTGTCATTGTGAATGGTGGTCTCAAGATTAATCTTCTCTTGGCTTATCACTTGAGACCCCTAGAGTGTTCAGAAAACACAAAGTCATGAAGTAGGCTAGGGGTCATGTGGAGCTCTTAACGCAAAAGTCTGGGTAACAAGAGTACTTTTTATTGAGTGGATCAGAGAGGCTTTCTCTTCTACTGTTAAGAAATATCTAGAAGATTAAGGTTTACCACTCAAGGCTCGCATAATCATGGACTGTACTCCTGCTTACCCATAAGATTTGGAAGAATTGGCTGAAGAATTCCCATGGCTCAGAGTCAAGTTCCTGCCACCTAATACAATTCCTCTACTGCAGGCTATGGACCAGCAGGTTATAGCTAACTTTAAGAAGTTATATACCAAGGAACTCTTCCTGAAGTGATTCCAGAAGGTCTTAGATACAGATTTAACTCTTAAAGAGCTCTGAGAGAAACATTACAGTATCTTTTCCTGTGTGCGGTTAATTGAAAAATCCTGAGCCAATGTATCTGCAAGGACACTGAGATCTTTCTGGAAGAAAGTGTGGCCTAAAATTATACAGGAGAGAGACTTCGAAGGCTGTGTAGAGGAGCCTGAACCTTCTATTTACCCTGTGTGGTTGATGACACTGTCACCATAGCAGAGTCCATAGGCTAGTAGGTAGACAGTGGTAATGTTGAGGAACTTGTGGAGGAACACTCAGACCAAGTGTCTACAGAGGAACTTCGGCAACTTCTGGCTGAGCAACAGAGAATGGCAGCTGAATAGCTTTCTGAAGAGGAGGGGAAGAATCACAATCAGTGCAGCAAAGTTCTTCTGAAATAAAGGAAATGCTGAAAAACTGGACAGAGCCACAAACATTTGTAGATAAGACCTACCCACACAGAGTAAAACACAATCATTGCATTCTCTTGCTTAGTGACAATATTATGTCATACTACATATTAAAGAAAAGAGAAACAGACAACCTTAGACAAGTTTTTAGTTCTGAAAAAGTTGAGTCCTTGTGAGCCAGGAACAGGTCCTAGTGGGCTACAGACTCTTCCAAGGAGAGAAAAGACACCAGAGAAATAGATTCCTGATGTTTTTATGGAAGGGGACTCTCTTTCCAAACAATAACTACCTTCCATTTCATCCTCCTTTCCAAGGATGTCAACTTGAATGATGAGTACATTATGAAATTGTTGTTTCTAGTAAACTGGCAGATTTTATGACTTTTGGTGAATACACTGGGAAAATTATTGGTGTTTTTGGTAAATTCTACACATTATACAACCCTTTTCAATTATGAAAAATTTAGTTAATGGGTACTTTGGGAGGTTCAAAACACATTATGGGTATTTCCATTATTCCTTATGGGAAAATAGTCTGGACTTACAACCAACTTGAGTTACAACCAGCCCTGTTGAGTGAGTTGAGTTTGTAAGTCAAGGGTCCACTGTAGTGGCTGATCTTGAAAAGAAAAAAAAATCCCAATGCTTTCAGAAATACTATAATAGGTTCTCTATTGAAACAAAACAAAGCAAAATAGAACAAAAATAAAACAACAAAAGGTGTTACATTTGGTTTAGATTTCTCTTTGGCAACACTAAATGTTAACAGTGATTTTTTTTTTGACACATAAGATTTCACAGTGCAAGTTGTTTTTTAGATGTAAGGTATTTGAGGAGGTCATTGACATTTCAGATCAATTGGCCAAGAATGTTAAATCAACCATGCTTGAGGTTATTTATAAGAACTAGTTTGTGACAGAGGCAATTTACTGTAATTCTAGATACCTTTTTGGTTTTTCAATAAAATGTATTTTTCATCAATTCCTTGGACTTTTCATGACATCAGGAATTAGACACAATTGAGCTTGTATGCACATTTGGAAAATAAATGAAGTCTTTGAAAGGTAATTCTAGCTCTCTTTTAGTGTAGTTGTCCTTACTTTTCATTAGGCTCCCCTTTCTACTCTTCCATCTCCAATAAATCAGACCTCTAACCATGTCTTCATTCAAAATCTTTGTGCTTTCTACCATTTCTACTACTATACATATGTACATCCCTGTCTCCTGAATTTCTTTCTGATTTATTTCTATACACCCTTCCAGAATTCACATCTTTTCCTTCCTGACACAGAATTACAATGTAATTAATATCTATTGGAAATTAATAACAGTGCACACAAAACTTCATACATAGTGCACACTGGAGCCAATGTCTGGATTCCGTTCTTGTATTAGTTTGCTGAAGGTATAACAAGGTACTGCAAACTGGAAGATTAGACAATAGAAATTTATTAGGAGAGCAGTCATATTGTATTAGATTAAGGGCCTTTACTACTCAGTACCATCTCACATTAACTAATTATGTCTGCAAGGACCTGATTTGCAAATAAGTTCACATTTTGGAGTATAAAGGGTTAGGCTTTCAACATATGGGACTGGATGTAGGCTTATGGAGCACAGTTCTATATGTTCACAGTTCATTTACCTTCTTGAGCAAAGATTTTACAGTTGTTATAATTGGAATCATACTATTATCTACCTCATAGTGTTTTTAGTGATAAGTGAAGGAACTTCACTTAGAATAATGACCAACACTTACTAAGCACTTCTAGTAGTGAGTAAACATGACATTTCTGGTATTAATGCATTTTAATAAACATGTTAGGGGAAAATGTTCATAATTTATATGGGCTAGACCTTGTCAGTGCTGTATCTATTTTCAGGAAAGCATTAGGGTCATTATTTTCTAGATGCCAGTAAAATGGCACTTATGAGAAGATCATGACTTTTACTACTAAGCACTGCTTATAGCACTGATGTATCATGGTCACCTGGAGTTTTAAAAATCACACTGAGCTGTGCCTGATTATCAGAAAAGTTTTTGGTAGTAGGTTTAAGTAGCTTTCAGTTATCAGAGTATCTATTTCAGGAAAGTCATGTGAGGATATGCTTTAAAGTTTATTTGAGAAATTGCTATTATAGTTTATGTGCAAAGTTTTTATATTTGAACATAAAATGCATATTTCAATTCATTATGTTAATGTGATAAAAGAAAAGCAACAATGCCAGAAAATTCTCTCAGGCTGACTAAACTAAGGTATAAACATATTCAGCACTGTTTAGATGTAAATGAATAACACATTGCATTCTGATGTAGCTGAATAAATGTTTGTACTTCTATAATTTTGATAATAATAAAACTTTGAGGCAATTTTTATTCATGTACTTTCTAAAAACCTATTACCTTTTTCACCTGCTTGCATTTTGTGCTTTATGTAGTGATATTGACAAAATGATAAAGGTCTTGCTGTAATTGGGTTTGCACATTATTTTTAAGTGTGCTGCAAGTTCATATGAATAGATATTAAAAGGAATATTTTTAAGCAATTAAAAAATGAGAAAGAACCAAAGATTCTAAAGTAATAGAATTTAAATGATGTAATAAAAAGTTCTGGCCTTAAAATAATTTTTATTTGCTACTTTGACTATTTAGACTATAACTCTCTTATTTGATTTGTTTTTATCTTTATTGAAGCATAATTCCTGTGCACATAAAGTTTATGATTTGATAAATTTTGATTTAGGTATATTCATCCATCACCACATTCAAGATAGCATTCATTACCCACAAATGTTTCTTTGCAACCTTTTGTAATCATTCCCTTTTATTCCTATCTATGCCTCCTACACCATTCCCCAGAAAATCACTGTTCTACTTTTTAACAGTAAATGTTAGGTTTTATTCTATAAAATAAAATATAAATAGATTTATTCAGGTTGTACATAGGTTTTTTTGTGTAGCTTATGTAGCTATAATTTTATGAGATTTGTGAATATTTGTGTTGACCTCAATAGTTTATTCAGTTTAATTGCCGGGCAGTATGACAGTGTTTGGTTATATTGCAGCATGTTTATTTACTTGGTAATGACCAATTAGGTTTTTTTGCAGCACTTACTCTTAAAAATGAAGAAGCTATAAATACATGTGCACAAGCTTTTGTATGATCATACACTTGTAATTCACTCCAAGCAATAGGGGTAGAATGGTAGTAGTATTGTATTGTATGTAGTAGTCCAAGTGTGTTACTTTTATAGTAAACATTTTTTAAATGAGGATATCATTTCATGTGCCATCACTAATATCTGAGACATTCATTTGCTCCATGTTTTTGCTGGATGTTTTTGTGCTCTCAAATATTTTAATCTGAGACATTTATATAGATGAGTAGTGTATCCTACATTGGTTTTCATTTGCATTTGTCTAAGACTAATGATGTCAGCATCTTTTCATGTATCCATGTATCTTCTTTTTTGAAGTGTCTGTACAAATCTTTTGTACATTTTGTTATTGAGTTATTTCCATTATATTAAGTTAGTAAAGTTTTTATATTCTAAGTACAAGTTCTTTATCAGGCTATGACTTGCAGCTATTTTCTCTGACTCAACAGATTTTTTTTTAAGTGTTTTTCCAAAATATGATTAAATTTTTTTTCTTTCTCATTGGTACATGTTTGTAGTACATAATGATTACATTCTTCATGGAGATTTTTTAAATGTACATAATACATCTTAATTCTTCTTTAATCCCCTTCCCATTTCTTTCCTTTCCCTTCCTTCCATCTTTTAGTCCTCTGTCCTTTTGCAATAAAATCTATGTCCCTATTTCCTATCATCTTTTTTTCATTTTGCTCTTTATATTTTTGGTCAAAGTATGCCCCTTCTAGATTTCTTCCAGAAAGAGTTAATGACATGATATTTTATTGATACACAGATATCCATTTTTATAGCAGTACAATTCATAACAGCTAAATCTTGGAAGTAGTCTATATGTCTACCAGCAGATGAGTAAACAAAGAAAATGTGGCATTTATGCACAATGGAGTACTACTCTGCCTTAAAGAAAGACTTGAGTTCTTTGCAGAAAATGGATTCACCTTGAACCCATAATGTTAAGTGAAGTAAGTCAGACATACAACCTTAAATATCACATAGTTTTGCTTATATGAAACACACACACTCTCACACACATATATAGTATGAAGTAAAAGACAGATAATAGGAAAAAAGAGAAAAAAAAGATGTGTGAACAATGTATTAAAAGTGTATCTTGACTTAGTACAATTGTTTTATATATTTTATATGCTCTTTGGCTTATTAGTCGGGTTTTCAATCTGTATATATGATAATTAATTTTATAAAATATTGTAAGATAAAGAAATGAATCTGAAAATAGAAGAAAAAGAAGTTGGAGAGAGGGGGCAAAATAAAGGAACTGAAATGTGTTGTATACATGTACCAATCTCCCACAGTGAATATAATCATTATGTACTGCAAACATGTGCTAGTAAAAGTAAAAAAAAAAATCAAAGAAATTATTTGGAAACATATTGTAATAAATTGGAGAATGTAAAAGAAATTGATAAATTCTTAGACACAATGACATACCAAAAATGAACCAGGAAGATGTAAAGACCCTGAAGAGACCCATAACAAGAATTAAAAACTCTACCAACTAAGAAAAGCCCCCAGGACCTGAGGGATTCAGAGCTAAGTTTCAGTAGAATTTCAGAGAATTTACACCAATACTCCTCAAACACTTTCATGATTCTGAAAGGGAAGGAAGACGGTTGTATTAGTTACTTTTCTCATTGCTGAGAAAAAATACCTGACACCCAATGTTAGAGGGGGAAAGGTTTATGTGGCTTACATTTTTTGGAGGTTTCAGTCTATAATTAGCTGGCTCCAAGGCTGGGTGGGAAAGTGGCAACAGTTCATGGTAGCAGAAGCAGCAAAAGTAACAAGAGACCTTAACAGTGTCTTCCTGCCCCTTTTATCTTATTCAGACTACCAGGATTACATCAATGCCTAACCAATCACTCACATATGGTAGTTTAGTAATCACATGACCCTAATCCTAGCATCACACACACCTATGACTGCATGAGGCTTTGAGGGGGGGGACTTCTAGACCTAAAACATTCCACCCCTGACCCCCTAAAGACTCACATGCATTTCTTTACACAAAAGGCATTTAGTCCATCTCTAAGAGTTTCTGAAGTCCTAACAGTTTTAGGATTGCTGAAAATTTCAGTCTCCTCTCAGATTTAAGGCGAACTCAGTAGCAAGCTCCTGTACAAATGAAAAGAAACTTAAACACTTCCAACATTCAATGGCATAAGGTAGATATTTCCATTCCAGAAGTTATAAACCAGGGGATAAGGAAAGGGAACAAAGCAAGACCAAAATCTAGCAAGACAAACATTAAATCCTATAGTTTCATGTCTAGCATCCAAGGCAATCTGTGGCAAGTTGTGAAGTCCAAAGGGCTTGTGTGGCTCCACTCCTATGGCAATGCAGATGGTTGTAGCTCTCATGCCTCATCTCTTAGGCCAGTTCTGCTTCCTGCTTGCAGCTTTCTTCAGATGATCCATGCTCCTAGATTCTCCAAACTTTTGGAGTTTCCACTTCTCCTTCAGATTTACACTCACATCTTCACACATTGCTCTCTCAGGGGCACACTGCTTGGCCTCCCAGACCTTCTTATGAAATCTGGGTAGAAGCCTTCTTGACCCAACAATTCTTTCATTCTGCATGGGCCTAAATATGTGGATGATGCCACAGTCTGCTGCCAGCTATAGCAATAGCCAGGTTTCCTTCTCTCTTGGCTGTAGGGATACAGTGCCTGGATTGCTGAGCACTCTGAATCCAATTCCAAGGAATAAATTCTCAAGGCTGCTGCCATTCTCGAACATGGTGCTCTGAGCCTTTTTTCTCTAGGTCTTTCACTTTTCCAATTTTGAGACTGCAGAGAGTAGAATCTTGCCGTTGCTTGTGATGCCCTCAGGCCATCTTTTCTATTCTCTTGTTCCTTCTCAACAATCAAGATCTCCTCTGCTCTATTTTTGCAGGCTGCAACTTTACTGGAGTTTCCCTTCTGGTAAAACTCAAGGCATTTTAAATCACTCTTCTGGGCTTTTTGCTCTTGATTCTCAACATAGATTTGGCTAAAAGCCCCCAACAGCAGCCATGTCATGGCCTCAAATTTAGACTGCCTTGAAATTTCTTCTGTTAGATTAATTAGTCTGGTGCCCTTAATCTCAGTCTCAGGCAAAGTCTCTGGAAACTAGCAAAATGAAGACAAATTTTCTGCCAAACAATAACATGTATAATCTGGAGTCCAACAGCCAATGCAGTCCTCCTTCCCAGCAGAAACATCCTGAGCCTGGTCTTTACTAGCTTTCTGGTCCTCTGAGCTCTGACCAGACTCTCCCATACAGAAGAGCCTAAAGCATTCCAGCTGTACTTGTACAGCTAGTATCTTGAAATCTTTCCTAACTCTTCTCCTTCCCACAAGCCAGTTCCAAAGGCTTTTGAGCCACGTGGCCAGGTACTGTCACAGCAATGACCCCACTTCTCTGGTACCACATTTCTGTGTTAGTTACTCTTCTCTCATTCCTGAGACAAAACACCAAAAACCCCAAATTAGAGAGGGAAAGGTTTATTTGGCTTACAATTCATAGAGATTTCAGTCCATAATCAGCTGGCTCCAAGGCAGGGTGGCAGAGCGGCAATAGTTCATGGCTGCAGAAGCAGCAAAAGCAACAAGGGACCTTACTAGTGTCTTTCTGCTCCTTTTATCTTGTTCAGACTACTGGAAATTAGGGTGGTGCCAAACCAAACACTCATATGAGTGTAGTGGTTTAGTAATCACAGGCTCTTACTCTTAGAATCACACATCTATGACTGCATGAGGCTTGGAGGAACATCTAGACCCAAAGCATAACAACTGCCAAACTCACTTCTTGAAACCAGAATTATCCTCATAAAAAATTCATGAAGACTCAATGCATGCTGGCAGATTCCAGAAGGTGATGAGGGAGAGAATACATTCACCTTTAGAGACTCTGTAGAGGGCGAGCAAAATTCTATTGAAATCTCGATTTGGGGCTATCAATTCCAGAATCATGAATAAATGACTTTCTGTTGTTTTAAGCTAGCAAAAGTTTCATTAATAAAAATAATCCTAGGAAACTAATATAATATGAACATAGACATTTTAACAAAGTATTAATTAATAGAATTTAACA
>NW_004624772.1:335632-347220 GCF_000247695.1 Heterocephalus glaber
ACAATGTTGAGTTCCTAAAATGAGGGGAGAAGTGTTCCTTCTTTTTTCTGCTTTAATTGTTTGATGTAATTTATCAGTTAAAATGTATATGAGCCTGCTGTTGTCATATAGGTGGGTTTTCCAGCTAGGAATGTACTTTCTTAATAGGTGCTATTCAAATTTTATATTTCCTCCAGAGTTTCATTAATTTGTCTTTCAAGGTACTTCTTAGAAGTTGTCAAATTTATTTCAAAAAAAATTTTTGTAATATGCTTTCTATATCCTTTTAAATTCTGTAAAATCTCTAGTAATGTCTCCTAGATCTTAATTTTGAAATTTTAAAAATGTATAATTAATATTGTGTAACAGGAAGAAAAGGTCTAAAGTTGCAGGGAAAGTGGAAGGCGTAGTGGAAAGGAAAAAGGGAAAAGAAAAAATATGAGAAAAGGAAAAAATGGAAACAAAGTCTTTGCAAATAGGGAAGGGTGGGGGGAGTGAAGGGAGGGCAGGGGAATGGAAAAAAAAAAAGAATCAAGATACTCATGTAATGGTACAAGATCCCAATGATGAATGTCACTGTATTTTAAACCAAAAATGTACCAGTAAACTTAATGGGAAAAAAATTATTTCTATTTATAGTTGATGTAATTGTCTAAGTAGGAATCTCAAGGAATCTATCAGAAAAATTCTAGAACTAATACATAACTTTAATAAGATCACAGAGTCTAACATAAATATTCACATATTGACTGCATTTCTATAATTAGCCATAGAACAATGAATACTGAAATTAAAATACACTATGTTCATAACCACATAAAATGAAATACTTAGTTGTAAATATAACAAAACATGCAGAATTTTATGAAATTATAAAGGTGAGAAAAAACAAAGATGTAAATAAATGGTTATTACTGTGTTTCTGTATTGAAAGACCTTCATAGTAAAGGTAATAATTCCTTTATATCGATATAAAGATTTAACTCAGTTCCAAGCAAAATTTTGGCAACTTTTTAATAGTTTTTTAACAAAATTATTCTCAAATTTGTATGAAAGGTAAAATAGCTAAAACAAATTTGAAAAAGGAAGAATAAAGAGAGAAAAAACAATTCTACAGAATTTCTATGCCATTTTGAGATCTATAATACATTTGTCTTAGATCTAGTTGCTTATAATCTTTAGACCTTTATTTCCTTACTTATCTTCTGTTTGATTGTTCCATACTTTGTTAAAAGTGGTATGTTAAAGGCTTCATCTATTGTTGTAGCACTCTTTCTCCTTTCAATTGCTATCAATTTTTGCATCATATATTTAGATGTGTTACTTAATATGAATATTTATAATCATTATATTTTCTTGCCATAATAAACATTTATTAATATATAATTTCTTTATTTTCTGTACACTGTTTTGACTTGAAATCCAGTTTGTTTACTATTAGTACAGTCACCTCTGGTTTCATTTGGTTGCTATTTGTGTGTAATATTCATTTTCATCCTTTAATTTTCAACATTTTTGTGTTTGGATATAAAATGAAACTCACATAGATCACGTATATTGTATTATGTTTTCTTAATCCATTCTGCCATTATCTATTCTGATTACAGATGTCAATCTATTTACATTTAAAGTAATTACTGATATGAGGAAATTTCATTTTGTCATTATGCTACTTTTGTCTATATGCTTTATATATTTTATCTTCCACTGGTTGTATTACTGTCTTCTTTTGTGTTCAGATTATTTTTTATAGTGAAATACTTATGTCTTAGTTATTTTCTTGTCTCTGTGACCTGATACTGGGTACTCGCTCACCAATTAAAACAGGATAGTGGGTGTCCCTCAGTCTCTGTTCACTTTTATGTTCCTCAGTTTCAGATAAATCTCATTGCCCTGTCTTTAAGTACAGTAATTCCTTTTTCTGGCTGTGATAACTCTAAAAATCACATTTTCTTCTTTTTCCCAAGTTTTCTGGTTCTTTCACTTGTTTCCATTTTTAATGGTTGTTGGTGGTCTTTGTGAGATGGATCAGCTTGAAGTATAAATTGAATGTCTTCAAAGATCCTTTTGGAGCATGTGCCTTCCCCTGGAAGTGTGTAATGACTTTCAAATTCCCCCCATAGGTGGTTACTTTGGGAGCATCTAGTGTTCAGTGTCTGTCTCCCAAAAGTGTAAAAAGAGAAAAAAAAGAGGTGAGGATTTAAGAGCACTTTATATTCCTGGGGAAGTCATTACAGCCAGTGGAGGTGAGGCTTTTAAGAATGAGAGAAGTTTAGCTACCACATTTCTGATGGCATTTCTGTGATCAGCAGTAGTAATCAATGGTGGGAGTATCATCTCTGATATTTGGACCGACCCCTTTTTGCCCACTTGGTTCCTAAAAGTTCTGAGCAAGCTGCTCTGGGAGCTTGCCTACAATCTGGAGGGCAGGGGGGTAGTTGTTACAGTGCCAGGAGCTGAAATCCACCAAAATTAATCACAATGAACTGCCCAAGCATTCCTCTAGTGATTGCAGGCCTTTGCTAGAGGCACAAATTCCAAAATACTTACATCAGACATATTCTACCAGTTCAATTGTCGAGGTGAAGAGATAGATTTTAGGTATTTTTCTGTAAACTTTTCAAGCCCCTTCTACTATTTCCTTTTGAGGAAATAGAGAATGAGAAGTTATATGTCATATGACACACCAGCATCTCTTAGATATAAAAAATAGTTATTGCTTCCCTGAACTTGCTATATATAAAAAAGAAAGATTATCATTTTAATATCACTGAAGAGAAATGAGCCACTGAGAGCATTTGATAAATCTGCAGCATTTTTTTAATGGTAACACATTTATTTATAACACATTTCATTGAGTTCTTGTGGGAGTGTGGAGCATTGCTTCTTCGGAATGTTTTTTTTTTCAGATACAATGTAGGAACTTTAATGAAAGCCCCCTTAACAGAACAATAAAACCTTTTCCAAATTTAAATCAAAAAAAGAAGCATTCATGGTGCATTTTAAGGATATTGAAAATAAGGTTCACAAGAAATAGAAAATGGGATGATCTTAGGTGTTTAAACATGGACAAAGAATGGAATCATTATAATCCACACTACTGAGATAATTGCCTTGAATACTTTGGTGGGATTTCAGATATGTTCATTTTATTTCTGTCTGAAATTTCTGTCCATGCTTCTTCTTTCATACAATCTGTGGAATTGTTATGTATTTTTCTAAACTTAAAACAATTTCTCTGCCAACTTCTTCCTTATCTCAATAACTACTGACTACTATCAGAATTTGTCATTATCTTTCCTATCTTCCTTAAAACTTTTATGAATAATTTACCTGGATTTACGAACAGGCCAGCTTTCAGTATTGATGAACTGCATATCTGCTTGTCTTCATGTAATGAATATATTACTTCAGTGTAGATGTATAATTTATCTTTGGATTCTTAACTTCTCAGAGGGACATTCAATCATTCACTGCTAAATTGTAATTCATTTTGTATTTTCTGATTTTTATTTGTCATTTAGAGTTAATTTAAAATTTACTGAATGCCTATCATCTGCTGGGCAGCAAGCACAGTGCTAGACATCTAAAGTAAAAATAAAACCAAGTTTGATCCTGGCACACAGTGGTGTGGCCCACAGTGGTAGGGATATTAAGATAAGGACTTTAAATAGTTTAAAATACAATGTAAGGAAAATATAGATGTAGGAATGCTCTGAATAGAGTGGAGATAAATAGTTTGCATTGATACATTTTGTCAGTGATTATCATATTCTTTATCGCTCTTGCTTTTGCAATCTAGTATGATAATGGTCATTATCATAGAGTAAAAAGGTCCAGATCTTTAATAATTTAGAAATTGTCTGCCTTATTATGTGACTATTTCAGAACTTTTGGAAAAATAGGAATATAAAATTTAATGACTATAAAGTCAATTGTTATTCAAGGATTTATATCTTCCTTTACTGTCACTCTTGCAAAGTATCTCCATATTTCTATTATGAGCTCTGTTTATCATCTTAATAAATGCTACATCCATGCATCAGTATATATATATATATAATAATTTCCTCTTACCTTTGGGGGATATGTCCTAAGACCACTAGTGGATGCCTGAAGCTGTGTATAATAATGAAATATGCACTAGTTTATTTTCCTTTACACATAAATTTACAATAAAGTTTAATTTGTAAATTAGGCACAGTGAGGAATTAATAATGAGCAGTAGTGTAGGCTCAATGTTTTTTTGGTGTGGAGCACATTGCTCTCAACTGGCACACCTGTTCTGTTCCTGTCTTCCACCCACAAATTTAGAGCCACTTCCATTTTAACCATTATGCCATTTCCAGTTTTTCTTGGTGAAACAGAGAAAGTCTTATATAATTTTCATATTTTTTTGGGTTTGATACAGCCATCATGGTTTAAGGTTTTGATTTATTGTTATAGATAATAAATTGTAACATTATTTCAACACTTACTTTTTTGTTTATAATGAAATTAATCAACAGCAAAGACCCTTCTCAGATAATATGCATGTATCTAAAACTAAAAGTGCTGTTTTATATGAGAGGAAATGGAATTTTAATAGAATGTAGTTCTAGAACTTTTAATGAATTGAAAAACTGAAAGCATAAAATCACGTGATTATCAAATACATATTGTAAATTCATAACTTTTAGAAATATAACAGCATTTTTTTTCTGAAGCACAGATAAATCTTTATTTTTGTTGCTGTTCTTAATGAGATGAATGCACATTAGACAACTTCTCACACATTGTTTTACAAGTACTGCAAAAGGAATTGCAAGTATAAGAAAAGCACAAACCATAGAAATCACTATTCCTGTTTTTGATAAAGTAACATTCAACTATCCAGCAAAATTCAGTGTGTTCAACATTTATGTCAAGAGAGGCTTAGAAAAATATAAAGAATAGATAAAATTCATCTCCTTACAATGTATAATCTAGTGGACAATGTAAAGAATACTTGAAGAAAGAAAAAATGAAAAAAATATTTGTCAGTAGGAAAAGTCATTACAGAATTCACAAGTTAGGAGAGGGCAGCAAGTATTTCCTGTTGCATATGAAATTAAATAATAGAAAAGCTCTGTTAACTGACCTCCAAGAATTAAAATAGCCCAATTAACTTCAGCTCTCTATTCTCTCTATAAATCATACTGATGAATGTTCCAAATATTCTGAACACTAGGAACTAGGTCACTCTTTGGTCATGACCATTTGTTTGCAATGGGTGGGACAATGCTTACCAACAGTCAAATGTATGCCCACAAACCAACTATGCCATTGTAATTTATTACTGTAAATATGTCTTTTAATAATAAAACATTATTTAAACATTGTAAGCTTTTAATAAAATGACTCCTTAAAAATTGCTTTAAATTTAGGAGTGGGACAGACATCTTAAAATATGAGAAAATTTCACAAGTTGCTTCATAAATATCTTTATGTTACTGCTCTTTCAAAGAAACTAGTATTTAAACAATTACACTGTGAATGTAGTGACTAAATCAAATGTTTACAAGTTAATATTAATTTATATAATATAAGTAAAAATAACACTTTAAAGTTTTCTGCAGGATATACTCCACTGTTTCATATAATTTTCATACATCTCCTTTGATTTCAATAATTTTATGCAAAAACTAGGGAAGGTATGTTTATCTTCTTTGACAGATACCTAAATAATGATTTCCCAAAGATCATGTAGATGGAAAGTCACTGAGAGCAGACTTTAATCTACATTGTTCAAAGTTAAAAAGAAAATTTGTCCTCTACCTCTGTTTAAAAAATTTATTGATACATGTTTGTAGTGCATAATAATTACATTCATCATGAGGAGTTGATACATGCACATGACATTTCTTAATTCATTTTTATCCCCTTTCTCTCCTTTCCCTCCCTTCCTTGAACCACTTGGACTCCTTCATATATATATATCTATATATCCCATTACATTAAAATATATGTTTGTAGTACACAATGATCACACTCCTAGTAGGTAGTATTTAGTGAATGTACACAACATTTCACAATGCCTCCCCTCATTTCATATCTTATTTTCCTCCCCTTTCTTCCTCTACCTTTCTTTAAGTGAAATATTTTTGGAAAAGAAGAATCTATTTGTTGTCACTAAGTAAAATGGTTTTGCAAATGTGAAATTTATACAAATGTAAAATCTATACATATGAAGGAGTTTAATAAAAGATAAAATATCATTGTCCCTGTGGAATAAATGTGTTCCCCCAAAACTTTCTCCACCCAGAATTTCACATTATAAATTTATTTGGAATACTGCCTTTGCAAATGTTATTAAGAAAAAAATATTGAGATGGTATCATCATGGTGTTCATCATGTGGACACTAAATCTAATAAAAGGTACCCTTCTCAGAAATTTTTAAAAGAGGAAACAGATTCGGGGGCAAGCTGCATGAACAAACAGGTAGATATTGAATGTCGTATCCATAATGAATACCAAGTATTGGCAAGATCTCCAGAAGCAGGAGAAAGGCATGAAATGCAGTTGCCCTGGAGCTTTCTGAAGGAAGAAACATTCCTGACACCTTGATTTTCTACTTCTGGTCTCCAAAACTATGAGAAAATAAATTTCTGTTGCTTTTTACTACCAGGTTTGTGGCAATTTTCTTTTATAGCTCTAGGAAACTAGGACAACTGTTAAGATATAAATGAGAAGTCATGGGTGTATTTTCTATCAATATTCATTCAGTTGATGTAACTAATTATTAGTTATTTGTCTGGCAGTAGAAAACTTTGGTATTAAAGGTATTGCTCTCTTTTTTAGGAAACAGACAATATTTTAGTATCAATTCTATTCAATGATCTCAGTTCCAGAACAATGCCTTCTTACTATTTAAAATAGCATTAAGTGATTAGGAAAGAAGTCTAATAAATAAATACTTGCATGTATATTTCATTTCCAAAAAGACCTTTTTATATAACAGCAATATAAATTGTTTGGTTTTAAATAAAAACTCTATGTGTGTATGTTTATTTCAAATTACCCTGCTTACAGCTTTTTTCTTGTACTTAGTTATGAATGCATTAAATAAAGCCAGAAATGAAACACAGACTTTTCTTTGCCAGCTAATCCCTGAAAGTGAAAAATTTAAGAGGAATATGTTGGCCTAGTGAGAAATGGAAAGACATGGGTATCTTGAAAATTACACTTAAATTGATTCAATGATAAATGCTGAATAGAAGTTTATCACTTACAAATTTAATAAAACTTATCCATCAATACAGGACTTCTCTTCTGAAAATTAATATATGGTGAGTGGTTACTGCTACTAGAAGGCAACACACATATAATGACCAGATCACTAGCTGTTGGTCTGATAAAGGCAATATGTAAGGTTCTATAAAATAATTAAAAATCACTGACCTTTGACTTCTACTTGTTTAAAATAATATTTATGATGAGTATTTCTTAACCTTGAATATACACTGAAATTTCCAGGAAGATTTGTTTTAATACTGGATCTTACTTCTGGAGATTCTTATTTAATTAATGACTTGAGGATGATGATCTTTTAATCTTACGTGATTTCTATATGACTGTGGTGGATAATCACTGTATTGGATGTTTGCATAATATAGCTACCCATCTACAACCTAAAAAAAATCCCTTCATAATATTTTCTCATTTTACTAGCTAGTCTGGACCTTGTATTTAATTTCAAGCATAAAGGGAACTTTGCCCCCTAATACTCTTTCATTGTTGTTGTTTCTGGGGAAAATATAGAACATTCAACAATTAAGAGAATTGGTACATTTAAAGGCCTGCAATCTACAGATATCTGGAATTGACTTGAATTGCGAGTAAATTTGGTTAGGTTGAATAGATGGCAAGAATGGAGATGGAAATAAGGAATGAGGACAGCATGAAACTCTTGAAAGTAGGTATTAAAAATGATTAGGAACCTTTTTGTAATTTACAATCATGATAATACATTCCTATCTAGAAAATATGGTAAAACTTTTAAAAAAAATTAAACGTCGTCTTTGTATTCAAAGGGAAGAATCTTTTCAGCAGTATCATGAGTCTTTGTGTTGCACAATTTCAGTCGTCAGTAATTACACTGTGTTTTGTGTTGAGTCATAAAGTTGTAGAAAAGAGAGGCCTTTTGTAGATTACTATCTATTGAGGTTAAACCACTTAACAAGATAATTCTCTTTAACTTTAAATGAAAAACTTTGTCATCTGTTCATTCCAAATATATTTTATCACAGGCATATTTAATCATTTATTTCAAGGCTTAATCATTTAAAGCTTCCAAATTGATTGAAAATAGAGGTCAGAATAGTGGGAAGATACAATTTTACCTGTAGAATATGAATACATTTGATTGAATGCATGAAGAATTGCACAGAATCTGAGTTGCTTTTAGAGAAGATTGTGTGGTGTCTCTGGGCCAAAATGTGCTTAAAATTCAGTACATTCACCTTAAAATTTTATTATTATTATTATTTTTTTCACTGCAAAAGAACATTTACACTTTTTGTGGATATATTTAGGGTAAGTGTAGGAGGAAGTTAAGAATTACCAAGAATTTTTAAAAGGTGAAACTGGAGCTGGTTAAAAGGTTCCTGAACCACATTTGCTGTTTGCAAAGCACCATACAAAAGCAAGACTTCCTGCTTCATTGTCACAGGCTCGCTTCTCAGAACCATTCAGGGCTCAATATAGCAGATGTACAGCTATTTTTTATATCCCTTAAGAAGTTTCCCCCATTTTGATTTTCTTAGCAATTCTCTTAAAGTATGCAGGTTCTCAGAAGTGAGATTTATTGATAAATTCCACTCTGCTAATTTCCATGCATAGAGAGTGAACTCTGAATCATTTACAACCTAAAAAATAGTAATAAAATTTTAATTTAAATAAAACCTTAATAGTCATACATTATTTCAGTTATTCATTTGGCTGTAAACTAGGGCTGACAATCTAAACAATTCCTCTCAAATTTACAGACTTAGGCAACATCATAAATTGAGTGTACAACAGTGACAGAAATTATAGTAATTATAGTCTAAAATTAAGGATATACTTGGAACTTCATTCTTTCTTAAATTATAAATTTAAGAAAAAGTTTGGTTCCCAAATCATTTTGCCTATGAATTGATCTAGTAAGTAGATTTATTCCCTTTATGTCTCTTCTCTTCCCTCCCATCTTCCACGTTGTCCTGTTCATACTGTTTAATAAAAAATAGTGGGAACTCAGGTGCTAGGAGCAAATTTCACAAGTTCAAATATCAGATACATTGATTATTACATACTGTAAAATATTATTTTGCTTGTTTCCTTCTCTGAGAGTGGAAATATTACTGATTTTGATCATTGGTCATGATTTGAGATACTGCCTAATTTAGCTTGATATGTGACATGTAAATATCATAGATGTGATACATGTAGTTGTTATTAATTATAATCTGGCATAAATTTTACATACTGTACTTTTCAATTTTTCTATTTAAAACTTTTTTCATATTTTCTTGTAACTGAGTATTCAAATTGACATGTTTAACCTGTACCTTTTTCTTAATATTTTTGTGGGGTTTTGTTCCTGATGCCAGGGATCGAACTCAGGACCTTGCGCTTGCGAGGCAGGTGGCAGACCACTGAGCTAAATCCCCAGCCCCTTTTCTTAATATTTTTGTATCATCATTAACAACTACATTTTGTTAAAGAAATGTGATTTACTACACTTGGTTTTTACATTTTAATTGATAAATAATAATTTTGTAAATTTATGAGGTACAATGTGATATTTTATGTAAGACACAGAAACAAGTACCAACCACATTCCCTAAGAGCTTAGATTTATACCAATGCAAATATCTATACAAAAGGGTGATGTAGTGATATATGATTGTAATGTTTCATTTTAAAAAATCAATCTAGGGGAGTAAGACAAAAAAGGATTTGGTACTGAAATTATCACTTTTTAGATTTTATAAAGTAATTTTAATGGAAAAATAAATATGAATACACACAATCATCACAATTTCTCCTTCAGTGGTTTTATACAGAAAATGTGATTATTTAAAGCTATTATAAATTTACTTATCATTTTAATGTAACTCACTATTTCAAGACATGGTAGTACACAAAGGCTTATAATGTTATATGTGTTTCAAATATGTATTTAGACTAATATTTCATGATCAAACTTAACAACTGCCAGTAGTTTCACATAACTAACTTTCCAATCAGAAATATTCTGTCCAAAGAAATAGTAGACTGTCTTTATGGTGATATATTCTTAGCCTATTTTCCTAAAATGTAACTATTGTGTAACCATGAGTTACTGAAGCAAAAACAAACAAGAAAAGGAATTTGAACGTAAAAGGAAAGATAGAATAGCATACAAAAATTTGCCTCACATTTAAATAATTCCTTCAGAAATCAGAAAGTAGTTTTTGTTCATTTAGGATTTTTAAAACTTTTGCACCTCTGGACCAGGAATTTAGCTCAGAGGCACTGCACCTGCCTCACAAGTATAAGGTTATGAGTTCTATCCCAAGTTAAAAAAAATTTTTTTTTGTCTGAGAAACTGCTGGTGAAATTTTTTTCCCACATTGTGGGTTGTCTCTTCACACTGTTGGAGGTTTCTCTTGCTGTGCAGTAGCTTTTTAATAAGAAGAGATCCCACCTGTTGGTTTGTGCTAGTTTACGGGCAACTAAGGTTTGGTTCATAAAATCTTTTCCTACGCTAATGTCTTCAAGATTTCTACCTAAACTCTCTTCCAGCAAGTTTAGTGTTTCTGTTTTAATGTTTAGATATTTAATCCATTTCAACTTTAGTTACTGCATGTTGAGAGATATAGGTTTAGTTTTAATCTTTGGAAAGTTGAAATCCACCAGCTATTCCTCAGACCAAGGTCCACTATCTAGAATATATAAGGAACTTAAAAAAATCAGACCTCCCAAATTTAAACACCCAGTCCAAAAATGAGCATCTGAAATGAACAGACTCTTCTCAGACAACAAACTGGAAATAGCAAATAAATATATGAAAAAATTTTCAACATCACTGGTCATTCAAGAGATGCAAATGAAAACAATGCTGAGATTCCACCTTACCCAAGAAAGAATGGCTGCTATCCAAAAATCAACCAATAACAAATGCTGGAGGGGCTATGTGGAGGGAGGAACCCTGCTCCACTGCTGTTGGGAGTGTCAACTCGTGCAACCACTGTGGAAATCAGTATGGAGATACCTTAAAGAACTAAGACTGGAAGTCCCATTTGACCCAGCTATTCCCCTGCTGGGTATCTTCCCCCAAAGATTTAAAGGAATCATATCACAGTGATATACGTGCACACATGTTCATAGCAGCACAGTTTGTAATAGCTAAAACTTGGAAACAGCCCAAATGCCCATCAACTGGGGACTGGATAAAGAAAATCCGTTTTGGGTTTTTTTTTATTTTCTTTAATTTTTTATTTCTTTCCCCATTAAGTTTATTGGTACAGTTTAGGTATAAAATACAGTTACATTCATCATTGGGATCTTGTACCATTACATGAGTGTCTTGGTTCTTATTTTTTTTCCCCTTCCCTTGCCTTCCCT
>NW_004624772.1:359363-391397 GCF_000247695.1 Heterocephalus glaber
ATCTTTGCTGTTATCTGAGTAATTATTTCTGATTTCATTTTTCCCAGATCCTCTTTTGTTGCCAGTTCAGAGAGTCCAGGTATTTGAGTATCAGATTGTTCCATCTCGTTTCCCTTTGGGGTTGCTGTAGGTGATCCGGAAGTCTGTTTTTTGAGGCTTGTTTACATGTCTTCTCATTTCCCCAGGCAGGGGGGAGTGTGCTTCTGGCACCCATGCTTCTCAGCTTCTCTGCCCTAGGACTGTGGGATGGAGAGGGGTAGCTTCCTTCCAGCTTCTGGGACTGGCTCAGCTTCTCTGCCCCAGGAGCTTGGGTTGGCAGCAGGGGAGCTTCCTTCTGGGTGCTGGGATGGCTCAGCTTCTCTGCCCTCAGAGTCATAACTCTTTAGTGGATCTCCTGAGGATCATTTTATCATATTTTAGTCGCTGTTATCTCACCTAAGGCACTTTCAATACCTATTATTGAGCATGGTATGTATGGTTTTATATAGAAAAGAACAAAAGTGAATAAAATATCATCTTTCTGAAAATTATAGCCTAGACAGCAGTAATAGGTAATTAACTGTTTGTATGATGGTCAAAGTAGGACTGTAATTTTAGGGTACAACTGTGCTCACCAGGATCCATAGTCCACAAGGTGGCCTGGGTTGTGTCATTAAGCCTAGACTGTTGAACAGGCTTTCCTGTAATTGCCTCTGCCCCTTTGTCTTCATACTCATCCCAGCCTCTGGATACCACCTGCTCCTAAGGTCCACCATTCCTCTGTGACAGGTAAACTTTGTGTACTGAGTCTGAGGTTTGTTATATGACTTATGAACAAGATTCCTCTATTTTAAACACAAATGTTTACAAGATAAAGAATATTTCAAACCACAAAATAATCTCTAAGTCAGCCTGGAGATGTGGTGCAGTGGTAGAGCACTTGTTGAGCCTGTGCAAGGGAGGTCCTCAGTTCAATTCCCAGAATGAAACATACACACACACACACACACTTCATTACATACATAAATTACTTTGTATATTAGATAGTAAAATATTAAGTGATAAAGGGAGTTTAGGATTACTGCATGGTATGTATTTAGACTTATGTCAATCTCAAATTACTTTACATTAGACTAGAATCAAGATTCTTTTTGTCTAAATGGATGGTCAGTTATTCAAGATCTTCCCACTCTCATCCTTTCCTCCACCCCTGCCTCTAGGACTTCACTTTCCAGATTGGATTGCTTTGGACATCTGTATTTTGTTTTGTTTTTTAAGGAAAATCAAATGATTCCATTAATAGAGATCTATTTCTGAAATATATATTGTTTTATTGATAAGTTTATTTTATATCATTTCCAAGTGAATTGATTACTATATCATTTTGAGTCTTGAAAACAGGTAGTGTAAGTTTTACAATCTTGTTTGTCTTTATCGAGATAGTTAAAATTCTGCTTTTTTTCCTGAAAAGTCTGTGTCCTACATGGTGACCAGCAGTGCATACATAAGCTTGCACTGGAGTACTTCACATTCAGCCAGCAATTTGGACAAAGTTTAAATGCATAATCCAAGACTCCCTCTTGATTCCTTCTGTCCACTTTTTATCATTTTTCCTTACTTTCTTCTAGCTGCTGGGATCATACCATATTATGCCTTCTGTTTTCTAACTAAAAAGATTCTAAATTTGCATCAAAATTTTAGCATTGTCATCAACTAGGTCTTAGTTTCAGAGAAAAAAGCTATATTTCCTAATTCAAATTGTCAGCTTCATAAAAGGCTCTACATATTTTTTGTATCTTAATATATTTTCATAGTTTTACATTTCCACATGTGCATATCATATATTCATTGTATACATATGTGCATAGATATTATTATTTATATATGATTACATAATCATGCATACATATTTGTGTGTAAGTATAAATAAACATTTCAGATTTTTAAATGTGACATGATATCTATTACTTCTTCCTTTCTCTATTTCACATCTACATGTACATCAGTCAGTATACATTCAAATTCTTCTCTTTCCAAAATTCCTTACCGTTTCTCTCTTTTCATGGGTTTTATATTAAACAATTAAGAAATAAAATTTCTTCCTCAGTCTGACTTAGTTTCCTCAAGTCACATTTTTCTATCACTTTTACATGCACAAAAGCCACATTTTTCTGGGAGTGTTTGGGTAGGTTGATATTCTCAGTAATATTGTCACAGCATGATAAAATCATAATGTAATTTTCTTTCTGAACTTTGAATTTAGTTCATACTTTGGAATATGGAGTTACAACAAAACAAATCTCACCATCTGGTGTTTTGTGAGTCATAATATTTTTACCTTTATTGTCACTGCAATTTTTTCACAAATTTATAAGCATGTGAGAATAAACATACACCATTGGCAGTTGAGTTTGTCAGCACAATAGACATTTAGAACATGTAATTGCCAAGAAAACATTTGCAATGAAAATGATTTTGAGGGTAAGTAATACCTTTAACATAAAAATATAAATTCCCAGGACTTCTGATTTTTACATCACTGACTTGGCAAGAAACATTTTTATATGAAGAATTATATGTATTGACAGTTGCAGAGCAACAGAAACCTACAAGCAACAATTTACTATGTTATCAACATAGAGATCAACCTTAGTGAAAAACCAATGTTTTTTCTGTTGTAGCTAAAAATCTGACTATACAGGTGATGCTTCAAAGAGATAATTCTATAAAACAGTCTTCACCAATCATGTTTTCTGATACTGCAGATTGTGAGTTTTGAGCCCAGGTTGTGAAAATTAGTGATTTAGCAAGGCCCAGTCTGAGAACAACAATAAATGGGAGGTCAATATGAAGGCCCTGGGAGGTTCAATCTCCAGTACAAAAAAAAAAAAAAAATCATGAATCTATGTGAGAGTGAGTTGGTAGGAACACAGAAAATTTCACATACGAGATGTTAGAGCTAAATTTTGAGAACCCACATAGGCTTTACTTACAATATACGATATAAAGGGTAGGAAATTTTAGAATGAGAAATGCAAGGGCCGGGAATGAGGCTCAGTGGTACCGCCACCTGCCTCACAAGTGTAAGGTCCCAAGTTCGATCCCCGGTACAAAAAATAAAGAAAGAAATCCAAAACATATTTTACTGACCAGCGATAAAAATGCAAATTCAAAAACTGTGTCTTTTGACATAATGTTTCAATATGGAATATGGATACACATACATAATTTATCATATACCATCTGCTAAATTTAGGTATAGGGGTTACAGAAATATTCTCATTATTTTACCCAAATCTTATTAAATATTGAGTAAATAAAAATATAATCACAGAATATATAATACTTTACTGATAGCTTCTATGTGATGCCTTAGAAAATAATTTTCCTATGCCCAGGTGTTAAAAGTCTGATCATGTATTTTAAGAACAGAGAATTACATTTTTACCATGTCATTGAAGGCAATTGTAGGGTAGTTTCAGACTATAATCTTTTGTAATATTGTAGTATTTCTTTGCACTAACCTGTGCACAATTGAGTTAATACATTTTGTTATTAGAATTTCACAGATCTAATGCATGAAGTAGTTTATATTCTTTCCTTCAGATTTACTAATCTAGAAACAAATAGTTTGTTTTAAACTGTAAAACATACATGTAACTGAGTTATTTCTTGTTTTAAGGGTGGGTAGTAGATAGTGAAATGTCTTCAAGTAAAATATTAAGGTCCTCAACTATAGGTTTCACTTCTTCCTGGAGTTCTTAGACTCTTCTGTATGCCAAAGTTTCTGGGAGTAGAGGTGGCTGTCAGTACTCAAAGAAGCTTTCATGACGGAGGATTACAGAACTGTATGATTTTTTCCTCCGTAACAAGTTCTTTGTCAGGGGTGCATGCTTAAAAGATGTAGCTTTGGGCTCTCTGTTGAAATGCAAAAGTCTAAAAAATTTCCCCTTATTCTGGTCACGTAAAGCTGTTAATGCCTTTTGAAAATCCAATTCTTCAGCAGTACACCTGGGCAGATCCTCCTGCGTCCAGTATCTTTTACCACTGATCAAAATTACCTTCTCAGATTGTATTCCTATTCCTGGTTTTCCTTAAAATATTAATGTAAATTAATATTTATTAATGAAGGGTTCAGTTAATCAATATTCATAATTTTTCATGACTTTTTCCCTAATTTGTTATTTTATTTCCTCAAAATGCTTATTCAAGAATAAAATGATTGAGAACTCTTCACATGTCATCAGAAGGCAACACATGGAAGGCTTCATTTTAGGTGGTGTAAGGAATGCAAAAAAAGTTGAATTTAGCCCTGGCTCAACAGCCAAATTAGGAGAATTTGGGGGAGGGTCATCAGTATGCAAACTTGAAGCAGCTGAGATAATTTAATTTGTTAAATATTTTAAAAGGAAGACACAATCACATGTACTAGAGGAGTTAACAATTGAGTAAAATTTATGAAAAGATAAAGTGTAACATGTAGTAAAAGCAAGTGTCAGGAAGGAGAAGGAAATAAATGTGACTTAGAGCCTAGCAAGAAGCAAGGAAGCAAGCAAAGGGCCCCAAATCAGTGTGCCTGGGCATCACTCTTTGGGAGTATGGCTTTAAACACTATCTCTGAAGCATGGGAGATTGGGTGCTGCCTGTAGACTCCCAAGACTTCCTCCACTAGGCCAGAGTACTTTCCTCCAGGTTTGGCTGTTGGCTCATAATTCCTCCAAGGCCAGACGCATTACCCTCACCAGACTTAGAATTCACTCTCTGAGGTTATATCACACCCAGTATCCAATGACAAAGTAAGTATGGGATACAAAGATAGCTGCCACCCAGCCCCACTCGCCTCAAGATGGAACCTTCACTCTGTAAGAGGAATTCTTCAATCTATCATTTAAAAATAATTATTATCTACAATTCTGCTGTTTGGAATCCTGACCTAAGATTATGCCAAAAGTGATCCTCAAACACAGACTATAAGATTGAGGTTCTGACAGTGGATACTTCTAGGATGATGGCAATACATAACCCAGTGAGGTAGGAAAAATATTTTTAGTACCTGAAATGGTTTAGTAGCATAGCTATTAAAACATTGTTGATTAACTAGAACAGATTGATGTGGAAGGGAATTCTGTAGGTGGTGAACTATCTTTAAAGATTCAGAGATGTCATAGAAATAGTAGCTATATGGACTATGGAATTTCATGATTATTGGTACGTGATACTAGAGACTCACATCTACATTCAGTCTTGTGAGAAGGTCAGAAAGCCTGCTCAGTAGCTCTTATTGAGACTCTCATTTTTCATCGTCAGAAGTCAGAAGATCAAGCATAGGACATAATTTTAAGAGTGGAAGATGTGTGAAGAAAATTGAATGTTAGGGTAGACTACTACCACATATCAAAAATAGAAGAATAGATTCTCAGGAAGGAATCCTCAGATTCTTTTATCTAGGTAGATACACTTGAGAACCTAAAACACTCAGACCTATCTTTGCACCTTAAAATGTAGTCAATTGCACCTCCTAAATGTGGAGTAGACTCAAATGAGGTAGATGACTCACAAAACAATGCTTCAATTCTTTGGGATCTGACACTACCTACCCTCATGATCATGCATAATTACAGAAAGTAAAAAGAATTTAAGTAAAACATTTGTCCTAGTTAGAAAAAGATTTGGTTAAAAATAATAATTTGAGTAAACAACATTTATGTTTGAAATGAAAAAATTACTATGAGAAAAATATTTATTGTACTTAGTATTGCTAATTAGATTGTCATTAAGCAGAATCCAATCTTGAAAGCATTTAGCCTTCTAAAAGAGGACATAGGTTATGTGATAAAGGAACTGTGAAACCTGGTTAACATGTATCATCACGAAAAAAAGAAAATATTCCCAGGAGTGTATTCTGAGAGTGCTAGATCAAAGGTGACATATTATAAGTTAAAAAAAAGTTTTCTCATGATGGAATATCCTCCCATGACACAGGATTTGATATTCTGACAAGGGACCTAGAAAGTAATTACAGTATACCATTTTATTGACATTTGTAAACTTGGGAATCAAAGTAAGCCATATTCAATGAAATAGAAAAAAATTGGTAATATACTGCAGTAAAGGATGAAAAAGCTCAAAGCTTTAGGGATACTAGACTGGTTCTACCATAAAAGACTAAAAACCTATAAGGTAATATTTTCCAAGATGAAGACAGATATGTTTACAAAGAGGGCAGCCCATCACAGAGATCAATGATGATTGTCCTTTCTAAGGCAGGACTGATGACACATTAATAACAGACACACATACACACATACACACACACACTCCTTTATGTTAATGGGAGGCTAGAATCCCAGCAAAGTAAAAGGCAGCAAAGTCAGAATGGCAGCAAGGGATACCTGGCTCACAGTGGTCTGTGGATGTTCTAGAAGACCATAGCAGTCTTCTTGACCTAGAGTGGGTCCTGATCAAAATGGATAATTGGCCAACTGCAATACTCATATATCTATCACGCATATCACACACACACACACACACACACACACACGTGTATTTGTATAGGAATAAGCAAAATTCTTATGAATGAAAATACTGAAGAATCAAAATCCATGTTTCTTAACTTGAACTAGTTCTCAGAAAACTCATTGATGGAAGAAGATATCAGATATCTAAAAGAAATATCTTGCAACAAGGGCGTGGAGATAATATATGTTATTGATGCCCTTCCCCCAATCTCTTCATTGGGCTAGTGCACAATTTCCCCAAATTTGGGGAGCAGTGAGAGTATACTGTTGCCCCACTTACGGGACACTGATTTTGGAGGAACAAGAGAAGAGCTGCGTTGATCAGGAGATAAGGAACCTTCTAGAGCTTTCAGAGGTACTGACAGGGTACAAAGTGCTCTCCCTTTTCCCCAAAGTGAGACCAACTGTGTCATATAGTTGGTGGTGCAAGATGAAGGTAGTCTCCCGCTGACATTACTTCCTTGTTCAGTTTCCTCTTTCTCATTATTCTAAAAACGCTGCTTCTCTGAATCATTGTCCCAAAAGTCACTATTTCTGATTCTGCTTCTAAGAGAACTCAACTTTAAAAACATATTCAAAGTCAAAATCCTATCTGCATCTGGTGCTCTGCTTAATGATTGGTACCCGGCTGAGTAATAGCAAAAATAATTCTGGATCTGGCAGTGGCTATATGGTAGATGTGAGAGCTTCTCTATATACACCTTATTTCCCATTGTCTGCAAAATTGAGGTAATACTGGTTGTAGTACATATGGAAAAATGCATTCTTGTAGAAATATTCATGATAAGACCTAGTTTACAGTGAGTGTTCGATACATGACAAATATATTTATTATGCATGTTTAAATATCTCTTAGGTGTCTTTATATGATATTTAAAATTAATACTTGCTAATATTAAACCACTACATGTCAGTGTGCCATGAACTGATTTAGTGTTTTATGTACATCCATGTAAGTCAGTAATTCTATATAATTATTATTATTTATATTTGTATATTGCACATAAAAAACTGAGGAATTGATGAATACATGGAATACCCAAATTCTCATAGCTGATAAACAGAGTTGTGGTATTTACTCCAAACTCTGATTCTCTAGGGTACATGCTCTCAACCACTACAGTTCTCTGACTCTTTCTCAGGAACCTAATGACAATGCAAACAAAAGTTAAGAATTAACATTTAGGGACTACAATTATAGTTCAATGCTAGTCTGTGTAATTTGAATACTTTTTATGGTGGGATTTTAAAGAGAAAATATAAATATTTTTGTCTCTCTAACTACTGTCGTCATTTTTAACACTTTTTGGGGATATATTCAGTTATTGAGATATATTAGAAGGATTAAAAATCCTAGAAAATACCTTTTATTTTTACACTTTGATCTCTATTATAATGTAAAAATGGTTTGAATGGGAATGTATGACTATTGTGTCTTATCAGAGAAATTCTGGAAGCAGCTTGGTACAAAAATCTGGTAATATAATAAGTCATAGTTCTGCTTTATAGAATTTGAACCTTTATAGATCCATTCTTATCGTGAAGATTAGCTTTTGAGAACTATTTCATTTATAGAAAATTCCTATAAAAATAATATGGGAAAGAAAATACCCTCCTTGGTGTTTATCTTTTTTGAAATTTTTTTTATGATGGAAACTATGAAACTATAATTTAAAAAATTATATATGATATAATTCACAATACTTTTATAGTTTATTTTCACATAATGAACACATTTTCCTAGTTTTAGGAATGCATATTACTGGAAACATAATTGTAATGATTACTTCATGTATTTGCCCACCAATTTACTTAGCAGCTAACTTCCATGGTTGCACTGTGAAGTAATTATGATGACCTTCATTGTATAAATGAGGAAACTGGGGCATGAGGATGCAAAACATCTGCCACATTCACACAGCTACTAAGTGGTAAAACTGAAACTGGAATACAGGGACTATGTCACATCAAAGCCCATTCTCATTTTAATCAATGTTCTGCCACTTCCTTGAAAAGCAGTTCAGAATCATTTGATTTTTCGAAAATGTAAGACATATGTAGACATATTGAGAAGCAGTGCGTGGGAGAGGAAATGAATATGGCCTTGGGTAATTACGCTGATTGACAGAACTACAATTTTATGCGAATGCTTGTGATATTTGAGTAAGCTCCTTTCCATTGATTTATTTATTTTATTTATTTATTTTTCCTTTCCATTGATTTGTAACAGGATGCAACTTTAGATGTCCAAATATCCAACAAATTCAATGAAGAAAAAGAAGTCAAATTTTAAAAATTACTATATAAATTTATAAGATGAGATAAAAGCAGTGTGTAAAGAACAGTGCATCAGTGTCAAATAGATGTGAATTGTAGCTTTTTACCTTCAGATAATTTCTAATCTAGTGCTTCCTTCCCTTCTCCTATAAAGTAAGAACTTTACTTTACCATGTATGGTTGTGTAGGACATTAGAAAACATTCAGCAGGCACATGGTAATCAGTGCTACCATCATTATTAACCAGACATTTACAGTCTTTATGACAGCCATATTACAAGACTTTAGGGTTTTCTTTTTCTATGCAAATGACATTATATAGTACAAAATCCAATCATTATTATAATTAAACAAAACAAAATTGATAAAAGAACTACTTTAAATAGGCTTTGTGTTACTTTAGAACTCAGGAAAGTACACTAATTATACTAATTTCCTAGGACCTCTATACAAAGTTGTCATAAACTATGTAGCTTACAATGATATAAATTTATTCTCCCCAGGTTCTAGAGGACAGAAATCTGAATTCAAGGTGTGGGCAAGACCATGCTCCCACCAAAGACTCAAGAAAATGCTCTTTCTTTGATTTTTCCAGTTAGTGCTAGGTCCAGAAATTCCTTGGTTTGTTGACGGATCATTAGAATCTCTACCTCCAATGGTGACATTCCTGTCTTCTCCATCTGTGTGCGGCCCCAATTTTCCTCTTATAAAGATACCAGCCATACTGCATTACACATCCGACTTAGTCCGGTATGATCACATCTAAACTAAACATATCTGCAGTGATCCTCTTTCTGAACAATGATAATGGGGTGAGAGAGTATGATTTCAACATAGAGAACATGGTAAAACCTATGGCAATATTTAAACTTTTTTTTTGAATTATGGCTCTATTTCAATGAACCTAGCTTTGTTTCTAGCAACGGCAGTGCTGGAAACAAACTAATATGAAATCAATTTCTCCGTTTTTACTTCTGCTTCACTCCTGGATTTTCTTGGTTGGTACTGTTCTGTCTGTTGGATTTCCTCAGACTACATATTTTCCTAATTACTACATTGCCACAGACATTCTGTGGATGGTTCTTTTATTTGTATGTACGAGGATATTCTGGTTGTGAGTCTCACTTAGCACAGTTACAGTGTGGTGCTACTTTCTAGTATCTTATTAGATTGTTTATGGAGAAAATTTAATTTATCATTAGTAACTTATTAGTAATTTAAAACAGTAACTTATAGATGCTTAGGTGATTAAAAAATGACTTTTTTGAAAGAAAAGGTTTCAGTATATTCATATATATTAAGTTGGGAATATATTATTGATCTAGAAGCATACTGTAGGGAACGATATTGGTAATATCGAGATCAGTAAATCAAAGTTGTTGCTACAAACTCTAGGGAGTTTCCTGATGCTCTTCATGTTTTCATATCATCCTCTTACTCTTTTCTTGTATATGTTGTGATGTAGATGCACATTTATTTTCAGTTTTTATAAAATTACAGTATTGATATTACTTTAGTGCAAACTACTTAGCAATGCTTTAGATAATTTTATACGAAAAAAATCTCAAAATTAATAAATCTAGCATTGTTGAAAATTATTCCTCATAAAACAAATGAAAGAGAATTTCTTCTTGTTCATGTTCATAGTGTAGTTTTGGCTTGTCAAGCACATTTATTGCTAAAATGCCAAGTGAATTTTTTAAAATACATTAAGCCAACATATTTGTACCAGCACTGTGGCAAGCATTTGGAAGTTACAAAGATACAAAAATCAGAGCCTAAAATGGCAAGAAGATTTAATTCTAGAAAGAAAATATGATGAACTAAATGATCAACAACTACATTCACGAAGACCAAATTAAACCAAAGCCATATACATAGGAACATAATACACTGTAAATGAAACAGAAGTGATTGCTTTTGCAAGATGAATGCAGGTTTCTGAGAAGAACATTGCAAAAAAGCAGACACCAGCATGGACAGGAGTCATACCTTGTTTGAGTTTTACTTCTTTTGATCTGTAAAGTTAAGATGTTAATATGCACTTTGGAAAACTATTTTGAAAATGTAAGATTAAAAAATGTGAAAATGCTCTGTAAATTGTTAAGTACTATCTGAAGTGAATTGCTGTTCTTATAATATTTTACTACCAGAAACACTGGCTCAATTTTGAGAGGAGATAACGTTCTAACAGTAGTGCAGTGTACCATTAACTAGATTGTTTTGAGAATGATACCTCTGGGTAGGAAAACAAAATGGAACAAATATGTCTGCATTTAACTCTATTTCTTAAATCTATAATCCAAAAATAACTATTTGCTCTTTTGGAAGTTTAGCCAATCTAAACAATAAAATAAAGGGTTTGGAGATTTATCTTTTTCTTACAGAAAAAAATGCTATAAGCAATACTTTTAAAGAATTCTGGTCCTCTAGCTCACTGTATATTCCATATAAGGAGCACTAGAATATAATTTTCATTATGATGTAATTTTACAAATATTTTTGTGAAGAGACTAAATTTTTTCTGCCAAAGTCAATAGAGATTTGTATAGTTCAACCCCTTTATGAAAGAAGGGAGTAGATTTATTTTTTCTTTTCCTATAGTTTTTATGAAATCTTCGAATTCTCTCTAGCTTTTTCTTCAATAGTTTCAATACTAATGTGAGAGGTGTGACATAGATAAGATTTTTAAGAATTTAAATTAAAAACTTAAAGGCTTCCAAAACAGATTCATGCTCTATTTGTATGACATAATTTTGAAGGCTTTCACAATGAGACAATGGGTTAAAAAGATTTGATGTGAAATAATTCAAAAAAAGGTAAAACAAAAAGACCTTGATAAATAACAAGTACCAAGTTGCCATTTGATTAGTTCAAAAATTTACTTTTATGTATTTTAATGCCAGAACACACAGATTTTTCTCTTTTGTTGTCCTTTTGCCTCCATACCAACTTCTACAAACTATTTCTCATTACTGGTTAAAAAATAAAAGTGGGAGAGGAAAATACGCTAAGTGAAAATTTTATTGATAAGAGAATGACATTTTAAATATTTTCAGTGAATTAAAATAATTAAGTGCCAAGAACTGAGGTAGTGGGAAATTTTGATAAGCTCTGCTTTCTTAGTAGATTCTAAGTATATGTGCTACCAAAAGAAAGCTCTAATTTTTCTATGTTAGATTAGTCCTTCTAATCTTCCTAACTTCCTAAAATGTGTTATCCTAATAAAGCAGAGGATGAAAAAAGTGACTCTAATAGTTTGTGATGCATGATTTTTTCCTTTTTATCTCAGATTTTCAGCAGCTGTCCCAAAAGCCAATTCAGAAGTTGTGATATACACTTACCTACTGAAGTAAAATTCCAGATGACCAATTGAGTCTCTTCAAAAGATTTTGAAGCCAGCTTTGCCAGGTGAGGCTCATCATTCACTGTACGCAGTAAAAAGAATTGCATGGAACATGTCAGAGATCCGATGGCACTGGTGTAAGAATCTATTCAGAAGGTATAGATGGTGCCGTCTGTGGTTCCCTCTTCCTTGGTGAGATTGGGAAGATCAAAAGAAGAAAATGGCAAAAACTGCACATAAACTAAGATGTAATATTGTGAAGACATTTACTTCATTGTCATATCTACTTTTCTTTCCTTTTTTCTTTTTTTATTTTTTTGCTAAAAAATAATCAAATTCTGAGGATTTTTTCAAACTTTCATGTAGAACAATCTTGTTTCAGCAAATAAAAATCAATGCATAAGGTATTATAAGTAATCAAAAACTTATTTAAAATATTTAGCCTATAATAGAAATTCTATAAATATTTATTAAATTTATGAATTGATATTAGATTTTAGACAGAAGTGGCAAACTCATAGCATGACCCAAGTGAAATATATTTTCAGAAGATTAAGCAGCATTGCCTGAATGAACTTTGTCTTAAAGAGAGAAGAGCCAGGGATGAAGTTTTTACCATTATAACAAAATCCAACATACTAAGAAAAGTATTGACTGCTACTAGAACCTAAGCTAGCTGCCCTGGACTTGTAGCTTAATCACTGCAAGAGAAGAGACTGTCATTAAAACTGAAAGAAAAGTTTTACTTAGCTCTGAAATATATCAGTGGCCCTCCAAAAACAACAATATCAGAGTGTTTTATTCCTTTTTTCTACTTTCTCCTTTTCTTGATCAGAAGATAAAAGTCAATATGAAGTTTAAACAATCTGAAGTCTCAGAGAGACTCCAAGGAGACAACAGTACTTCTGAACCAGATAGACAGCAGCCCCAAGCAAGTGAGCCGCACTACTAGGAACTGTTCATCAAGGTGAGAAAGAAGAGTTTCTTTGTACCTGGATGGATGTTGGCAAGGATTGTACAGTTCCCCTTGAGAAGTAAAATGCTGTCTATAAGTGTGGCTTGAAGGATTACTTGGGACTTGACGTACAACTGAAGTCAGAAAATTAGTGAAAGAGCAGGTATGCTGTATATACCTAGTTTAAAGTAGGTTAAACATACGTAGCTTATAGAAGGGCAAGGAATGAAGAAATACTGTTTTTCAAGAATAAACTCATTTAATTTGCTAGAAAATTTCCAATTGCTTGAAGTGGAAAGATCATTACAGCTGAGTTGACCCTATGAAGATTTATTTCAGCAGCATAAGTGTGAATAAATTAATCATTTTATAAGTGCTGTCTTTCAATAGGACTACTAAGGTCAGAAATCCACCCTGTTGCAATTTTTACATTCAAGGAAAATAATTTATAAGGCAATGAAACCATGAAAATACAGTCCATGTAAGCCTAATGCTCAACTAGGTAGTTAAAAAAGAGAAGCAAAGGCTAAAACCAGCGCATATGGCTCCATGCCCAATCGTTTTATTTCCTTGAATAAAGCTGCTGGAGATCAACACCTGCATATTTTCCAACATGATCTCATTGTATAATGAGCCTTTGGTGAATATACTGTGGTTCCAGGTGTCATTGTCTTCTCAATCTTTGGCATCCAGAAATGTAGCATTTGCATGACAAATGATCACATCAAATTTTGGCAGTGAAGGCCATTCTGCTTTGGGAAGATATGCAGAAAGCGACCTGCAGCTGAGGCCAGTTTAACGTAACTTATCGCTGGACTAGCTCCCTTTGGACTTTTCCACGTTATCTGTGGGTAGAGTCCCTGGAAATATCGGTTCACATTGCAGCTGTGGCAATAAACAGTAAGCAAAATAGTTGCTGCTACTCTTTGAGTTAATCCGCTTCTAAGTCATCCAACAGACGTTTTTCCTATTTAAATGGAACAAGCTATTTGTGAAAAATTTAAACTGGGTCAATGATTTCACATCTTAATATTGTTCCAATTCCCTTGAAGTAATCGTGAAAATTGAAACATAATCCTCCATGGAAATAATCAAGGTTGCATATATATAATCCATTCTTAATAGTTTTCCTTCCCAAATCTGTTCTGTAAGGTGAGGAATAAAATAATTTTTTAAACATTTCTTTATAAGCTATGAAGGTGTACACTTTCCTATTTCCCTTTTTGCAGCTACTATTTTGCTTCAGAGTAATGAGAAAGAACAGCAGTTGTGCAAACAAGATTTATATAGCACACACTCAGTGTTTTAAGTGCAGAGGTGAGGTTAGAGCTATTTGTGAGTAGATGAATAGAAAAGAGCAAAGCAAAATAGAGACATTAATGGTGACAGTTAAAAAAAGACACTTTAAAAGTCACATTTAAAATCAAAGGAAAAGAATAAAATCTCAAGTTAAAATGCTGGCTGGATGGTATTATTTACAATCTTCATTTACTCATGAAACAAATCTTACTAATCCGTTAATAACTGCAAGCCACTGAGTGAGGTACAAATGAATTTCATGTCATCCGGGAGATTGCAAACTTGTTGAGGAAAGAAAAGTTCTGTATGTATAAAATAGCTTTCACCTACAGCTTTTCTATTATCAAAAGAAAAAGCCTAAAATAATCAGAGGGAAGGCTAAGTGTCTTTAAAAATTTTTATTCATGTCCACTTTTAATGTAAAGACAAATTTGTATTTCCAAGCAAGACTACTTTTTTAAGTTCAACTATCCAACTCTATGTGTTCTTGGTAATATCATTTCAATGGCTTAAAGCCAAATGACATTCCACATGTTTAAAAACTAAACCATTTTTAAAAATTGAGAGTTATCTTTTAAATACATTTTACTGTGTTTAAGGTATACAATATCATAAGCTCCATACACAGTATATAGTTTAACTATAGTTTTATAGCTATTATAGTGGAATAAATTATGACACATCATCTCACATAGTTACTCATTTATTATTCCCTTACCCCATGCCTTATACATGCCATGTATAATTTACATATTTACCCAGAATTCTGAATATAATACCCTATTATTACTATGATTATCATATTGTGTATTTACTTGTTCATCTTACATATTTATTATTGTACATTGTATCTTTTGATCTACTATTCTCTATTCCCTCCACCACCAGCTTGGTAACCACTCCTTTATTCTGTCCCTATAATGAAAACAATTTCTATTCTTATGTTCCTTACCATATTCACTAATCCTACAACATATTCAAAACTCAGGATAAAAATCATATGTTCCTTTTCACCAGCTATGGTGTGTTGATCTTCTTTATTCACATGTCTAATTTACTGGTGATTTTTGTATCATTTAACCGTTAAATATCTTTAATCTCAGCACTTCTCAAATGCTGCCAGTTTACTTCAAACTACAATTTTCTGTTCTTTGCATCCCATTGGTCCAGAGACTGATCTTTACCACTCACTTGTGCTCTTTCCCACCTTCCACACTTTAGGCACAGTGAAGTTTTCAAAATGCAATTCTTATGCTATCTCTTTACAGGAAACCTTCAATCTCTGATATGCACTTACGATTAATGTCAAATTCCTTAGTAAAGCAAATTAGTTGAATTCTCTTAGGAATAGTGACAGAAAAAGTAACCACACTGCCTAAAGCCATGAGAAAATTAAAAAATTCACATTATTAATTCACATATATTAAAAGCTCAGGAAGTGGCTTATAAGGTACAATTCGAGGCACCTTTTCCCCTTTCTTTGTCCAGCAGTGCCTAAATAAACCTTTCTCCCAGAAACCCTCATGTGATGTTAACAAGAAGTAATTATTTGTCATTTAAGCCATTGATATAGTTGAGGCTTTTCTCCTCACATCTTAACTTAAAGAAAATTAAATGTAGAATTTGGTGGGTGTGAATGGAATGCTGCCATAATTTCACTGAAGTCTGTTGCATTAGCTAAAGGCTCAGGAAGAGGCAGCAAGGGCAAATTCCTGGAGAATAATAGAAACAACTGCTTATTTAATCAGAAAAACTGGGGACTAATCAAGAAGTGCTTCCTATACTAGGTTAGGGGCTAAATCACATTTCCTTAGAAATTGGAGAATTTGGGTGCTTCCAAATTGGGTGTACCTGAGATGGGTGCTTCCTGAGAATATTTGATTCATTCATTTCCATTTTTCTGTGAATATTTATTCATTGTAACTATCTTCATCCACTTCTAGATATGTAGAGGAGCTAATGGATTATTTTTTTATTTAAAAGTCCTTTGTTGTTAGAAGACCCTGAGGAACATTCAATTAGGGTCAAAAGCCTTGATCTTTGAGCCTACTTTTATTTATAGATAAGCCATTTAGATGGCTTGAGGAGGGACCAAGAGTACATTTTACTTACAATATATCAGTGAGTACCATGGTGGTTTGTATTATGGGTTTTCAATAATTCTTTCTTTCCCTATACTTGCCCGGCTTCCTGATACCAGTGACTTTAGGGTTAGCCACATGAAGTATGATACGAGTATTTGTGCCAGTTTGATATGAACATTTGTGTCATTTGACACATCTAAGCAGAAGTCTTAATTGCAAGTGAAGGACATTACTGGAGTCTCATTGCAGAAGCATATCCTTCAGATTCTGGATTGAGAAGACACACAGAGCCAAGTCTGTCTCATCCAAACCAAACTCAACAGTTCACCTGAAAATCTCATATAATGTATAAAATAAGCACTTGTTAAACACTGAAAATTAAAAAAATTATTTTATAACTTATGATCAAGAAAATTTCAGATTGCAAATATTTTTAAATTTTTTGAATTTAAAATTTTTATTAAATAAGAAAAAAGTTATACTGCTGAGTGAGAACAACAGGATATGAAGTTTTAGTAAGGAATGATTTCAGTTCCATGACAAATATTTTTAAAGATACATGTGTTTATTGCATGAATGAAAAAATCACTAAAATAAAAACAGTGGCTATTACTAGTATATTTCACAGAAGACTCACAAGATCTGAACTTAATTCCCTATTCAAGCCCTCATTAATCATATGATTCTTCAGTAAAAAGGTTAACTTCCTTGCCTCACTTTGAACTATATCTGTTTCTACCTCAATGGAATATTGTGAGATTAGATAAAATATGAATGTACAGTTATGATTATTAATGTGTATATAAATTAGTATACTAGTTTATAGAACCTGTATATAAGTATTAGCGATTGTAATTTTTGTTTTGATACTATTAACATGATAATTTCTGTATTTCTAAAATTTTTAACCTAGATTTATGTCACTTTTAGACAAAATCAAAACCATATAGGTAGAAAACTAAACTGTCAAGTTCTAATATAAAAAAAATTGTATGTAGAATAACACAAACAAAATGTACCTGTTGGTGAGAAGGGATGGTACTAAGTCAAAAATATAGTGAACAGCTAGCAGACAACCATAGAGCAGAAGCATATGAGAGCTATTTTGATTAGCAGTATATGGTGTTCAGAAAAGCGAGCTGATTGACCTCCGTGGATTGTAAAGAATAATTTGAAAGTGACCTAGAAATGTGAAAAAGAACAGAGGAGTCATTGCTAAGGATACTTTTCTCTAGAAAGTTAAGAACATTCTTTGCACCCAGTAGGAAGCAATTTGATGAAGTCTTGGTTTATGTGCTAGGAAAAGTACCTAATGAAAGCACAGTGCCTGCAGAGACAGAAAGGCTGAAATCTAAGCTTTTATACCTCTTTCATGGGAAATAACCAGGAGACTGGACCTTTTCAGCATAGTTAAAGAATCCTTTAAGTACAGAAACTTACAAGGCCTCTAAAATCAAAGAGATCTTCTGAGGTCAAAACTGCCAGAAATTGCTGAATCATCAGTGAGTAGAAAAAAAAAACAAACCTATTTTTACAAGAACTAGAAGATACAACTGAATTATAAATATGTTTAGTTCCTAACTGTTACAGTAGATAAACAGGAATTTGTTATAAATTATTTTCTTAATGTAATATATTTAAGAACAAAATCTATTTTTATTGATTATATCTACTAAGTATCGGTCATAAAACCACCCAAGTTGCCTCCTAAGTTGCTTCTTGACTCTGTGTATTAGACTTAGCATATTGGGGTGTCAGGTGGGTCGTTTATATGAAATTATGTTTGTATTACATGACTTTTTATGCCTTTCTTCTTCTAATCTTTTTGTATGCCTTAATCTTTCTTGTTACGTAGAGATTTTTCACTTAATACATACACTGACAAGTATGTGCCTCAATTTGAGTCTTTCAAAACTGAAATATCATATCAAACAAATCATATGTATGAGCCTCAGTGAATTGCCACAAAAGCACAGCCATGTAACCATGTCTCAAATCAAGAAACATAACATTTCCAGCATCTTGGAATCCTTTTCATTATATCCTTTGAATAATTACTCTTTCCTAAGGGTAAGCACTATTCTGATTAAAACAGAAATTACTTTGCCTTTACTGAACTTTTAGAAATGGAATCATAGTGCATGTCCTTTTTATCTACTTCCAAGATTATAACTACAGATATTTAAAACAACAAATAGGTAATATTTTAATTGGGAAGGTACAGATACATATCAGTACTTAACTACTACATTGTTAAATAGATAATCCAAAAACGCATCAATCACTGGTGGGCTTTTTTTCAACATTTTATACTTTTCTCAGCATGGCAGCCTGAAGACTTTACCTGATTTAACAAAATGAGAACTTCAAGGTCTTCTTTTACTTAGCCTTGGGGATCACACTGCATCACATTCATCATGATCTGTTGGTCACAAGTAAGTCATAGAACCATTAGATTCAAGGACAAGGAAATCAGATCCCTCCCTTGAAGGGAATGTCAAGTTTCTAGAAGAGAAAATGGCAAATTTTCTATAGAAAAAAAATTTTTTAGACTTTCAGGCTACATAAATCTGTTGCAAATTTGTCGTTTCATAACCACTTAAAAACGTAAGAAACATTTTTAATTCATGGACAGTAAAATAGCAATCAGTACAAACTTAGATTGGGCTGTACACTGGAATGTGCTAACTTATTTTCTAGAAGAACCTATGGTAGGGTTACAAAGTAGAATATGCTTTGTTGAATTAAATTTTTACAGTGCTATTCTGATTATCTTGGGGAGAATATGTAGTTTTGCCTAGTATAAATGTGATGCAACAAGGCTGCTTAGGAAGGAAGGAATTTGGAAAAGCTCAATTAAAATAAGTGGTAGTATATATTTTAGTAAATGCATTTACCATTTTCAAAGGATTCAGAAGGGAATTGGATATGAAATAAGTGGGAAAGTGGAGTCAAATATTATTCTTAAGATAACTGAAAAATTAACTCTGATTCAAAGAGAACAAGAAAAGTAGGCTTTGAATTTGAAGAAGAAAATGAGATATATTTTGAACATATTAGGTTGGAGTTAGTAGTAAGTTTGAATATTGTTAGTAAACAGATGAAAATACGTACTGAAATAAGTTACAAAATCCTCAATAGATAGAACATAACTAAAGAATCAGATGACATCCCAGTGAGATATACATTAAAAAAAGAAAAATAATTTAAAATAAATTTAGGGAGTCTATCATTTAAGACCTAGAGAAATAGAGTAAAAAATGGAAAATATAGAAAAACAATCAGGAACATGCAAACTATCCAAATTAAGAGAGCCTTGAGAAAAAAGTAGTAAGTAGATACTATTAATCAGAGATGAAATAATGTATAATGATGTTTTAGTTACTTTTTTTGTTGCTGGAACAAAATACCTGACACAAGTTAATGGAGGAAAGATTCATTTAGCTCACATTTTGTAGAGGTTTCCGTCAATAGTCAAATGGTTACAAGTCAGGGCAGCAGGGGAGAGGGTCATCACAGAGGAGAAACAGTACAAGGCCTTGCAAACAGAAGGCAGCAATGCAGCAAGCAGCAGCACCAACAACCTGATTGATTGGTGCCACCCATATACAGGATAGGGCTTCTGCTCTCACACCCTTAATCCCAGTATCACACTCTTAAACCACATTTATACATTCTAATCCAACCACCTGCAAAACTTCCCAGTTATGACCATAGGAGGCTTTGGGGGATATCTAGGTACATGACACAATATTCTGCTCCTGGCCCTCAAAAGACTCATGTGCATCCCTTTGTGGAAGTGGAATTTAGTCAACTGTAGGAGTCACCAAAGTCCTAACAGTTTCAGTATTCCTGAAAAGTTCAAATTCAAAGTCTCCTCTGAGATTTAAGCAAACTCCTGGCTCCAAGCTTTTGTACAAATGAAAAGAAAGTTTAAAAAGTCTAATATACAATGACACAAAATAAACATTACCATTTCCAAGGCTACATATATGATGATAGAAAGGAACAGGATCAAAAGAAAACCAAAATCCATCAGGGAAAAAAGTAAATCTCATAGTTCCGTGTCTGATGACATCATCATTTGTTCTCCTCACAGCAAGAGTCCAGAAAGAAAATTGGTAACAGACATACCCTACAGCATTTCTGGATGAAACCCTGAGGACAGTTCTTTGCATGACTCTGCTTGCTGCTGCAGCAGCATCCCTCAGCATATATTCAACATTCTTGTCCTTTTCATAACCTCCCTCCCCTCCCCTCTCCTTGCCCTGACCCCTCTCGCCACAAGGACATTAGAAGTTTTGTTTTACCATATGCTCACCCCCATGATGTTAACCTAACCATAGGTCCAAAAGCAACAAAGCCAATCAAACATGACTTAAAACATCTGATACCATGAGCCACAATAAACCATTCCTCCTGTTAAGTTGACTTACTCAGACTTTTTGTTACAGCAAGGTTTTGTTACAACAAAGCTAACAAACACAAGAAATTGGTATCAAGAAGTAGGCTACATTGGCTATACCTGATGATGTGTCTGAGAAGCACATGGAATTGGTTTTTCAGGGGAATTTGGAAGTTTAGAGAAGCAGGTGAGTGAGTGCTGACACAAAACTGAAGAATTCACCAAGGGTACTATATCAGACAGAACCAAAAAAAGTTCTCACAAGTTGAGAGGGAATTCAACGGAGGACACCCAGGAGTGCTCAAGATCAGGGGTTAACATACAAACTTTAAGTGAGCTATTTTGGTGGGCACACAAAAATAAAACAGTGAAATAATGTTGTTGCCATTTTTAGCTAGGCTTTTGACATTAGGAGAACAGATTGTCCTTTTACTCCAACTCATCAGGGCATATCTCAGTTTATCCAAAACCTTGCCCTTTGGCACAACGTGTTTGGCATTTTTAGCTAGACCTCTGATATCAGTAAAACAGATTTCTCTGGCCCTCTAGCTTCCCAGGGCCAACTTCAATGAGCCTCTTTCTCTTGAATTCTAATTTTCCTAGGGCTTATCTTAGTTTTCTTAAATCTCTATCCTAATATCTATTATTTTGCTATTTCCTGATCTGAATTCCCACCTCAACAATGCCCATAACTGACCTTAGGGGTGAGGTTGCCACAACTCACACAGCATAGGGTTCAGAGCCAGGGAGAGAGGTGGGAGACAAAGAAAACATGACAAAGAGACCAAGATTATTCTTGAAGTTTGGGACCAGGTGAAAACATTGCTTGTTTGGAGCTAATGGCTACTGGGAGCACCATGCGCTCTTTATTTATAGTGGAAGGCAAACAGGAAGAGAAGGTGGGGCAAATAGTGCTAAGTGCCCTACATGACCTACGCACAGCATAGTGTGATTGTTTTGTGATCGGGGCATGCACAGGAATGGAACAGGGAAGGATACAATGTAACTGTCTCCTGGGGCTGTGCCATCCAGGGTCTACAATATCTCTAATTTATGGAGGAGAAAGGGAGTATGGAGAAGAAAGGGAGCAGGAGGCCCTTGGCAAGAGGTCATTGGTTTGTCAGCTGTTTCATGCTGAGAGGGGAGCATTGATAGTGTAGTGGTCTGGATGCACCACTGTGAAGTCCATTTATGGCCCCTGAATAGAAACCAAGAGGAACATCCATTGGTGAGTCTCTCTGCACCATTATCTATAGTTCTAAGACTATCTAATGAGAAGAAACAAATATAATTAAGAGATTAAGTATGCATTGTCCAAACAACAAGGCAATAAAAATTAGCAATGGCCCAGCCAGAGGAAATAACTGGGATACCCATTTTCAGATTCCTTACCAAGATCTCTATGACTCAGATAATTTCTCACAGGTTTTAGAAGCATGTTAAACTAGCTGTCATTTGGATTTTTAAATATTTTAGATTGATTGGCATAAAAACAATAATTTTTTCTAGTAACAGGCATGGTATTCCTTTTTTTAGAGATCAAGAGATTATCTAAAAGTCTGATATCTTCTTTATTGTTTGAAGATCTTTTATCTGAAGTAAATTATTTACCTAAAGACAATGTGTTTTATTTATGGACATGCAAGTTTTTTCAGTTTCAGCCATAAGATCAAAAGCTCTGTGATTTTGAATGACAATTTTAGCTAAGGAATTTAAAAACTTTTGTTCAACTTTTATAATTGTCACTGTGGCTTTTTAGCCTTATTGAACCATTATAGTGATAATTTACAGGTGTAGTTGGAGACTGTTTGCAGGGGACAGTGTATTAATTGGAGACCATTTTGTATATCTAGCCTATATTACTATTAGTTTTAAATATTCTTTTGGTAATACCTTTCTGTTGGATGTTTAGGACAGAGCTAAAGTGAGACCTGTGTTAATTAAAATTAATCTCTTGCTATGTGTGGAGTCTCAGTTTTTTTATCGATGTCAGTCACCAGGATGAGTCATGGACTTGCTTGACTTGCTTGACTATGGTTTCCCTTGGCGGAAGCATGGGAGACATGTCTGTCTTTGATGCCTCTCCTTTTAGCACAACATACACTGGTTGATTCTTGTCTTCTGAAGTCCAACAATCTCCCTGTTTAGGAGGTTGGGTGACTCACCAGAGTTGTAGGATCTTTTAGAGTGGTCTCCTCATGTTCTGGGTCCTTTCTGACCTTGGAGAGCCAGAGCCAAAATATTGACTGTCTGTATAGCCCAGTTATCTTTTTCAGGTTTTTTTTCTTTAAACCTCAGTTGTTTAATACCCAGGAGGGGCTGTTACAGCTGTATTGAAGTGGGAGCATTAAGTTTCACTATAATAAACTTATCTTGTTGCCAGCCACTTTGAAATATTGATTTTGGTCAGAGAATTGCTATTTTTAAAAAAAATCATAGTCGTCTTAGAAGTCAAATTCTTATAGCATAATAACAGATAATTGTGTCTTACAGGAAAAATTTGAAATCAAGAGCAAATATAATATTTAACCATCACAATTATGCTAACATTATTTATTATTCTAGGATCATTGCAGTTTTCTTTTATCTCTAAAAGTATTCTGAAATTTCCATTTTAGTATAAAATAACATCACAGAGTTAAACTGTAGATTGTTAGGTGGGATATTTCTTCACTATCTCTCACTGTAAAACCAAGTTTGTGGACTTGTGTCTTTAGTCTTTAACTTGCACTTGGAGAAAAATCAATCTTTTAAAATCTGCAATTTTAAATTGGCACCAAGTTCTTAAAATAAAACCTAAAGGTGACATTTTGAGAACATATATTGAATGACCCATAATCTTTTAAGATGTATTATGTATCATAAAGATCTCTCTTGAGTACTTATTGAAAGAGGTAAATAGAAAAAGAAAAGAAAAAAGAAAAGTTGGGATTCTGTTTAGACAGGCTGAGTGAGCCTGTCTGCACGTGCAGCCCACCCCAAACCAAGGTGAGGCTGCAGCCTGCCTCACTTACTGTCTTGACTATTGTAGGCATCCCTGACAGTCACACAGAAATCTGTTGCTCATATCCAGAATTATCTTCCTTGTTCCTGGCACATAGCTACTATAATCTTCATCAAGAGACCAGGAAAGCAGGAAAAAAGAATTGTACAAGACATCAGATCTTTATTCAAAAATTTCTAAAAATTATTATTTCTAGGGACCTGCAACATACACAAGGAAATCCTAGAAGGTTTAAAAAGTCTGGAGATGTCACTTAACAACTTTAAATCACATAATGTTATAACAAAATTACATAACAATTACAAGAGTATACACGTGAGAAATTATCCACATCATCTGGCTTACTGTCTGATGTAGGATTGGCATGCATATTTTATCATAAGAAGCCGAAAAACAAGTAAAATAAAGCAAGAGGTAAATTGCTTCTTTGAAAGCCACAGCTGTTTTTGTTTTTCTTTTCTTTTTTGTGTTTTTAAATTTTTTCTCTTAATTCTTAAAGAGGTAGGCCAAGGAGAAATAAGTGGAAAGCTTCTCTGAGTCTCAATATTCCCCATCTGTAAAAAAGGCCAGGAGAAAAGGGCAACCACTTGTAGCTTCTGTTGCTTTCTCTTTACCTCCTCTCCTTACCTGTCACATCAGGAGAGAGGACCCTACTCCAGGGGTTGATTGACATTAGTTGTACTAGGTATTGTCATATCATCCCAGAAGGGTGTACCCAGGGCCTGATCCTCATAGTGCATAGATGGATTTGGATCCCTTAGCCCAACTTCCAGGAGAGAAGGACAATGGTGTCAATTGCTCATTGTCCAACTGCCTTACCAGCAGAAAAAGAAAAGCCCAGATATTTGTCTCAACTCTTAGTGGAGGCTTACAAGACACTCTGAAGTAGGGTTCACAGGTAACCCTGGAAAGGGAATAACTGGAGAACACAAAGAGAGTTTAACCCCTCACCTCATATAGGAATGCCGGCTGGATGTGTTAGGTAAGTGGAAGTTCATATGCTGGATACTCAGTCAGGCTGTCAGGATCTAGCTTCCACCAGGAGACCTTTCAGCAGTCACTGGAGTTTTCTCAGCCTGAGCCCTGCAATTGCCGCACTGTCTTTCCACAAGTACCTCATGTCCAGACATCAGCATCAGCACAGAATCCACCTACTTGCATTTTCAGCATTCCCACTATCCCAGGGGAATCCACAGGGGAGACTGCTGAAAAACCAGTCCCACATTTTAAGAGCGGCAGCTGGTCTAGTAACTTTTAAATCTTGATAGAGCACCCATAGTTTCTTAGAATGTAAAAAGGATAGCAAAAGTGAGGTCCAGTCATTTCTCAACACTTTATTCTCTATAGAAAAGTGTGCATTATGTTAGGTGCCAAAGATAGTACAAATTTTCTCTTTGGCCTCTTGTCCTGAGGACAACAAAGGATGAAGTTAGTGCACACAAAAGTGGAAAATGAACCAAGAATAGTTTAATAGAGAGAACAAAGTAAAGTTCTTGCTATCTGAGAGAGGGGCTCCAAGAGGTGATGCTGAGGAGGCATCTAAATTCAAGCATTTATACACAAACTTTAATGAACTATTTTGGTGAGCACTTGAAAATGAAACAATGAAACAATGCAATTGCCATTTTTAGGTAGGCTAAAATGACTTTAGGAGAATGGACTATCCTTGCACCCCAATTTACGAAGGTTTGTCTCAGTTTACCTAGACCCATGCCCTTTGAAACAATGTAAGTGCTGTTTTTAGCTAGTCTTCAAACATCAGGAAAACAGACTTCCCCTGCCCTCTAGGTTCCCAGGGAACACTTCAGTGAACCTCTTTTCCCTTGTATTCCAATAATCCCTTGGTTTACTCAAGTCCCTGTCCCAGCTGCCTATTGTTTCTCTGTCCCCTGCTCACTGGGCCATCCAAGCTGTATAAGCTCATATCATCCCACCATGAGCCCTGAATGCCAGACATGGTTTTATAAGCATTAATGTTTACTCTGTTAGATTGTTTTGTTTTGTTTTGTTTTGTTTTTGGTACCAGAGATCGAACTCGGGACCTTGCACTTGTACTCTGTTAGATTTTGGTCTTTCCTTGCTCCAAACTTTCTTCCCAGTGCCTCTATTTCTCTTTTTTAGAATGGGAATGTTTTATCTATGCCATCATATTTTAGAAGTATGTAACTTATTATTTTATTTTTACAGTGGCTTGCAGCCGAATTTACCTTCAGTCTCAGAGGAAACTCTGGACTTGGACTTTTTAGCAATGCTGCAATTGTGGAGACATTGAGGATGCCTGGAGACAGAATGAATCCTGAGATTGACATAAGTCACTTCTCTTTTTAGTTTCATTCTCTTCAGATATTTTGTCACATTAACAGAAAGCTAAAAAACAGACAACAAAGGGCACTGATTGAGAACACAGAGAAAGCACATAACACTTACAAGCCAAGAAAAAGGTCCTTAGAAGAAATCAAATTATGAACACTTTTAACTAAGACATCTAGACTCTAGAATTGTCAGAAAATGCACTTCTGTTGTAAGCCACTCAATTGTGGCATTTTGTTATGGCAGCCCTAGCAAACAAAGACAATTAAAAATACTTAGTACCATACACCAGTTTAAAATTCAGAAGTATTAACTGGTGGATCACCCCATATTTTAGTAAGCCATTTTTTTAAACTTATTACTATATATTTTTTGGATAAAATTGTCATGAAATCCACCTGAGTTCTTTTTGGTTAGTTTTAAAGCCCATCAAATAACTTACAATGGTATGTCTACATTATTTTTATACTTTCATGTTCAACATTTATATTCTGTGCATTGTTATAGAGATATCTGGCGATATAATTGCTATTTCTGCTTCTCTATAATTTTAAATGAGTCTTGAGAACACTTCTTCCCATTAATTTTTTTAATAGACACATGTTGAGGTCATAAGCAGAATTCTAGATCATAAAATTTTCATGCATATAGTGTAATATATTGTTTCCCTTTAGGTGGGAAGTGGATTCAGGGATAGGGAGAACCAGAGGGAAGGGGGGCAGAAGTGGAAATATAAATGATCAAGACACCCTACATATACCACAGCTTGCATATCTTCATTCTGTTTCTCAAAGGAATTGTTTTTAATCAGGTCTATAAATATTCAGAACAAAAAATCTATTCTTTCTAATAAGTTTTTAAATAACATTAGCAAGTTATGCTTTTTTATTAATGAATATGAAAATAAGACAAAGAATTTATATCAAAAAATGGAATGTTTTTTCCTAAAAACTAGAAATAATAAGAATGTTACAGGAAAACATGTTAGAAAGGCATATGCAATACATACTTTAGACAGCATGTACAAAATTTTTGAATTCTACATCTTATAATAGCAATCCAACTCATTCTGAGACATATTTTGGCTTTTGAGATATCTACCATTCTTATTTTCATGATGAATATGTCATCAACTTTCAAACAGGTCATCTAACATGCTTTTATAAAAGCACTATAACTCTCCCTTCAATGACAACCTTTTTCTGTATGTAAAGATTTGTGTTGTTTCACTGCCTCTATTTGTTTGCATGACAGCATTTTGTAGTAGAGTACAACTCCTTGAGTATAAGATCTTGTTCATCTTTATGTCTTCAATTTTTAACCTTGTTTGTCAAATAAATAATAAACACTAGTTGAACTAAACAATAAAATATATATGAAGCAATTACCTAAATATAAGTGCCATAGCAATGTACTTTTTTCAGAGTTTAAATAATCTAATTTTGTGCTAGCATTTTGCATCAAAAAGTAAAATATAGTTAATGGTACTTATCTGTAAAGTGATGTAACCAGAATAGTGAAAAACACTACATGGTGTAATATAATACACCTATACATGTGGCACATATCTTATATATCTTTGTGCCCCCAGAAGAAACAAGTAATTTTTGAATAAGTAAATGATAAGTAAATGATTAATCAGCACATTATCACTATAAAGAAAAACACTTTTAGTATTGATATGTAGTATGGGGTCAAAATAATTTTGAAATTACTGAAAGTATTAACTATCAAATATAAAATATGTATCCATCAATTTGATTATAAAAGGTCTGATGATGTAATGAATCAGTTTCCTTAAATGTCTAGCTGTCATTATTCATACAATTATTTTATATAGAATGAAAGAAAAATTATACATCTATTTATACATAATTTGTATTTTCTTGAAGTAGGTAGGATTATTTGCAAAGTTTGAGAAACATAGAAGTATTATATCAAAATTTATCTCCAAGCAATTTAACTAAAACATCTTCCATATTTTTGATTGCTGGTGATCTTATTGACTAGTGAGTGCCTGTCTTTCATCGGTGTTGCATGAGTGCTCTTTCTCTCTTGTCACAAAATATGTACAGATGAATTTTATAGGTGTTGAATTAATATCTTTAGCAATGGATATAGGAAATGAAGTTTAAATGGAAGAATAAACTTTGTAATAGCATTTCAGCATATGCATTTCATAATCATTTACATGCTTCAGTTTCTATATATTTCCAACAGGCAATCTCTATTTTGGTTGTCAGAAATCCATACCATTGCAAACTCAGACTTATATGAAATGATGAAGTTTTACTTCCTAAATTTTAACTACAAAAACTGGCAAGCTAATTTGTATGGAAAGAAATTTGTAATTATGGCCAACAACCTCATTTCTCTTCTGTGATGATCAATAAAATATTTAATTATGAAAATCATATATTAAAATTGTATATATACCTTTACATAAATTAGTTGATTTTTTGTTGTTTTTCCATACTATTTTCTGACATATATTTTGCTTTACTGAACTTTTTTTCCTAACTCCTTCTCAATGGCCATCAACATTCTTGACATTTGCATATGATTCTCTCTCAGTGGAGAACTACTCATCACTCTGTTATTTGAATACTCTTTATTTCTGAAGATGCAGGTCTTTTGTAACTATTTTTTAAAAACCTCAAAGAAGGATGTGCCACCACTCCCAGTACAGAGTAGGAAGCTTCTGGGTCGAAGTGCCACAGCTCCCAGCACAAAGAAGGAGGCTTCTGGGTCAACCTGCCATCACTCTGAGTGCAGAGTAGGAGGCTTCCAGGCCAACATACCACTGTTCCCAGCACAGAGGAGGTGAGCTGCATGGGAACCAGTAGCACCAACCCCCAACCTCCATCCCCCCCACCCCTGTTGAAATTAGAAGACACGTAAACAAGCCTCAAAACCAGGCTTCCAGATCAGCTACAGCAACCCCAAAGGGAAACAAGATGGAATACTATGATACTCAACAACCTGGACTCCCTGAACTGGCAACAAAAGAGGATCTGGAAAAAACGAAATCAGAAATAATTTCTCAGATAACAGCAGAAATTGTACCCATAGTACAAGACATGATTAATAAATCTAGATAGGACACAGATAAAAAAAATAGAGGAGCTGAGGAACATGATGTAATCCCAAAATAGGAAACAAATGGAATCCATAAAACAGATGAAAACAGATTTCCAGGAGATTAAAAACTCCACTGAAGGTCTACACAGCAGAATGAGCCAATGTGAGGACAGAATTTCAGATATTGAAGATAAGATTGCAATTAGTGACCAGGAAAAGAAGTACTGCTTAAAATTGTAAGGGACCATGAGAAATCAATCCAGCAGCTGCTGGATGATGCAAAGAAGAATCACATAAGACTGATTGGAGTCAATGAAGAAACAGGAGAGAGTGCAAATGACATTAAAAAAAAAAAGTTCACAGAAGTGATAGCAGAAAGCTTCCCAAGCAGGGGTAAAGAACTTGACATACAGATCAGTGAATCATATAGGACTCAAAATAGCCTCGATCAAAACAAATCTACACATAGGCATATAATTGTTAAGATTCCAGAAACCCAACAGAAGAACAAAATTCTACAAGGAGTGAGAGAAAAGAAACAAATCACATACAACGGAAAACCCATCAGAATCACAGCTGACTGCTCAATGCAAACCCTCAAGGCAAGAGCTTGGAGTGACATATTCCAAGCCCTAAAAGAAAAGAGCCTCCAACCCAGATTGATGTACCCTGCAAAATTATCTTTCAAAATTGATGGAGAAATAAGATACTTTCATGACAAAGAGCACCTCAGGAACTTCATGAATACCAAACCAGCACTCCAGAAAATATTAGACAATATCCTAGGAACAGACAATGAAGATCACAACCCCAGGAAACACAGAAGAATGAATCCATCAGGCATGAAAAGAAATTAAATGCAAAGAGGGATAATCCAACAAAAGAAAAAGTCATGACAAGGATAACTGAATGCATATCAGTTATAACCGTCAATGTTAATGATCTCAATTCACCAATCAAAAGAAATAGACTGGCAGAATGGGTCAAGAAGCAAAACCCAACAATATGCTACATAGAAGAAAAAAACTTAATTCAGAAAGAAACTCATAGACTGAAACTTAAAGGGTAGAAAACAATACTCCATGCAACAGGAACCCGAAAAAAATCAGGAATAGCTATCCTCTTTGCAGATTAAGTGGATTTCAAACCAACACTGATGAAGAGAGACAAAGAAGGACGCTACATCCTTGTAAAGGGAACAATCCAAGAGGAAGAGATGACAATCATAAATATCAATACACCAAACACTAGTGCACACAACTATATAAAACAAATGCTAACAAACATGAAAAATCATCTAAGCACTAATATAATAGTCATGGATGACCTCAATAACCCACTGTTACAAATAGACAGATCAACTAGACAAAAAACAAGCAACGGAATACTAGAACTCAATCAAACTCTTGAACAAATGAACTTAACAAATGTTCACAGAGTGTTCTACCCCACAAAATCAGAATACATTTTTTTCAGCTGCACATCAGTTGTTCTCTAAAACAGACTCATACTCACTCATAGAATATATTTAGGTAAGTGCAAAGGAACTGCAGTTATCCCCTATACATTATCAGACCATAGTGCAATGAAATTGGAGATCAATAGCGAAAGAAACCACAAGAAATTCATAAACATATGGAAATTGAGCAAAACACTTCTAACCAATGGGTCACCAAGGAAATTAAAGGAGAAATCAGGCAGTTCCTTCAAATAAATGAAAATGACATTAAAACATATCGGAATCTATGATACACAATGAAAGCAGTCTTATGAGAGAAATTCATAGCAGTGAATACTCATATTAGGAAAACAGAGGAACCCAATTAAACAACCTGATGCTGAACCTCAAGCTTCTAGAAAAAGAAGAGCAGGACAAGCCCAAAGCTCATACAAGGGAGGAAATTATAAAGATCAGAGCAGAAATCAATGCAATGGAGACTAAGAGAACAATGCAAAAATCAGTGAAGCCAAGAATTGGTTCTCCAAAGAATAAACAAAATTGACCAACCCTTAGTCAACCTTATGAGAAAAAGGAAATAAAAGGCCCAAATTCATGCAATTAGGAATGAAAAGGGTGAAATTACAACAGACCCAGCCAAATTCCAGAGGATCACCAATACCTATTTCAAGAGCCTATACACCAATAAGATGGAAAACACAGAAGAAATGGACAGATTCCTAGATACGTATAAATTACCAAAGTTGAACAAAGAAGATGTAAACATTCTAAACAACCCAATATCAATCAATGAAATTGAAAACCTAATTAAAAACTTACCAATGAAGAAAAGCCTGGGTACTGATGGCTTCACTGCTGAATTCCACAAGATATTTAGAGAGGAACTACTGCCACTACTGTTTAAACTCCTCAATGAAATTGAAAGGGAAGCAGTACTTCTGAATTCATTCCTGGAAGCAAGCAACATCTTGATCCCCAAAGCAGACAAAAATCCAACCAAAAAAGAGAACTACAGGCCAATTTCACTAATAAACATAAATGTAAAAATCCTTAATAAGATAGTGTCAAATAGAATGCATGTGCTTATCAAGAAGATCATACACCCTGAACAAATGAGATTCATCCCAGCGACGCAGGGGTGGTTCAACATATGCAAATCAATCAATGTAGCATAGTATTTCAATAAAGCCAAGGATAAAAACCTTATAGAGCCAAGGCTAAAATCATCTCCATAGATGCAGAAAAAGCATTTGACAAAATCCAACATGCATTTATGATAAAAACCCTACAAAAAATTGGAATAGATGGTCTCTACCT
>NW_004624772.1:393128-418232 GCF_000247695.1 Heterocephalus glaber
GATACACATTGAGGTGATACTCTTAAGTGAAATAAATAGGACACACATATATAAATACCGAATAGTTTTTCTAGTGTCAGAAACTGAAAGTGTAAATAAGGACTAAAAGGTATAATAGATAATGTGAAATAGGAAGAAAAGGGGCAAAGGGGAAGGGGACTTTGGAAGAGTAGGGAAAAGGAAAGAAGGGAATGGAATTAATATGAGAAAATGAAAAATGGAAACAAAGTCTTTGTAAATAGGGAGGATGGAGGGGTTGAAGGGAAGGGAGGGGTAGGGGAGAAAATAAGAGCCAAGAGAGATTATGCAAAGATACAAATTTCCAATGATGAAAGTCATTATATTATAAACCTAAAGTGTACCAATATAATAAAATTTCAAAAAAACACACAGAAATATTTCAGTACAACTTAAATGTCTGAATTATTTCATGCCTATATTCTCTTGTTGTTTTTCAATGGATTATATATATATTTCTACAATAGAAATGAGACTCTGAGTCCCAAGGGCTATGTCCTATAATTTTTTTATTGTTTTCTGTATCAACAAAACTAATATGCACAAAATTTAACAAATAGTTCTTGAACTAAATTGAAGAAAACTTTAAAATGTATTTTAGAAGAGTAGTGACTTTATGAAAAATACTTTAAGGTTGAAGATTGAAGAGGAAAACAGTTGACATTGCAGTATAATGGAGGATGTTGAGTTGGGAGCAGCCTTTGCCATCCCAGAAATTATGCACTTCAGTGAGAAAGTTAGTGCAGAATATGACTTTTTGAGGGCCTGGGTTGGTTATCTTTGGCAGTGTAGCAAAACTTCTCAAAATGGTAAACAACAGTTATTTATTGACTTTCATGTTTCTATGGTTTGTCTGACCTCATCTGATTGAATCTTCTCTCCCCCTGACATTGACTAAAGCTACAGTCAAATGCAAGCATTGCTGACCTGAGACGTCCCAGGTAGTTTGTGTCCATGGATGACGGTTAAGGTAATGGCTGTTGGCGAGGAGCTACATTGAGACTGTTGATCAAGATCCTGTAGTTGCCATGTGTGTCCTCTTCCTTTGTAGTTTAGATTTTTTTTTTAACAGAATGACACTTGGTTGCAAGATACACTACAATATTCCAAGTGTGTAAGGTATAATGGTATAGTGACAAATTTGTAAAAGCACAGCCTCAGAAATTACAGAGCAACACTCCTATCAGATTATGTTGATTAAAGCAAATAATATGGCCACTCAAGGAAAAAAAAAGGAAATAAGTGATCCTTCTTGATAAGTGGAGTGACATAAAAATTTGTCATCTAAAAAAAAACCTCATCCCTTAGCTTTTTATGAAAGTCATGGACATTCAGCAACTGGCAAATAAACAGGCACTTGCAAAGTAAACTTTTCAAGTTTTAGAATTTAATGTACATAACTGATGTGAATTTTCTACATTGCAATTTTTAATTGCACTAAGAAAGATAAAACATTATTTTGAGTAAGGACTTTTTCAAAGTATCACCATGTGTCATTACATTTATATAAAGCAAATAAAATTGGCTTCCTCCTTAAAGGAATTTTGGAAATACATAGCAAGGTTCTCATGTACATATAATGTTTAATTGTTGTTAATTTTTATATCTAGTCTCAGAAAAGATGCAAGTATTCCAGTATGTATAAATATCATATAAACCTATTGCTGGACATTTAAGCCACTTCTAAGATTCAGTTATTGAGTTACACTGCTGTGAGGATGGGTATGCATGTATCACTGTGATAAAGTATCTTTGAGTATTTCAGGAAGATACCTAGAAGGGAAATATTTGGGTTGAATGAAATTTTTAGTTTTGTTTTTGAGAAATGTTCATATTGGTTTCCATAGTGATTTCACTAGTTTATGTTCCTACCAAAAATATAAAAGTGTTCCCTTTTCCCTACAGCATTGTAAGCATTTGTTATTATTTGATTTCTTTTTCTTTTCATTAAGTTTACTGGTGTATTTTAGGTATACAATATGATGACATTCATCACTGGGAACTTGTACCTTTACAGGATGTATCTCTTTTTTTTTCCCCTATTCACCTGCCCTCCCTTCAACCCATCCACCCCTCCCTGTTTATAAAGACTGTTTTCATTTTTTCCTTTTCTCAATTTTTTTCCTTCCCCTTCTTTCTTTTTCCCTACTCCTCTCACTTCTTCCTCCCCTTTAGAAATTTTCTTCCTGTTTCACATTATCTATTATACATTTTGATTCTTTTTAAAATTCTTTTATTGGTACATTTTAGTTATACAAAACATTAACATTTATCATTGGGTGCTTGTACCTGTACATGATGTATCTTAGTTCCTATTTTTTCCCCATTACCTCTGCGCCCTTCACCCCCTCCATCCTTCCCTATTTACATAGATTTCATTTCCATTTTTTTTTCTTTTCTCATAATTTTTCATTTCCCTTCTTACCTTTCCCCTTCCCATCCCACCACCCCCTACACCTTTGGACCTTTTCCTATTTCAAATTATCAATTATTCATTTTAATCATTTTAATCCTTATTTACACTTTCAGTTTCTCACACTAGAGAAACTATTCGATATTTACACATGTGTGTACTATTTATTTCACTGAAGAGTATGGCTTCAATATGCCTCCATTTAGCTATAAATGTCTCTAGTTTCTTGATGATAGTCATTCTTTCTAGAGTAAGAGGAAATTTCAGGGTTTTTTTAACTTGCATTTCTGTAATGGTCAGAGATGTTGAACATCTTTCTTATATTTATTGGCTATTTGTGCATCTTTTTCTCTGGGAAATATCTATCAATTTAATTGCCTATTGTTGGATGGTCTTTAATTTGGGGGTCTAATTTTTGAGTTATTTATGGATTATATATATATATATATATATATATGCATTCTAGCCCTCTATTATAAGAATAACTCAATGATTAGAATGAATAATCGATAATGCAAAATAGGAAGAAAAGGTCCAAAGGGGTAGGGGTAGTGGGAGGGGCAGGGGAAAGGAAAGAAGGGAAAGGAAAAATGATGAGAAATGGAAAAAATGGAAATAAAGTCTTTGTAAATAGGGAAGGGTGGAGGGGGTGAAGGGAGGGCTAGGAATGGGGAAAAATAAGAACCAAGATGCATCATGTAGAGGTACAAGATCCCAATAAGAAATGTAAATGTGTTGTATACCTAAAATGTACCAATAAAATAATTTAAGTGATAAAAAAAAGAATAGCTGATAAAATTTTCTCCCCATTCTCTAGATTGTTTATTCACACTGTTTGTTGTTTCTTTTGCTGTGCAGAGGGCTTTTAGTTTGACATAATCCTATTTGTTGATACTTGATGCTCCAGAATGTTATGGCTCATGCCCAGATGTCTTCCTAAAGCTTCATGTGCTCATAGGTAGGGCTTTTGAGAGGTCGCAGGATCTAGAGTGTGTTATACTGTCATTAAGTGTGTGACGCTGGAATCAAGAGTCTGTGATTACTAAATTAGTCCACTAATTGGTTTGACATAGTTCTGGGTGTGAAAATTGAGAAGGCCCACCCTGGGTATGAATGCTATCTATTCTAAGGGCATGTAGCCAGGATAAGATATAAAAGACAGAACGAGTGTCATTGCTTGTCACTTGATGCTCCACTGTTTCATTGCTTTGCTATCCCACAAACTGTTTCTCCTTTGTGATGCCCCTATGCCATGCCACCTCACCTTGGAGCCAGGCAACTATGGACTGAATCCTGAAACTGTGAGCCAAAATATACCTTTCTTCCTTTAACATCTCTCAGCAATGAGAAAAGTGACTAAGACATGGTTATATAAAAAGTAGCGGAAAAATAACTAGAGAATATTCATCATTAATAGATGTTTTCTTTGTTTCCTTTCACATATATGTATTGTATGAAATTCATACCTTTTCCAAGTCAATAAATGAACTAACAAATTATTATCATTAAGAATTTTGAAATTAAGCAGAAGAGGTAGATAAGGTCACAGCTCCTTTGCCATTGCAACAGTAACTAAGAGCTAAGAGATATATAAAGAGCAATTATAAATAAAGTCAAGCAATTATGGATTATAGGAAAATTATGAATAAATTAGCTAGAAATATATGTATGCAAGTTTGTGTGTGTGTGTGTGTGTGTGTGTGTGTGTGTGAGAGAGAGAGAGAGAGAGAGAGAGAGAGAGAGAGAGAGAGAACATACATTTCCAACTCATTTGAGAATAAAAGAGTGAGATCAGGGGAGCATACCATCTAAGGATGCTAGGTTAAGCTCAATATTTTTCTGGTCATTAGTCAATGCATGTAAAGCCAAGCTATAGGAGGGTGTAGGAGGCTAGAAATTGATACAAACAAGTGACTCAGGTAGCAAGCAACTGCATAAGAACACAAAAGTATGAAATCATAGGAGATTAGTTACCTGAGTTGTCATGGATAGTAATAGCTAACATTTAAACTGTCTGAGAGGGCTTTTTATCCTGCCACTTCTGAACTTTAAAAGATATTTAGAGCCATCTTGTTGCATTTAGAGTGAACATAGCAGCTTACTTTTCTCCTTTTAGATAAAAAAATCTCATAAAATAAAATCATAATGAAGACCCTTCCCACAATTTGCCTTTCTGTGTCACTTACATAAAAGATACACTTTAGTTTTCAAAATTAGCAAACTTTATTCTTAAACAGTGTTTGATTTTGAGATAAGGTGAGTAGAAAGTACAGAGTTCTCATAAATTCTTTCACATTACTATTCACAGGTTGTACAAATGTGATACATTTATTACAAATGAACCATTATTGATATATTGTTATTAACTGAAACCTATTTTTTGCAGTTGGATTCATATTTTGTTTTATATATTTTCCAGGTTTTGAGATAATAGCATTACCTATCATTACCATGTCATGCACAATATTTTCACTCTCCTAAATATCTCCTGTGCTACATCTGTTCACCTTTCCTTTCTCTTCAATCTTTGGCAACCACAGATACTTTTTACTTTATAATTTTCCCTTTTAAGGCTGTTATATAGTCTGGATTATATAAAAATGTCTCTCTCACTTTAATTTTTTCACTTAGTAATATGTTTTCAAGTTTTATCCTTATATGTTCATGACTTGATAGCTCATTTCTCTTAATTATTGATTAATATTACACTACATGAATATTTCTTTGTTTATTCTTTCTCATATTAAAGGACAACTATGAATGAGGTAACTATAAGTATTTGTTTTCAGATTTTTTTGTATGGACATATCTTTCCTACTCATCTGAGCAGTAAAGAGTGTGGTCACCGGACCACATGATCTAAAAATGTACTAATTTTCTAACAAACTGCCAAAGACATACAAAATGATCACACAATTTTGGAATCTAGCTAAATTTGTGACTGAAACCTACTAGAAAGAAAATAAACCTCTCCTTCTTTAAAGGTAAGAATAATGGGTATTATGTCTTGGTGATGGAACTGTGATTAACATAGATATTTGCTCCATACACTGTGACTATAACTGGTCATGTGGTTTAGAAGCTTTTGGAGCTGGTTTGTGGAAGGAGTTTTGAAAGTTGTGGAGATACTGCTAGAGAAGCCATTGACTGGCATAAACAGAGTAAGAAGAGGTTAATAAGAGATTTTATTCAGAAATTAGATGACCAGAATAATAATAGAAATGCAGAAAGTAATGTAAAGGCTCAGAAGGTTTTAGTTGGAAACAAGGACAATCCTGGCAGTTGGACTACAGGCCATGTGTATTACACGTTGGCCAAAAATTTACCTTCATTTTCTGCATGGCCTGAGACTTTGCAAGAGACTGAAATCAAGAGTAGTGGGTTTATTAGTATGGTGGAGGAAATTTCAAAGCAATCTAATGTTCAAGGTGTGGCCCAGATACACAGTAAAAATCAGGAGCAAAAAGCAGATGTGAAAAATTTGCAGTTTCATCAGAGAAGGAGCCCTACAGTGTTAGATCCATGGAGACCATGATTGCTGAAAAGATTAGCATGAAAATTTGAGGCATTCTAACATCTTTTCAAATTGTAAACATTCAAAAATAATACAGCTATATTATGAACATCACATTTTAAAATAACGGTTATAAAATAACAAACAGTAGATTTCTAAACGTAGATAACAATTAAACATATTACCAATTTCCATTTTCCTTTCAGTATAGTTTATAGCTGAGTTTCTCCAAAACAGTCTAATATGTTTTGTAATTGCCTATGTAAATGAGAAAGCAAGAGGACCATATAAAAACTGATGGTTAATAAAAGTAGATAATCATGTTGCTTTCTTCAGCAGGACACATAGTAAAATTGGAATGATGCAGAAAAGATTAGCATGACCCCTGTGCAAGGGTGACTGCAAACTTGTGAAGCATTAATTTTTTTTTTTTTTTTTTTTTGGTACCAGAGATTGAACTCAGGGCCTTGTGCTTGCAGGGCAGGCAGCGGAACCACTGAGCTAAATCTCCAGCCCCAGCATTCTATATTTTTATGGAAAAGAGAACTAGAGATGGAGTGAATCAGAGGAAGAGGAGAGGAGGGGAGAAAAAAGGGATAAAAAGGTGAGTTTAAAAAAATGGAAATAGAGCTTTCTCAAATGGGAAGAACAGTAAGACTTGGCAAGAGGAAGAAGGAGGTGTAGGAAAAGGGGATGAAAAAATTAAGATGTGTTACGTACATGTACAAATTTCCCCATGAAAAATATAATCATTGTGTACTGCAAACGTGCTAAAAATGTAGACAATCTTGATCAATCAATTCAAGTTTTCACAAATACAGTATCTTTGTGATATTAATTTTTAATAACAATTACATTCAGTAAACTCTCCTGAGCCATAGATTTACTTAGACATCTATTAACAGTTATGACCTATTACAGAAAAGTCATTTGTCTGAAGTTATGTAATGCTTTTGAATTTTGTCCTATTCCTCCACTAGATTGTTTGTTCTTCAAAGAACATCTATTGTTGTCAAAAGATTAAATTAGTGAATAGATATCCTTTATTAGTTTCATTTTTGTCTATGGGTAAATATGATTAATTGTGGGTCAAGATTCCTGGTGAGGGTTGAGTGAGAGGAATAGGGAACATATACTGAGAAGGAATTTGCACTATACACTCTAGCTAGATCATCTTTAGTAGTGCAGATAACACTCAAATATCAGAAGTTATGAATTCAGACTGTGGCTATGAATATAACTAAGATGACACTGAACATGTATGGGTTTTATTGTACTCATGGGATAAAGTAAAGGATTTTTTGCTTTCCAAGAAGATAAAAATGATGGAAAGTCAAAATTCTGACAGTTGTTCATATTCATCCTGATATCTTCATAAGGCAATCAGATAAACATTACTTATGCTTTATTTTAAGGAAACAAAAACATATTTCTCCTGAAATAATTCAAATGATCTCATCTACTCAGAGTGGTTTCAAACATTATTCATCATTAAACTTATATTGTAGTAGGAAGTGAGAATAAAGCATTAAGACATGCAAGACTAAAAAACCGGACATGCAAGGCTTCTCCCATCTTGCAGCATAGAGCCCATTGGGGAAGAACAATGAGTAAGTGAAACAAAACAAGGTAATTTCCCATTATGTGTGTTTTATAAAGGAATGAATGGCGAGATCCTGGTGAAGATCATGAAGAGAGAATTACTTTGGAACAGAGAGTGTCTTCAAAGTGCTAATATTTATATGGGTATCTGAAGAGTGAAAGGAAGCAATTCATATGGTAGCCAGAGAAAAATACCTTTGGCAACTGTTGTTAAGCAAAGCAGGAAAGTGTGATTATAATAAATGTAAAAGTTTCTGCATAGCAAAGGAATTAATCAACAGACCAAAAGCAGAACTCACAGAATCAAAGAAGTCTTTGCAAACCTTACATCTGATAATATCCAAAACATATAAGAAATTCAACTTAGTTGCAAGAAAATGTGATTTTTAAAATGGGAAATAAACATTTTTATAAGACATATAGGTGTATGGAAAAATGCTGAATAACACTGATCATCAGGGAAATACAAATTAGAATGATGAGATTTCAACTCACAAATTTTAGAATTATTATCAAATGGACAAAAAATAACAAGTGTTGGTGAAAGTGTGAAGAAAAGGGAACCCATGTTCACTGTTGGAGAAAATGTAAATTAGTATTTTTATTGTGGCAACCAGTCTGGAGACTTCATTTATACATTCTTGGGAAGAGAAAGCAGACTGACCAAGTTCATTCCATGTCAGACCTCTGTACCAAAGGGCCTAAATAATCATTGTTTTATTTTCTTCCTAATAAATCCTTCAAGAGTGTGTAAATTAAAATAGAGCAATATTACCACTGAATTATTTTTTCCATTAAGTTTATTGGTACATTTATTTTAAGTATAGGAAGCCTGAGTTAGTTTTGTCAAATCAGTTTGTTTTTCAGAGCTTTTTGACAATTTACACTGAAATTTGAATTTGACCATGTGGGTAATGAAATAGGAGCTAGTATAACATATGGTGTGGTATAATTTTAGAAGGGAGATGTCCCTGCCTCACTATCTTTCCTTGCTCATTTCTGAAAGTAGAAGACAGTAATTGAAACAATAAACTCCCTATTCTGTCCTTGCAAAAAACTTTTAAAAAGTCAAGTACTTTGTATCAGGACATTAGGAATCAGGAAGATCCCAGTTTTTGCAAGCTCAAGGGTGAAAAACTGAAAAGCTTTCCTTTGAGAAGTGAGGTCCTCTGGGCCCTGTTCAAGAAGCATTCCCTAGGGAGCTGGTTCCTAGGGATTCATTTCACAGTGTTCAGTCATCTAGGCACTCAGCAGTCTCCATAGCCATAATTCAAAGGAAACCTGACTACTGCTAAACCTGGTAGCTGACTTCATGTCATCCCTGTGGTACTGGTTCTACAGGCATACAGAATGCAGGAGTTATGGAGTCATGTAGTCTTGCACTGAAATTTTTTTTAATATATTAATTGGTACATTTTAGGTATACAATACATTTACATTTATCATTGGGTGTTTGTACCTGTACATGATGTATCTTGGTTCTTATTTTTTTCCCCATTACCTATGTGCCCTTCTCCCCCACCACCCTTCCCTATTTACATAGACTTTGTTTCCATTTTTGTTTTGTTTTTTTTCTTTCTCATAATTTTTCCTTTCTTTTCCTCCCTTTCCCCTTCCCCTCCTGCCACCCCCATACCTTTGGACCTTTTCCTATTTCAAATTATCAATTATTCATTTTAATCATTTTTATCCTTATTTATACTTTCAGTTTCTCACACTAGAGATACTATTCAGTATTTACACATGTGTGTCCTATTTATTTCACTTAAGAGTATGGCCTCAATATGCATCCATTTAGCTATAAATGACTCTAGTTTCTCGTTCTTTATGGCTTAGTACTCCATTTTATAAAAAAAACCCCACATCTTCTTTATCCAGTTTCCAGTTGATGGGCACTTGGGCTGTTTCCAAACCTTAGCTATTACAAACTGTGCTGCTATAAACATAGGTGCACATATATCGCTGTGGTATGATTCTTTTAATTCTTTGGGGAAGATCCCCAGCAGTGGAATAGCAGGGTTAAATGGGACTTCCAGTCCTAGTTCTTTGAGGTATCTCCATATGGATTTCCACAGTGATTGCACCAGTCTACACTCCCACCAACAATGGAAAAGAGTTCCTTTCTCTCCACACCCCCGCCAGCATTTGTTATTGGTTGATTTCATGATAGCAGCCATTCTTTCTGGGATGAGGTGGAATCTCAGTGTTGTTTTCATCTGCATCTCTCAAATGACCAGTGATGTTGGGCATTTTTTCATATATTTACTTGCTGTTTTTACTTCTTTGTCTGAGAAATGTCTGTTCATTTTGGATGCCCATTTTTGAATGGGGTCTTTGAATTTGGGGGGTCTGATTATTTTCAGTTCTTTATATATTCTCGATAGTAGACCTTTGTCTGAGGTACAGCTGCTAATGAATCGAAGAGCTGGTTTTTTGAAAGAGTAAATAAAATCGATAAACCTTTAGCCAACCTTATCAAAAAAAAGAAAGAAAAGGCTCAAATCCATGCAATTAAGAATGAAAAAGGTGAAGCCACAACAGATCGAGCAGAAATTCAGAGGATCAATACCTACTTTTCAAACCTATACTCTAATAAAATGGAAAACACAGAAGAAATGGACAGATTCCTAGATACATACAAATTGCCAAAGTTAAATGAAGAAGATATAGAAATTCTAAACACCCCAATAACAATGAGTGAAATTGAATATGTAATAAAAATTTACCAACAAAGAAAAGCCCAGGTCCTGATGGGTTTACTGCTGAATTCTACAAGACCTTTAAAGAAGAACTATCTCCATTACTCTTTCAACTCATCAAGGAAATTGAAAAGGAAGCAAGGCTTGTGCCCAAATTTTAAAGAAGTCCTGGAAGGTCTAGCGGTGTGCCCCTGAGAAGACAGTGCATGAAGTTGTTAGAATGAAGACAAAGGTTCAGTGGAGACCTCAAGTTCTTGGAGATGCCAAGAACAGAGAATGCATCATTGCTTCTTAATATTTTATTGGTCACACAAACCAGAATAAAAACAATGCGGGGAGAGACTACACAATGATATGATTATCAAGAGGTAAGAGAGCATCGGTTAATCTTTCGAAAACTGGCCAACACAAGAATAGGATTTATTTTGTCATTGCACAGTTCACTTTTAAGTATATAATTGCATCATGGAATCTGTAAGTTAAAGTAAAAAGAGTTTATTGTGCTGATTTAAGTAGTACCAAATAGGGATCTGAGGTTGACTTAACTGATTTCTTCATCACTTTCTTCGGTTTTAATGCACTTAAGGATGAGCTTAATTTTGACTCTTAAAAATGAACATTGAGTGCAAGCGCAAGGACCCAAGTTTGATCCCTGGTACCAAAAAAAAAAAAAAATGAATGTTGATAATTTCTATACTTTCATATTCCCAAGGCAGCTCCCACCAAATAGGATAAGAATGAATGAGGAGGTGACATTCCAAGCTGCGCTGTTAAGTTGTCTGGATGATATGCACTGTGTACTACTTAGAAGCCATTGCCTGGGGGAGGGAAATAGAGAATATACTCTCTAAAAGAAATGATGGACATCCAGGATCAGGTGGTAGCCTGTTTACCCTTGCCTAAAGAAAATAATGTATATTAGAACAATGCAAGCAGAGGAAAGACCCTGTTGTTGAGTCAGAGTAGACAAAGTGTGCAAGGACATAAGGAATAAAAGGAATGAGTACAAATCATTTTAAAATTTCAAGGGGAATTATAAAGAGATGTAGTTTTACTTTATATGATTCAATAGATAGACTCTTTGGAAAGATTTAAGTAAACACGTGGTTTTTAAAATGTTAGAGTAAGCAATGCACTGAGAATAAATGTTATTTTTTGTGTCTAGGTGTCCTCTCAAAGCCTCATGCAGTCATAGAATCTAGAGTACACTATGTGATTACTAAATCTGTACACTGATTAGTTTGGCACCACCCTAATTCTGGTAGTCTGGATAAGATAAAAGGAGAAGAAAGACACTGTTAAGTTTTCCTTGTTGCTTTTGCTGTGTTCTGCTGCCATGAACTGTTGCCCCTCTGCCATGTGCCACCCTGCCTTGGAGTCAGCCATGGACTGAAACCTCTACAAACTGTGAGCTAAATAAACCTATTCCCTTCTAACTTTGGGTGTTGGGTATTTTGTTTCAAAATGGAGGGTAAAGTAACTAAGACAATAGGATAATAATGCAATAATAGAGGGAAGAAATTATGGCTTCTTGGATTCTACTAATACTTTGGAGTTAATAAGGAAGGATCAGATACTAGTTATATTAAGAAGATAGATTCTACATGATTTGCTTCTGAATTGGTTGTGAGATATGAGAGAAACTTACCTAATGAATTAGATCAATTAGACAATTTCATAGGTCAAGTCTGGGCATTCCAAAGTTCAGAAGTATGAAAGGGGATGATGAATCAGAACAGAGACTGGGAAAGAGTAATATATTAGGCTGTAGAATTTTGACAAGGTGGAGTCTTAGTAGCCAACTGTAGGAAGTGAGTGAAGAGAGTGGAATAATTAGATTGTGCTGAAAGGTTGAATGCTGTGAGAATAAAACTGTGAACATCAGATTCAGTCACAGTGCTGTCACCAATGATCTTGACATGCTTTCTTTTAGAAAAGTAGACAGACTGAAATCCTCCTGGGGTGAGATCAAAGAGATGACACAGTAGCAAGGACCTGTGCTTTAAAGGAGAATAAATAAAGGAATTGTTCCTGTAGAGGGATGTGAGGTCAAGAGAGGTTTACTTTTTTTCTCCAAAGGGAGAATCTTTGAGATCAAAGGCGAGGTAGAAGTGTCTGGGACCTTAATTAGTTTAGGGATTTGAGATATCTCATTTATGGCTTTTTAATTCTGTCTTGTTTTCCTCATGGGGTAGTTTGTCCACAATGAGCTTTCATTCTAATCTGCTGAGACAGAGAAGAAAGATGAAGATTGACATTATTCAAAAATCACAAGAAATCTGTAGTTCCATTCTGTAAGAAAATGAAGAGTACCTGGTTAAAATTATTCATTTAAAAGCTGGACATGGTGGTTCATGTCTGTAATTCCAGCACTGGCAAGAGGATTGTCATAGATAAGCCAAGCCTGGGATACATAGTGAGTTCAAGGCCAGCTGGAACTACATAATGAGACCATGTCTCAAAAGACCAACCAACCAACAAACAAACCAAAATTCTTTAAAATGCAAGTCTTAAAGTTTTCAAAGTGTATTACTGTATTTTTAAACAAATGTTATTTCAGACACAAATAATTAGAGGATGAGACAAATCCCATAGGGCTTTTCTACAGTCACCTAACCTAAGAGTTACCAGACTCAGGTGTTTAAGGTAAAATGATCACAAAATCTAGCATAAATGTTCCATTATCTGAAAACCAATAAATTAAAAGTATTGCACTTATAATGTGAGCTATAAATAAAAAATATAAAGATATCATCCAAACTTTAATGGTTTAGAATCATAAAATATGTTTATCTTTGTATTCCCTGGTAGCACATTAATTTATAAATTGATTCAACCTTTTTTTTTTTGGTATATGGAGTCAAACTCTGGACCTTATGCTTGTGCAGCAGGTGCAGCACCACTGAGCTAAATCCCTGGCCCCTCAACCATTATTTTTGAGTTTCTATTTCATACAAAGCAATGTACTCTGATAAAATAATGTATTAACCAGCACTTTGCATTTGCATACTTGGCTTAAAATAGGCCCCCAACGCTGTTTGGATAGAATTTTATGAGGACTCAATAGCACCTGTTTCTTGAAAGAAATAAATTAGTTCAGAAAGTATCTTGATTTATTTAGCAATTTCTTTTGTATAAGTTAGGAGATGTTGAAAATTTTCTACACTTTCTAACATGCATTATCCTGCTTTTAGAGTCAATGATAGCTATAAGATGTTCTGATGAAGAAAATCCTAGTATTTACTATTTAGATAATGGCAAAAAAAGATGACAGTCTTTATCTGAATAAAATATAAGCAAATTAGCTTCTGTCTTACCCAGTGGAATATTAAGAACTAGATTAATTCTTTTCTCTGTGTTTTCACAGCTTTATATCTTTTGAACCTAAACATGAGATAAAGCAGATTATTTTCTGAATTAATGAAAAGCTATTCATATTATTTCAGGCATTACATTATATTTGTAAAACTATATCCTATTGCATGTTTTTGTGACAACTTTTACAGCAACATCAAGAAATGTTAAAGAACTAAGTATATTTTCAAAAGTAAAAAAAATAAACATTGAATTCAATTCTTAACTATATTTTAGAACAAGTATTTCATATGTTTAATAGGGAGATTATTTATTTCTACACATAATTTATTCTTTAACTGACTATAATTTCACTTTCATTTTAAAAAATCTACCACCTGAGCAGCTTCTAATGTTCAATATTTTAATGTCTTAAAGTTGTTGTGACTTGCAAACTCCCTACTTCTCTTTCTGCTGATTTTATTTTATTTTATTGTCCAGAAAAAAAAAATCTGTCCACCATTTTATATTTTCCTATATAATACTTCTTTCCCCTAGCTTGTAGAATACCACAGCAACAGGCTCTCCTCTGCTCTGAGTTAGTTTTTCTCCTTTCTTCCCTACTTCCTCACTTCCTGCTTCCCTTCCTTCACTCCAGTCTTGTGTTCCTTCCCTTTTTCCCTCTCTCCCTAACTGATGTTTGTAAAACAAGACAAGCTGGCCTCATTTGCAGAAGGGTTTCAAAATTTCTACAGTGAATCCTAACATTTTTATTTTGTTTTATTTTAAATCTTTAAGGTAGGTTTAAAATATTGCCAAGTTTGAAAACCACCACTTGATATATTCTCCTAGAGTGAACTTTTCCCTTTGTAAATTTTTGACTGTCTACTCCACACAGATTTACAAATATGTAGTGTAGAAACTCTACCTTCTAGGGCTGGGAATTTAGCTCAGTGGTTTCTCTGCCTGCTGTGCAAGCTTAGGAACCTGAGTTTGATCCCTGGTAACAAAAAAAAACAACCTCTAGCTTCTGCCCTGAGCTAGGGGCTTGTTGTAGATAATTGCTCAGTTTGTGTTCTTTCATCCTTTTGTCACTGAATATTTTTGAATATTACTGTGAGCTAGAAACTGCTAGACATTACTAAAAAAATGAGCTGTACATTGTTCCTACCTTCAGGGAATTTGAGGAATATATGGAATGAAATAAATAGATGACTAAATACTGTGATGTCTTAGAAAAAAACAGAGGTAAGAAAAGAACATAAAACAGAAAAAAATCATATTAGGACAGATGTTTAAATTAGGGCAATCTATGAAAGCTAAAAGATGAAAATAAATGTTAGAGACATAAAACATATGATGATGTGGGGAAAGATATGATTATTTGCAAGAATAGGAATGAGGAAAACTAGAAAATATTTGGGATAGAACACATGTAGTCTTTGCAGAACATTTTCCTATTAATTCTTTTCTAATAAAATACCTCTTTAATTTATATCTAAACTTTCTAGCAAGTATCCTTATCAGTTAATGGGTTTGGTCAAAATTTTTTATAAAAAAACTTATATTACACCTTCAAACATAAAACAATACATATGAAGTTCTGGTTGCATTACCAAACATTTGGTAAAAAGTCAGCTTTGTGTGCAGATATTTGAAACCTCAAACACGATTGAATGTGTACAACATGGACATCTGTCTCTGTTGCTGTTGATGCTGCCAGAAGCATCTAGAATGTGAACATTCTAGTTCCCAATCTCTGCTCTTTTCTGGGAATTTCGTCATTGTCCTGAATGTGTTTAGCGTTTTTGTCTGGACTTGTGTATGACTCATAGAAATTAAAGAATGAAGATTTTAAGAAAAAGCATAGAGAAGGCAACAAGTGTGATTAAAATGGAAGGAGTTCAACAGCTTACAGAGAATATTTCCAACATGAGAATGGGTGAAGGCTTATTTTGCAACCTTTCTGTGCTAGAGCACTGGCCATTTGCACTGAAGTCATTGTGGCTCCTTGTCATAGAGGCCTCTTAGATGAATCAGAAAAAGGGAGACTACCAGTTTCTCTGAGACTGAGAATTGATCTGAACCTATTCCTACTTTACCCATCTGTTCAGTGTTATAAAAATAATTGAAGGGAAAAGTGATGAAAATAGAGCTTTTGAAAATGGGAAAGAAATGAGTTAGAAGGAGCAGGGAGGTAGGGGAAGGGTAGGGGGTAAAAAGTGGGGGATTAAGATGTACTATATACATGTACCCACTCTCCGTGATACTTGTAATCATTATGTACTAATTAAAAAATAATGGATATTTCAAAAGGCAAAATATAAATGTAATTTTTGGCCTTGAGATCAGCTTCAGTGTTGGCTGCTGTTATTTGTACAACTTTCTGTTAAAATTTCTCCCAGAGGTTTAAGTTCTGACTCAGAGGGAGCAAGCCAACTTTACCTCTCCCTACTACTGAACGTGGCTGTACAACCTGGGCACAGTAAATGGCACAATTCTTTGAGGGACTCAAAAGTAAACCGTAGCAGGTAGGTTGAGGAAGAGGATCAGAATTTAGGATGTGAAATAAATTTCCATTTTTTGTCTTTTATTTTTCTATTACATACTTTAAAGTCATTGTAATCTGAGCACTGAGGTGATCCTTGAGGTAGAGTTTCTTAGAGTAGAAGAGATCCAAAGAAGCATACTACTTCTAGCTCAAGGAGCATTTAAAATGTCTCTTTTCCCATTCTATCATTTTCTCAATTCTCTCACATCCTAAGCCTTATGCCATGTTTGGTGGTAGCAGTCCTTAGTAGCCAAAATTTCCAGGGAAGCAAACATGTATTGATCAATGCAACTGTGGTCCTTAAGAGGGGAGGTGAATTCCTGTTGGCATTTTCTTGTCTGATTTCCTAGTCCTGCTCTGAAATGCAAATTCAGTCATAGATATGCATGACAGAGTGGGGTAAATATACGCACATCAGGGTGATTGCAGTATCTCTTCTTTTTAAGGAGAACAATAGGAAACCAGAAAGTGCTGGAAAGATTGAGAGGGAGTTTTTGAGGGAAAATAGACTTCATACATGTTTATTTTTGAAGTCCCAATTTTATTCCAGCTATATATATAACTACCTCTGATTTTCATCAGAATATCAAGGATTTTGAGTAGACTAACTGGACACCTGCTGGTCTATGAGTAGAGATCATGTGGAAGACATCCAAGGCTTTGTGCAATGAGGTGACATTGGATCCACACTTACAGAAGATTACTGGAAACTGTAATCTGAAGAGGCTTCTTAATTTGCAAATTAAGATGATATATATTCTTAACACCAGATGAGAGACAAACCTGGAATAAGTGCACAATTTGTTCAAATGAACAACTGAGTTAGATGCTCTCTTTTTAGACAAAAGAAGAGATTTTTGGTTATTAATGTCACTATATAAAACCACTGTTACAAATGTGTTTACATAGGAATATGAGAAATATAAGAACAGAGAAGAATAACAAAATATTGAAGCTGGTTAATATCTAGGCACACCAGGATGTAAAATCCTTAAGTGACAAATTGCTTAAGTTGTTTTTCAGGAAAAGTCTCAATAGTTCAGTTAAGGACCATTTGAACCAGCTTTTCAAGAATAAACATATGCAGAAGAAGCCAGTTCCTCTGGGAATGACTTTTGGAGGGCCCAAGTTCAAAATTCCCTGTGCAGAGCATGATAATTTGCCCTCATCTATGAGGAGGCATGATGACCATCTGTCTGGGTGAAACAAAATCTAAAACTCTTTTTTTCTACCATCCAATCAGCAACCACTTTCTTTTCTCTCCTTTTCTATAAATTCCCCTCCCACCAAATGATTGGACTGGTGGATTTTACCTGCTCCTGACCACTTTGCCAGTTGACCACACAATAAAGCTTTCTAGTTGCAAAAAGTGATGCTATAGTATTGACTTCTATGTAAGTCAGGCAGCAAACCCTTCCTGCATATCAGTATCATATCCAATACTTTTTTCCAGATGTTTGCAATACCATTTATAAAGTATATTTAAGAATTGAAATCTGACAATACCAATGCTTTTAAAATTATGCAAAAATTTAACTCTACTAAAACACAGTTCTAGAGGTATGTGATTTTGTGTGGAAAGCATATTTCAAAGTTTAAAATGTTTTTGAAGTATAAGTACATACTTCTAAAAATATAAATTGTTGCTTGTGAGTTTTGTTCTTTGAAAGTGCAAGTAAGTGGTTAATAATACTGATCAATTTCTCATTTTTCTAGGAAAATAGTAGATAAAGTGCTAGATATTAATTGATGAACTGCGTGATTCCCCAAAGAGAATAATTACTTATTCATGAACTGTAAAACATGCAAATTATTTCTGCACACTGGAACAGAGCTTAATTTTGAACTACAGGTAGAGACTTACAATTTTTCTTCATGAATCTAATTATCAGTGTCATTTCAAAGCTATTTTTACTTCTGTTTTGGCTTAGTGGGATTTTTAATTTCTAATATTGGAATGCATTTAAAGATTCAAAAACTAAAGAATATACAAGTTTTCTCTTTATTATTTTATAAACCTAGGACACAATTTCCTAATCCCTTTTCTCATATTCACAAAGGGGAAAATGAAGAACAGTGTAATTGATAATTGATGAGGAAATCAAGTATTCTTGTGTCTTATGTGGTGGGAGTATATTCTAAAAGATCATCAGTTTCTTTAATGTTTTTCAACCTATCTAGACTCATTTTTTTATGTATACTGATATTGTTTAATTTTGAGCAAACCAAAATTCTTGAAAATCATTTCTTTGCAATTTTGACTGTTTATATATGTACAAATGTTATATATATAGTTATATCTTTTTTCATTACTAATATTGTTTTACTAAGCATTATTTTCTTATTAATTCATTAATTTTATTTGTCTCAAGAACTCCATTTTTCTCCTTAATGTGTGATTTTACTTTATTATACCGTTCGTTACCATATTTTAGTGAATTCTTCTATAATTGCTGCTTCTTGAATCTCCCTTCTGGCTTCATTTTTCTGTTGTTGAAAGGATGATTTCTGATTATTAATGTCTGAAAAATATTCTTGAAGTTATTTTTAATGATAATATTATAAGATATAGACTTTTATACATAAAGGTTTATTCTCTCAACACTCTTCTCTTGGCATCTATGTTTATTTTTTAGTTATTTATGGTATTTGCTTTTCTTTTTTCTTTAAGTTCAGTAGTTCTCTATGATGCATCTAAACACTCATTTAAAAATTTGTTCTGCATTTTCTTCTTATTCTTTTTATTTTTAATATTATTTTCAAAATAATATTTTCATAAATAATAAATAAATAATGTTTCTCAAACCACTTGAAAATAAGTTGCCAAATTGATGTTCTAGCAACTTGAATACATTGTGGATAATTACTGAAAACAAAATTATTATACTTTTATACATAGTCACAATATTACTATCAAAATCAAGATATTGAGAGGAATGTACTACTGTAGTTTTATCATATGACCCCATTGAAATCGTGACAATTATTTCAATAGTGTTATGTATAGTGAAGTAATTAAGTTCTAAATAATGTCTTATATTTATATTAAGTGATGTCCTTATGTTTATTCTCACTTCTTTATAATCTCCTTCAGTTAAAAATATTTTTGCTGTCATATTTTGACTTTGATATTTGAAGATAACATATGTATTATTTTGTAGAATATCTATCAATTTTATTTTGTCAGCTACTTACTCATAGTTAGAATTACATTATGTTTTATTGGCAAGAATATTAGATGAGTCCTGTGTGTTCTTCTCAATGCATTATATTCACTTTACACAAGGTCAGGTTATCTTATATATTGCCTCACCTTCTCCATTGTATTAAAATATTTTGCCCCTTAAATATTTGTTTTATTACCATCATCACATTTGTTTATTTTAAATTGACAGATAATATTATATACTTTTATCATGCATAGAATATTTTGAAATACACACATTCCATAACATTTATATTTAGAAAATTAGCAAATGAATTCATTTTCATAGTTTTTATTTTTGATTTGAGAGTATAAAATATTCATTGTCTTAACATCTTTTCTACAATAAAATATAGTCATTAATGATAGTCATTTTGCTGCACAAGAGATCTCTTGAAATATATTCCTTCTATCTAATTTACCAATTCTTTACATCTCCCCAAATTGCCTTCCCTCGTACCTACCTCTGCCTCTGGGAAACACCATTCTACTCTCTTCTTTTACAAAATAAACTTTCTATATTTAATAAAAGAGTGAAATTATGTAGAATTTATTTTTATGCCTGTCTTATTTAACAGTATCCTACTGATTCATCCATGTTGTTGCAATTGCAAGATTTCATTCTTTTTAATGAACAAATAGTACTTTATTATGTATGTGTACCATACATTCTTAATTCATCTGTTTTTCAATAAATATGAAAGTTAATTTCATATCTTAGCTATTATCAAATTATTGCAGTAAACATAGGCATGCAGGTATCTATTTGACGTAGTTGATTTCATTTCCTTTAGATATATTGCTTATAGTGGTATTGCTAGATCATGTGACAATTTTATTTTTAATCTTTTGAAAAACCTACATGTTATTTTTCTCAATGGCTGTATTCATATACATTCCTACCAGTAGTTTATAAGGGATTCTTTTTCTCAGCATTCTAGCCAACACATTTAATATTTTTGGTAACCATTCTCACTGGTGTGAGGTGACATTTCATTATGGTTTTTGATTTACATTTCCTTGTTTATTCAGTGACGAGAATCCATTCATGTATCTCTTTTCTATATGTATTATTTTTATAAATATCTATTTGGATCTTTTGGTCATTTTAAAAATTAAGTAAGTAGGTTTCTATGTTGCTGAGTTGTATCAGTTGCTTTGTAGGCCAGCAAATATTCTCTCATTTTGTAGGTTGTCTCTTCCTGCTGTTGTTTCTTTTCCTTTTAAGAACATTTTGATTGATGTAATGTCATTTGTCTATTTTAGCACTTGTTGCCTGTGCTTTGGAGATCTTATATTAAAAAATTCTTGGGCTGGGGATTTAGCTCAGGGGCCTCACGCCTGCCTAGCAAGCACAAGGTCCTGAGTTTTTGGTACGGGGGATCGAACTCCAGTCCTTGTATTTGCAAGCCAGGCAGTGGAACCACTGAGCTAAATCCCCAGCCCAAGGTCCTGAGTTTGATCCCCAGTACCGAAAAATAAAACAAAAAAATGCTTACCTAGTCCAACGTCATGAAGCATTTCCCCTATATTTTCTCCTAATAGATTAATAGTGTTATGTCTTACATTTAAGTCTTAATCTATTTTTAGGTATTTTTTATTTATAATGAGAAATAGTTTTAATGTCGCAGGTGGAGACAGGTGGAGAGTCCCTGCAGTCCTGGGCCTGACTCTCCCTACAATGCAGAATGTTGTAGAAGAATCAGATAGAGATCAAAAGCTTAGAAGCAAAGTTGTACTTTCATTCAGCAAGCATGGAAGAGTACAGCTGCCTTCTCCCAGAGAAAGGGAGGGCTGCCTGAAACGGAGCCACCATTGAAGGGAGCTCAAGGGGTTGATTTTACAGTAGTTGTGGCCCTATCCTGTCTCTGGGCTGAAGGCGCCCCTACTTGATTGACTAATTGACTAATCGTTATTAAGGAAGGATTGTGGGGGCTTTCACATCTTAGAGACATTTCTTTTTTTTTTTTCTTTTGATTTTAGCAACTAAGCTTTGCAGGGTACAGTATAAAGAGGAAGTATAACCGTAGGCTGTCAGCTTTTCACAGGTGGTTAAGCCTGTTCTGCCACCCATCTAAAACTCCTTTGAGGGTGGGGGAGATCCCTCATCTTTCCCTGCCTATGGGTCTCTATCTCTACACTAACATCATTCTTCTGCATGTGGATGTCCAAATACACCAGTATCACTTATTGAAGAGACAATTTTCCAACTGTGGTTTTTTTTGAAAATCATTCGACTGATTTCACAGGTTTATTTCTGTTCTCACTATTCTATTCTACTAGTCTATGTTTCTACTTTTAGCCCAGTATCATGCTGTTTTGATTATTGTAGCTTTGTAATATACCCTGAAATAAGGTACTGTGATGCATTTTAATTGATTTCAGGTTTTGAAAAATGTGTCCAGGATGCTACATATTTGTGTGTGTGTGTGTGTGTGTGTGTGTGTGTGTGTGTGTGTGTCCCTCTTGACCCAGACTTTCTCCCCTCACAGACAGCATCATCATTCTGCTTTGGCTTAGGCAGCCCACCTCAGACTCTGCCTCTATGTAGATGGCACACAGATTCTGACAGTCTCACCAGGCAGCCTCTCTGCCCCATCAGCCTCTTCACATCAGGCATGCTGATACCTGAGCAAGTAAGACTAGCTCCCTGAGATGCCACCTCCTCACCTGCTTAGATTTCCACTCCTATCTCAAGCACCTGTCTGCTCTTTCAAATGTTAGGCTTCTGTTTAGTTTTATTTTCCCATTTTTCAATTTGTTTCAACCATCTGTAACATATTGATTAATCATTATTCAGTGTTATTTCTATTCCTTTTTTCTCATATACCAACTCATGTCTTTTAAAGTAAAACATCTATCTACACAAATCCTACCTTTCCTCATGATGCATCTTTCAACATTTTCTAAGGTCTGGATTTTCTCTTTCCAGTTTGAGCCAACCAAATTTTGCTTTAAATTTTATTCTATTATAATATATCTCTTTAATTTTAACAGTGACTTTACAAATTATATTAGCCTCTTATTTTTATTTCCATGTTGCAGTACTTAATATTATCACATTATTTCTGAATAATATATACAATAAAAATTTGCTGAATTATTATTGCTGCCAACATTGTAAGATATTCATGCTTATTTACCTGACACCCCAACAAAGTCAAAGAAAAATATTCATAAAGTGTTAAAATACCAGAATTTTAAAATAGATTTTTCTCCAGGCTTATAAAGATTTTATACATGTAAATAATATAGCATAAAAGGAACAAATTAATGTACTATAGGACACAATGTATAATTCTTGTAAGATCATGGTATGTATTAATAATTTCTAAGATACCCAGTTTTTACAGTATCATGTTAGAAAATCTTTTAACTTTGGGTAGCTAATGTATCAATTTTTATTTAAAATTTGAAATCTATGAAATTTATTTTTATACTAAATTATAAATGAGTAACTTCTATTTACAATAAGATGAACCTTTTGTGTGCCTTGTGAATTTTTAAGTAGAAATCACCTATCAAGCGACTGATGGAGATGTGTAATAATGGATCTTATGATTGTCAAGCATGAGACTCTGTGATCACTCTCCAGCAATAACAGCAAAAAGTCAGTCATGAGATCTCAAGAAAAACAGAGAAAAAAATCCAATGTATTATACATTTAGACAAGTCTCAGTGCCAAAAGAGATGTTCAAACCTTCATAAATCTATGTAACTGACTTTAGCTCGATAAATATAAAAAAACTCAAATTTATAATGACACAATGAGAATGCTAAAGCACATTTATATTTCCCTGGCTTAGAAGACTGATCACATTCTGGCAAAGACTAAATGTTGTCTGACTCACAGAGTTAGCAAACAAATACTTGCCTGGACGCAAGCTGTATAACTGTGCTTCATTATGACTGGTAGCTAGAGAGCTGACCAAGGGTACCTAGTCCTTCAAGAAAAGGGAACACTAAAGGATCTAGGTTTTTCATCTCAATTCCAGGATGAACATTCACAGTAAAATGGATGCTCAGTAACTACACTATCAAGTTTAAGAGTAATTTATAAAACAATTTTATTGTTCACTTACCATACCATTATGCTAGTTGTTATAAAAAAATCAAAAGAAGAAAATGAAGTCATGCTCAGGACTCACCTTACATTTTAGAAAGTTAAAGCTTGAAAACAGATATCCAGAGTACATTTCATTATCAGATTATTTTTTCTTTTACTTTTCTTTCTTTCTTTCCTTTAAAAATTTTCCTTTGTTATAGGATCATGCTATGTTACCCAGGCTGATTTGAAACTGACCATTCCCCTGCCTCATTCTCTGAGTATCTGGAATTGCAAGAAGGTGCCACCATGCCTAGCTTATTATAAGCTTTTAAGTGCAAGCTATCTTTTCACTACTGAAGAGTCTATTAATAAATCTCTTTGTGTGATAATATCTTTCTCTTGTCATGGAAAATTTTTCTACAGGAGTATGTCTCTTTGCCTTAAACATAAACCTGTTCTTGCAACTTTGTTTTAAAATCAATGGAATAACTATGAATGCTTACATCAGAAAAACAAAGAAAGGTGAAATAAATAAATTGATGATATATCTCAAGGTCCTAGAAAGGCAAGAATATTCCAAATTCAAAGCTGGTACAGGAAAGAAATTATAAAGATTGGAGCAGAAATGAATGAAATTGAGATGGAAATAAAACAATACAAAGAAACAATGAATCAATGAGCTGGTTCTTTGAAAGATTAAAAAAATAGAAAAATACTGTTGGACAATTTTACCAATAAAGAAAGAAAAGACCTGGGCCGGGTGGAAATTTACCTCAGTGGTTTCACCACCTGCTGTGCAAGAGCGAGGACCTGAGTTCGAGTCTCAGTACCAAAAAAAAAAAAAAAGAAAAGAAAAGACCCAAATCATTGCAATTAGAAATGAAAAGCCTGAAAGTACAAAAAACACCACCAATATACAGAAAATTATTAGAACCTATACTATAAAATCTATACTCTAATAAATTGGAGAATCAAGAAAAAAATGGACAGATTCCTAGATACACATGAATTATAAAGACTAAATCAAAAAGATAAAAAACCATAATAATCCAGTATTCTGGATTATGGAAACAGTAATAAAAGACTTACCAAGAAAGTCCCAGGATCCAACCAGTGAATTGACCACTGATTTCTATAAGAACCTCAAGGAAGGCGGGGATTTAGCTCAGTGGTTTCGCCAAGTGCCTTGAAAGTGGAAGGATCCGAGTTCGATCCCTAGTACAAAAAAAAAAAAAAAAGAACTTCAAGGAATTCCTAACACCACTTATACTCCTCAAACTCTTTAATGAAATTGAAAAGGAAAGAATATTTCCAAAGTCATTTTTGAAAGCTAACTTGCTCTAATTCCAAAATTAGGATGGACCCAGCAAAAGTAGAATTACAGACCAAAATGTTTAATAAACCTACATTTTCAGACGCCGAATCACCCCGCTGCAGACAGGCAGGTCTGTGCATGCCCTACCAAGGTCCTGAGTTGCACAGAAGACACCTAGTCACCCCGCTGCAGACAGGCAGCCACCTGATTCCACACTACAAAGATGCAGAGGACACCAGACCACCAGACCAAGGTACTGAGTCCCACTGTTCCCAGCCCAGAGAGAGGGGCTTCTGAGTCATCATCCCACTGCTCCTGGTCCAGAGGAAGGGGCTTCCTGGTCACCATATCTCCCGCTGCTCCCAGCCCAGAGGAAAGGGCTTTTGGGCCACCTTCTGTCCTGCTGCTGCTGGCCCAGAGGAAGGGGCTTCCAGGCCACTATCCC
>NW_004624772.1:470353-488776 GCF_000247695.1 Heterocephalus glaber
TTTGACAAAGAAGCCAACCACCCTCATTGGAGGAAAGATAGCCTATTTAATAAATGGTGTTGGAAAAACTGGATTTCAACCGCCAAAGATTAAAAGTAGACCCATACCTATCACCACACACTAAACTAAGATCAAAGTGGATTAAAGATCTGACTATTAAGCCAGAAACACTAAACTTGCTGGAAGATAAGTTAGGTAGAACTCTTGATGACATTGGCATAGGAAAACACTTTATGAACAAATCTTCAGTAGCACGGGAGCTAGCACAAAGAATCAACAACTGGGATCTCATCATATTAAAAAGCTTCTGCACTTCAAGATAAACTACCAACAAAGCTAAGAGGCAACATACAATGTGGGAAGAAATATTTAGCAGCTGTACCACAGACAAAGGTCTACTATCGAGACTATACAAAGAACTGAAGAAAATCAGACCCCCCTCCAAATTCAAAGACCCAATTCAAAAATGGGTATCTGAAATGAACAGACATTTCTCAGACAAAGAAGTAAAAACAGCAAATAAATATATGAAAAATGTTCAACATCACTGGTCATTCGAGAGATGCAGATGAGAACAACACTGAGATTCCACCTCACCTCACAACGATTGGCTATCAAGAAATCAACAAATAACAAATACTGGCAGGTGTGTGGAGAGCAGGGAACTCTTCTGCATTGTTGGTGGGAATGTAGATTGGTGCAACCACTGTGGAAATCAGTATGGAGATACCTCAAAGAACTAGGACTACAATTCCCATTTGACCCAGCTATTCACCTACTGGAAATCTTCTCTAAAGAATTAAAAGAATCATACCACAGTGATATATGTGCACCTATGTTTATAGCAGCACAGTTTTTAATTGCTAAAGCTTGGAAACAGCCCAAGTGCCCATCAACTGGAAACTGGATAAAGAAGATTTGGTTTTTCTGTAAAATGGAGTACTACTCAGCCATAAATAATGAGAAACTAGAGACATGTATAGCTAAATGGATGCATATTGAGGCCCTACTCTTCAGTGAAATAAATAGGACACAGATGTGTAAATACTGAATAGTTTCTCTAGTGTGAGAAATTGAAAGTGTAAATAAGGATGAAAATGATTAAAATGAATAATTGATAATTTCAAATAAGAGAAGGTCCAAGGGTTAGGGGATGGTGGGAGGGGTAGGGGAAAGGGAAGAAGGGAAAGGAAAAATTATGAGAAAGAGAAAAAAAATGGAGTCAAACTCTGTGTAAATAGGGAAGGGTGGAGGGGGTGAAGGGTGCACAGGTGATGGGAGAAAAAATAAAAGCTAAGATACATCATGTTCTGGTACAAACACCCAATGGTAAATGTAAATGTATTTTATACCTAAAATGTACCTATATATATATAAATAAGAAAATAAATAATAATAATAAAAAAGAAATGGACAGTATATATTGTAACAGATATATGACGAATTAATCTCCCTGAAAGTGTAAGTACTAAATAATTTATCTCTTCTTTGAGAAAGTACACAAGTAGAGATATGAATTGTCAGGGTTGACTGGGATAAACAGATACACATCCTACTTACCTAGTACAGAACAATAATAAGTAGGAAAAAAAGAGATCCAGAATATGTTGACAGTAAAAAATGAGAAATTAAGGTTTAACAAGTAAAGATATTCTTTATGCTCATCTGGCTAAAAAATTTAAACAATTCATAGGACGAGGAAAATGAAGGTATTCAAGAATTCCAGTTTATAATCTGTAAGCTTGAGAAATTAATTTTGCTTGTTAGAAAAATGACTGTGGCATGAGTTTTTAATTGTCCACTAACTTCAATAATCACATATGCACCGATATAAAACAAAGCTAATTGATAGCATCAAAAGCATCTTAGAATGGTCCCTATAACATACATATCTCACCCATATATTGCTACAGAAAAACCTATTTGGGACAATTGCAATATGTACTATCTCAGCCGGTTTCAGAATTGATTATCTGATATGTCATAATTTGCTTCACAAACTTGTTTATTGTAGTCACTATGACACTACAAAAACCTCCTATCCTGACCGGTTGATCCAGTAAGGAAAAAGAAACCAGAATATTTAAGTAATGGGAATTAGTATGAAAAATTAAATGTAAAGTTGTTAATGAGATAGCTTGAAAGGAAAAAGAAAGTCAGTAAATGTAGAAGGACTTATAAATCCTAAAATTAAAGGAGCAAAGAGTAGAATTGAAATTAATTTTGATAATTTAGATAAAATTCCTAATTTTTAAAATGAGACAATTGGACTAAATTGTGTTTAATATCCTTTAATATTCTTTATAGTATGTGCTCTAAAATTCTGTGATTTGGTAAATTATGTACAACTGAACCCTGTATGACAAAAAAAAGCTGTTTGTATCTTTATTTTTTTTAAAGCACTGACAAACTAGAAAAAAGCCATTTGAACATCAAAATTATAATGTTCCAACTGTTACTAGGTGTCATTTCTTACTAATTTAAAAGCCAAAAAAGGGGACATTTTTTAGTACTGGTCATTGAACCCAGACCTTCATACTGAGCTACTATATACTCAGATCATTTTTATTTTAAGACAGGGTCTCACAGTCATTGAATTGCCAAGACTATGCCCAAACTTGTGATCCTCCTGCCTCAGCCTTCCAGAGTGTTGAGATTACAGAATAGAAAACTCTAAATCATAGAAGGAACGTACTTTACTCAATGACTTCTGGATCTCAGTCTTCCCATCAATGACTTTCCTTTTCCTCCAGTCACTATGCTCATCTGTCCCAAGCTGGAAAGGACAAGAGATGTAGGATTGACTCATGGGAGATTTTTCAGATCACGTCTTGATACAGTGTTCATTATTACATTCTCATTTTATGGGCTAGAATTCAGTCACTGTCAAACCTAATTGAAATGAAGTTGGGAAAATTTAGTTATGTTCCCAGTAGGAAAATAAACAAATCTGTCTGGTATCAGCTAACATTCTCTGCTATTACCAGCTTTATGTAAAAATTTTTGGAGTCCAAAATTTCTAGTAAGAAGTTTAATTAGTCCTAATGTATGTATGTGTTCATGTGTGTTGCCAGAAGCATGTCCAAATTATTTTCTTATTCAGTGAATTACCACTCATTTTTCTTAAAAAATTTTGTCTTTAATTTCTTTAATTATAAAACACTATACCTTAATTATTTTGTCTTAATTTTATTCCAAAACAAAATGAGTATTTGTGTTAATTTACCATATTGTTTTAAAATATTCCACTTATATATTCATGTGTCCCAATAAATTTTTAAAATTTTGTATTTTAATATAACACAAGTAGATATTAATAATATAACACAAGCAGATATTAATAAAGAAAATATAAAATCCATTCTATGAAAGAATAATTTTTCATAACAAAAATTGTTAGAGAATACCATTGTTAAATACACTATAGTATTATTAGGAATTAAGCTGAGAGATTAGCAAATGAAAATATACTCTTTAGATCATGTCCCAATTAATTTTAAGCAAAAGAGTTTTCTACACAAAGTCACAAGGTACTTCTTGGTTCTAAATTCTAATATTTATAGTAGGTATAAAAGCTTTCTGTAGAGGGAAGATTTGAATTTTAGTATTGACTGTGTGATCTTAGGAAAGTTATTTGATTTTTATAAATCTTAATGACCTCATTGACAAAATGGGGATAATAATGACATATACATTATAAATCAGCACACTAACTCATCTATAAAAATAGTTGAATACAAAGTAGTCATTAAAATTTCTATTACTAGAGCCTGGGATTTAGCTCAGTGGTGCTGCTGCCTGCCTCACAAGTGCAAGGTCCAGAGTTCGATCCCAGGTACCAAAAAAATCAATTAAAATTTCTATTGCTGGATATCAATCTTTATATTTCTCATAATTCATAAGATATTTTTCAATACCTTATTAAATCTGAAAATCTTTATTTAAATCTGAAAATCTATAGGATTTTTATAAAAGTTAAAAGAAATAATGTGTACAAAAGGATTTTTTACATTACAAATTATATACATTCTTATGAGTTGTGGAGTATAATCCTCTCAAGTTACAGAGTTAGTAATTATAAATTTAGTCTCATAACTTTTTGTCCACCTAGTACATATGTAATATGTAATGGAAAGGTTTTGCAATAACTCAATCCAATTTTTTTAATTGAGTAAGACAGGATTGATTAGGGAGATATAAATGAATTATAGTCATTTATTCATACAGGTGACGATAATAAAACATGTAGTCTTGGACATGGCAAGAAAGTCTGAAAAGTGGCAGAACATTTCAGTAGGCCTTGTAGTATAGGAATCACTTCCATGAGCATAAATTTAGAAAATACTAACGTGGGTTAAAGTAAGGGAGATGGGTAAGGATGGGAAGAGAATGCCAAAATAAAATTAAAGACACACTGATGCCCTCTTTAATTAATTTTCAGTAATTTTAAGTATTAAACTTAAGTGAAATGAATAAAACGTTAAACAAAATAAATAGTAAATTAAAGCAAGTTCTCAAACATATGATCACAAAACATAAGTGGTTTTAGAGAAAAAGCATTTGTATGGAATGTAAAAATGAGATTGATAAACCTGTATTGCAATGATGACTAAGTTTATGTTAATGCTGTTTCTTACTTGGAATTAAGTGTGTGCTCCAGCAAAGTCTCATCTACAAAATATTGAACTTACAAATTTTCACTCTGGTATTGTCACATCACAGTATTCAACAAACAGGAAATTAAAAAGAAAAGCTATGTGTGACTTGAACTCTAATTTCAAATCTCTGTGTTTGAGACTCAGGTGTATCTAATTTTGTTGAAGCTACCAGGTACTCTGAAGTTAGATTTCACAGGAAGTGCAGATTCTCCTTTCTTTCTTGAACTCAGTGAAATTCTTCAGCAGTGTAAAACCCTTTGAAGTCAGGTTGACATGCCAATGTTGAATCAAATTTTGTGAACTTCAAAGCTTGCTCTGTTGTAAAGGATATCCTGGTGAGGCTAGATATTGCAAAAATAAATGAGAATACTACCTGAATATTTTAACGAAGCTGATTTTTAAAATAATATATGAAGTTTCATATTTTGTGAATATTCAACTTGTTGATATACTTATATTTAGCACTATCATTACTATCCTATTCTGGAATTTGGGATTTACACTTATTTTTTTTTTCCTTTAGAAGTCTAATGAGGTTACTTTACATGGGAATTTTATTTTATTTTATTACTGGAATGAGTTTTGGAAAGAATATACAATTTTGAATCACAGTTTCATGAATGTCTCAGTTGTGTGTTTTGGGATAAATTACATTCAAAAATGGCATTCATAAAAAATTATGTTGCAAAGATTTTGTAAGAAGAAAAAGAATCCACTGTGTGTGTGTGTGTGTGTGTGTGTGTGTGTGTGTGTGTGTGTTTACATTCACTGGTAGATAAGTTAGGGCATTTTATTAAGTTGATTTCCTTCTTTCTTTTTCTCCATGGAACACTGAAAATTATCAGGACAATGAATGTGTAAATTAAATTATTTTGATTGATTACCCCAAAGTGACGGATATACAGGCAACATACATATTCCTTGTGTTAGAACGAGATGTCATTATATTACAATGCCACTGGAGAATGCTCTTCCCACAAGTGAAAAGCTATTACAAAAAAGATATTATGCCTTATAATATCACATGGGAGATGTGCGATGTAGATTTAATTAAACTACCACATTAGTTCCTTATAAAATTGGTACTGAGAGTCGACTATGTACTAGGCTTAATATTGCCAAAAATAAATGAAACTACTTTTGGAGCTTGCTTTTAGAGAATGGAGAGAGGCTATAAAACACAAGGAGCAAATATATAAATTATATGATAGTAATAAAGTAAATGATAATATCAAAGTGCTATAGAAAGAAGAGGGTTCAATAGATCAACAATGGAGAGAATCTCTTGATGTGGGGTGAATTCTAGATGAATGTGGTAGGCAGAGTGAGCTTGTAACATAAGCCAAGACTAGAAGGTGAAAAAGTGAGAGCTGTGTACAAGTGAAAAGATACTTGAAGTAGAGTACTGTCCTTCAGGACTTTAAAGAGCAGTTTGCTGTAAGCAAAACGTGGGGAATAATAGCAGTAGATGAGGAGATACCTTACTTTATAGAATCAATAAGGCTCCTTTAAAAAATTAATTATACTCTGAATTGGCAAGAGCGATGGTGGAATTTGTGAAGCAAATTGAAATTTTGTGGTTCATATTTTGAAAGAATTGTGCTCTAGTTATCATGCTGATGACAAAGACAGAAGCAGGGAGAGTAGTGAGAAGCTGATTGCAGTGAGGAGAGGGAGAGATGACAATGGCCCCCAGGAGAATGCTAATAAAGTGAGCCAAGCCCAAATTCCTTTCTGAAAATAGAACCAGTAGTGTTTCCTGCTGGATGGAGTGGGAGTGAAAGAGGAAGTGAGTATTCACAGATGATCCATACATTGTTTTTTTTTTCCTTAAGAGTCAGGAACAGTGGAGTTGTCATCATGACAGAAGGGAAGAAATATAAGATGAACCGTGTACATATTTGTTCCTTTGCTTTGAGTGGGTAGAGGCAAAGCTCAGTTTTGATGAAACAACATATTCAAGTCATATACTCTCCTCTCATTGAATAAAGACAAAGCCTAGATAAAAGACATATGTGTTGGTATTAACTTAGGGGAGCCATCATCACAGTTCTTATAATGTAGTCTGGTCCATTTTGTAGTATTATGTGTCTAGGATTATACACTGTTAGTAATTCTACATAAAAACCTGAGGGGGCCAACTAGGTCCAAAGTATAATTTCATTTTGCTCATATTGAATGAAAATCTGCCAAATGAATTAAAAGAAATTAGTCATTATTTTCATTAGTCTTGATAGTTGTTTTACTAAAATGGATAGTTTTAATGTAAGATTTAAATGTATTTAGAAAAAGTGAATTACTTATCATGAGAGACATTTTAGGAAGCTATTTAAGTATAATAAGTGTTATTTATATAGAATTAATGGAACAAAACAAAAAATAATTACATTAAACTGTATCAATACTAAAACTAAGAAGTTACATATTATCAAATGTGATTTATACTATAATGAGTGAAGTAGAGACTAAAATTGTTCTGAGTGTTAAAATTATTTTAATTAAAGCTCAAATACTCAATGTAGTTAGCTCTTTTTAGGTTCTTTCTCCTCGTGTAAACAAATAGCATGATAATATTCTCCTTATAAGATTTGGTATATGATGTAATCTGGATCTTCAGTGTCTCCCAAAGGCCTATATATGTTAAAGACTTGTTCATCACCCTGTGGCTTTATTTGGGAAGTGGTAGAAAATTTCAGTCATGGGACCTAGTGGAAGGAAGTTAGATTATTGGTGGTGCTGCTAAGGTGTGTTCTGGGACCTCTGCTCTTCCCTGTCTCTTTGCTTCCCAATGAGGTGAACAGTTTCATTCTAACATACATTGGCTCCCATGATGTTCTGACTTGCCACAGGCCCAAAAGCAATAGAATCAACCAATTATTGACTGAAATCTCCTAAGTTTGAGACAAAAATAAACCTTTCTCATTTTTAATTAACTGTCTCAGATACTTTTCACAGTGATGGAAAGCTGACTAACAAAATATGTTGATAGGTAAATAATTTCAATAAAATTACTTACAATTATATGTAAATATGTGTGTCTGTGTGTGTGTGTGTGTGCATGTATGTGTATGTCACAGTATTCAATACCAAGATGGAAAAATAGAGTTCTTAGTGAGTTAGCTATTTTTCAGCTACAATATTATGTGCTACAAAAATAGAAATGGAATTTTGGTAGATAGTCATGTTAGCCAAAGCCATTGAGCCATGGCCTAGATCAGATGTCAGTACATTACCCAATTTTGGGCAAGTTATACTATTACCTTTTTAATTAGAATCAAGAATCGTTTAGCAATAATGATACATTTTAAGAAATATGTCATTAGGCAAGTTCGTCATTATGTGAACATCATAGATTATACTTGTACAAACCTAGATGTTATTTAGTACAATTTTAATACAATGGTAAATATTTGTGTATCTAAAGATAGAAAAGGCATAATAAAAGATTAAATAAACAAACAAATAAACAAAAAGGGTAAACCTGTATAGGGCACTTATCCTGAATGAAGTTCAGAGGATGGAGGCTTCCCAAGGTGAGATAGTCAATAAATAATGAGTCAATAATGTGTCAACATGAAGTCCCGGGATCATGCTATACTCTTATAATCATGACACAATTAGGCTATGCTGTTTATTTTAAAAATAATTTCTCAAATATTAAATAGATATTAGCTTACTGTAAATTTTTTGCTTTATATACTTTTTAAACTTTTTATTTTTGTAGAATTAACACTGCTTAACTGCAAGTACACTGTACAACTATACAAAAATATTTTCATTTTCAATTCCCTATTCTATAAGTTCTTTCCTATTTTTACTTTTTACTTTGTGAGCATTTTGGTTTGTTTAAAACTCAGACACAAATAAACCTATTAGCCTAGGCATTCATAAGATCATGATCATCAAAATCACTATCTTCCATCTCAGCATTGTGTTCCACTAGGTTGTCCACAGGGACAGTAAAACACATAGAGCTTTCATCTCCCATGAGAACACTGCCTTCTTCTAGAATACCCAAAGGAACAGCCCAGTATCTCTCCTCTCAGAAATTTGTCTTTGGTTGATTTTTTAGTTTTTTCCTTTTTAAAAATACCATAAGTTTATTCGTAAGTAGATAATGCACTATTGATAGAGAAAATTTAAACTATAGGTTAGTTATTAAGGTAGCTGAAGTAGAATAAGTAGTCTGTTCCTTTAAGATTTACCTTTCTTGAAACTCTTATTGTTTAAGGTGATGGCTAACTAAACCTTTGACCTGTAACCTAACTGCAGATAACATTTAACCTGGAGTAAAGCAAAGTAGAAATGTTTGGGTTGTTTACAATGTATGTGTTTTAGGCGCCATCTCTTTGTTATATGTCTGTGACTATAACCATTAACAGGAACTAGCTGTAAAAGAGAAACAGAAATTGTAGTGACTAAGAACACCAGAAATGAGGTAAAAGAAGATTTAAAGAAGATATAAAAAAGAAAAGAAGATATAAAAGGAAATGTTAAAACAAAGGATGGGTAGGACATTGATTAGAAGAGTTTCTGGTGGTCCCCCTCTCTAGCGAGTAAAGGCTTTGTTTTTTTACCCAACTTCTGTGTTTCCGTCCATTTCTTTCTGCAATTCCGGAACACTATGAACATTTCTCTTTATTAATGATCAGTGTAGAGGCTCATGTTTTCATATTTTTTAAAGGTGCTCTTAAAGTCTTCTAATGCATTTGCTCAATGTATCTCTGCAAATACAGTTCTTTTGCTTTTTCCTCTGAAGCTTCCTTTTCTTGTGGCTCTCCTTTAGCAATGTGTTCTTGTGCTGGTGACAACAAACCACATTGGTCAATTCCTGAGAAAATTCTAAGAGCTCCTCCATGTCATCCCTATCCACCCCAAGGAGAAAGTTGCTGACCAAATCAATCACAGCCTTCCTGACTTTTGCAAACTTGTCATCCTTGACAAGTCTTTTCAGTGATTTTTGAGTGTCTTCTTTCAGATGCCATTTATATATTCCTTAGTTATATCATATTGGGTGCAATAATAGATTTTTTAATGCTCACAGACTGCATCAGTGTCTTTCCAGTGTCTTTTCAAGTCATAGCATGAGTTTCATGTAGTAGGCTCTAAATGCTGCTGTAACTCTGATTCATTAGTTGGATCAGAGAGGAGGTGTTTGGAAGAAGAAAGATAAAGTTTGTGGGATGAAGACTAGAAATAAAAGGAGGATGTCCAAAAGCATTATCAACAGTAAGTATAATCTCGAACAGTCCTTCTCTATTTCACTGGCATAGCAATTCAGGAGACAGTCTTAGAAGGGGAGCTGGATCACCCATGGCTTTTTGTTGCTCCTGTAGTACACTAGTGATATGAGACTTAGAGTGTGACAAAGCTGTCTGGGGAAATAAGTGGGACCTGTTGATTGCAAGATGCTAGGATAGAACAAAATTCCCAGGACCCCATATCTAAAATTTCTCATGGGCTCCCAGGAGATGTGGATGGCCTAAAAGAGACAAGATGCAAGAAGGAGCCTGCTGTCAATGACTCCTTTTAGTAGCCTACCCTGCGTCTCCTAGATGCAGAGTGCACTTTTATTTTTGCTTTTATCCTTTCCTTTGTTTATTCAGCCCACATTTGCTCTATAGAGCTAGTTTTTCCCTTACACATTCAACTCTCACTTTTCCAAATAAACTTTTGGCATTATTTTTTACTTGTCTTTTCCAATACTTTGTTCAAGGCAAGAAGGACCTTGAAGACAGTTAATTGGTGAGATATTTCTAAAGGAACTACCCAACAACTCTAGTGCTGTGTACTTAACTGATATGCTTGAAGTCCCTGGGATACTCTGCCAGACCACAAAGTGTTTCAATTTATAGCCTGCAACATTGCCCCAGGGCAAGTCTGTGTTTTGTCCTTGAGAGCTTTGAAACCTATCATGGAGTTGGCTTCTTTTTGAATGCAAGTCTTTTACCAGGAGTTAAGTTACTGTTTTTCATTAATATACTTGCTTAATACTTTGCTGAACTAATTCTGTAAAATCTAATTTCTGATAATATGAAACATCAAATGCAATGTTTTTCCCACCAATTTTTAACCTTGGATGCTTGGGTCAATGTAGCTTAATTTTTTAAAATCAGTTATAGGTCATAAGTTATGATTATGTATTATTTCTTATTATAGTTTCCTGGAACTATTGACACCCTTTTTTCAATTCTCTGTTCTTCTATTATTAATTATTCACTAAGCAGATAACTTTTTTTGACAATACCTTTAGGCATGTGGGCCTCCACACTGTATTCTAAATATAGTCAGCCTCTTTAACAGAGTTAAAAATCTGCCAGTCCTACTGTTCTGCCTTTCAGCCAGGCAAAACCTGTTTAAATACTCTAGTGGTAGAGGTGGCAGCTTCTTTTTCTGGAATTGCTTATGTAATGAGCAAGAATTGAGAAGGGAAGATTTGGAATTTTCAGCTTGTTCTTCCATCACAGAACCTAGGCCCTATCATTTTGAACTGGGAAATGTGGGTATTTGGGAGCCTGTATTCTTGGTCACCATGTCTGGGGTAGAAACTCTGTGTTAAGGTGACAACTGGGTAGCGGAAAGGAGCATTGTTCTTTTCCAATACATCTTCTCCAAGTAGACTCCAAAATACAGACCTGGGAAAGGAGTGGGATAAAAAGTAATAGTGTCTTGTCCCTTCTAGGGACTGCAGCTCACACCTGTAAACCTGGAGAAAGAGGAAACATCCATCTTACTGGTTGCAATCCCTGGAGTGTCGTTCCTGGATCATGGAGCTGAAGATAGGATCTGGGGACTATGGTAACAGATTTTGGTTCAAATGCCTCAGATGCTTACCGGATTCATGGAGATTTAATGTATATTTCTTAATATATATTTTTTTGCAGCTTTTTGAGCAATTTTCAGAAAATTTAAATGGCTGTGTTTTGGACATTTTGACTGTTAAGTGGTTGTTTTGTTAGGAAATGAATCTACCAAGCTTCTAACAAAATCATTCTATACTAGACTCCTTTTTCTTTGAATTTGAATATTAGTGTGATAAGGATGATATACACACTTGGAAAAGCTTTCCTGCTGCTGGTGTAATGATCAGACTGTTCCATGTGCCTAGCTTCCAGAGCCACTTTATTCCATCCACTGTCAGGTATGATTCTCTAGTCTTCAGTTAATTTTGTCCATGCATTTATTTATTCAATACATACTTAATGAGTGTCAATTATGGTTCAAGCAGAGTTATGGAAACATGGAGTAAAGCATGCAAACACTCTTGCCCAAATTTAATATGAAAATTCTAACCAAATACGTTATCTCTCACTGGGTAATAAATGCAATAAAAGGAAGTTGGGCATGGTGGCTCACGGCTATAATCCCAGCACTTGGAAGTCTGAGGAAAGAGGATCTCCAGAATTTCAGGCCAGCCTTGGCTACATATTGAGTTCAAGGTCAGCCTGAACTATATAGAGAGACTCTGTCTCAACAAAAGAAATATGATAAAAGGATACATACACATGCAACATGTCAGGAGTCAATGTTACAAAAAGAAATAAAATTATATGAATATTGTTCTTCACAAAGATATTTTGTTTGTTAAAGTTGGCATGAATCAGTATAGTTTGAAACTTAAGTCTTCCTAATATAGTAGACATTCATAAAATTATAATTATAATCAGGATTCTACCAACTATAACAGACTGAAATAAGAGTAAATCAAAATATGTATAAATCTTTATTCTCACCTTTAATCCCTTTTAAACATAATAAGATATATATATAATTTCTTTTTGTTTGATATATTATATATAATCTATATTAATATATAGATTATATATAATATTTTATTGCAGATATTATCTGTAAATCTTTACAAGATCAAAATAAACTGTATTGGAATACATAGTATTTGTTTAATATTTTTTTCAATTTTTTTGGTCTCAAATATCACCTTCTCCCTGGATGTGGTGGCTCATGCCTGTAAATCCTGTACTCTAGGAGGCTGAGACAGGAGGCTTGCAAGTTGAAGTTTGTCTTAGGCAATTTAGCAACTTATTGAGATCCTGTCTCAAAATAAAAAATAAAAATAAAAAAGGTATGTGGTTGCAGTCCAGCATGAAAGCCTTGGGTTTATATATAACAAAAAACCAAACAACAACGAGAAACCAAACACATTCCTGGTAAGGTTTACCTGAAATTTCCTTTTAATCTTTATCTCTCCACTCATTGTTGCTTTCTTCTATGTTCTCCAGGTTTTTATTGTTCATTTTTATGTAATTATAACCTATGATATATTAAATTCTAATTTTTTATCTGTCTTTTTCTGATAATTTGAGAGTTCTATGAGGCTAGAAATTTTGGTCAGTTTGATCATTTACTAATATAGTGTGTGACACATAGAAAATATTAAATTTAACCTTTTGTGTTTTAATGAGAAAACAGGATTTTATTCAAAAGTTGCTAAGTGTAAGATAAGGGAACTAATTTTCTAATTTTCTATTAGATGTACATATTCAGAAATAATGAAATCTTTTCTCAAGGAAAAAAAATCCTAATTTCCTTGTACTGATTGGTAAATTTCAATTAAAATCTAGGTTTAGCATAGTCACAAATGATACATATGGACACTAACAATAGCCATTGTCTCTTACCTTTCATTGCTGTTTAGCACTATAGAAATGCTCTTTTTTTTTTGGTACCAGGGATTGAACTTGGGACCTAGCACTTGCGAGGCCGGTGGTGGAACCACTGAGCTAAGTCCTTGGCCTCTGTGTCCTATTAATTTCACTTAAGAGTATAGCCTCAATGTACATCCATTTAGCTATAAATGTCTCTAGTTTATCATTCCTTAAGGCTGAGTAGTTCTCCATCTTATAAAAAAAAATAAATAAAATCACATCTTCTTTATCCAGTCACCAATTGATGGGCATTTGGGCTGTCAGTGATATATGTGCACCCATGTCTACAGTGGCACAGTTTGTTATAGAAATACTCTTTAACATCACAGAAACACTGTAAATTATAGCAGCAGAAATAGTAAATGAAACCTTTAGTCCTAGTGCTTGCATAATTTTGATAAATCAAAATAGTATGAAACTAGTCAGACAATTCTTCAGATGATGGTAATACCTGCCTGCAATTCTCCAAGATGTTTAAAAATAAAATATTCTAATGAAGAATAAAAAATATTGCTGTCCTAAATATCTATATAAATGTATATTTTATTACAAATTATTACAGTAATTACATAATGTAATATATGTTTGCAGTATTAGCATTTCTTTATATAATAAAATTTCTTAGATTCAGCAAATTAAGAAAAATATTCATTTATATAAACTGATGGTTACCACATCCCTTTTATTTGGCAATGTTAATCATAAAAATAATGATACATATTTCAAAATACAAATTTATTTGGGTTATTTGAAAGATATAAATTTCTTAAGATTCATGACTCAGATTTGCATGTCCACAGGTGAAAAATTCATGAAATCACAAAGAACATGGGAAGAAAAACACTGAAGAATATTTCAGATTCTGGTTACACCAAACCAGGGTTCTAAGCACAGCTGATTGGGCAAATTAAGGCCACAATATACTATATATGTGGTAAGAAAGGCATTTCTCTCCTAAATTAATGATTTTGCAGAGAAAAAAAATAGCCAAACAAAATAAAGTGGAGACCTTACAAGGGCTACTCTGCAGTTCCTTGACAACTTCAGGGGAAATCTGTGAGGATATCTGAATAGAAAAGGGGAAAGTCATTTTGGATATAACCTTCTACATATAGGGTAACATCAGCTCTGTGTCTGTGAGTCGAGTTACTGAAGATCTGTTCATTCTGCCATTAGTACAGAAAAATACATTCTGCACAAGTTCCTATTCTGTTTCCTTTCTGACAGTTATGAAAAATTAGAAACTCAGAAAAGAGAACATCAAAGTTCACTTGCTCCATGGTCTGTAAATGTTCCAGGAACTCAGCAAGGTGGCAGGCTGTCTTTGGGATTCTTCTGTCCTTCCTGTCATAGCCAGGACTCCAGGTACCCACATGTAGTGTGGTGAGGAATACAGCAGGAAGTCCAATTTTTTTTCTTTTCTTTTCTTTATTTTGGTACCTACTGGGGATCGAACTTGGGACCTTGCACTTACAAGGGAGGCGATGGAACCACTGAGCTAAATCCCTGGCCCAGGAAGTACAAACTTTGACTTCTGATTTGATTTAGAGTTTTAAGAGCTACACAACAGATATAATAGATATTATCACAACAATTTGCACTTTCCCAAACATCAAAGTAAAATAAAATATGGAGATAATGGGAACGGGAATGAAAAATGTTAATTTTCAAAAGTTCCAAATGTTTTTAATATATAAAACAAATAGATGATGTATCTTTATTCCCAACCTGAAAATATGATAATTCAGAGATAACATAAATGAATGTTTGAGTTTGTTAGCTTTTCAGTACTTATATGCTATTTTCATTAATTCTACTTTGCTATATTTTGGTTTCCATGCTTACCGATATTATTTACAGTACTGGAGTTTATAGCTCTTATATGTAAGGGACATAATTTATTTTATTTTTCATTCAAACTTAAATATTTAACATAAAATCACATTTAGATTATTGCTCCAGAATATCTCTCAAATTTATGTTTGGGGAAAAGAAAAGCAAGCACAGAATAAGATAGTAATTGAGACCTATTCTCATTACTTATACATAACCAAGTAGCATTTTATGATTTTTAGTACTATTCCTTACCCCTTACAAATAATACAATTCTAGGTTCTTTTTGCTGAGAGTAAACCTCAAATAAGTAAGAAAACTTTGTTGAATGTTGTCAAAATAGTAAAATAAATAAGAAAACTCTGAAGATGATTCTTTTAATGTACAAACATTCTGCATTTAAAAAGCTGTTACGTTTTTACTTAGTACGCATAATTTCAACTTTTAAATTTGATTGTAAATTCCACATTTCAGAGTCAGATGTACTGGGGTTGGGGGGACACTGGCAACTGAGAGTTCTGTAACTTTCTTTTACTTCTTTGCTCATTGATACCTGTGACTCTTTATAGTAACTATGAAGGAGCCATTAGTATTTGAAAAGATTTACTTTCTGATGCCAATGTCATCATCAGAGCCACCTCTTCATATTACAATTCCAAGGAATAATAAAATTGTGTAAACTAGAAAGACAATTTCCCAGAAGAATTTAAGAATTCCACTGTTTAATGTGTAATTCATAAAAGTATTTCTGTGTCAAATATGTGTATTTCTTTTTTCTTTCTGCAATGAAAATGCTTCTAAATCAAATATGCCCTTATATTCTACTAAAAGCCCATTGTAATCACATTCTCTTGAATTTATGATGGCATTATATCCTGATAAATCCAATGTGAGTTTAAAGTATTATAAATCAAAAATGCATTTAAAATGACTTTCTTGGTACAGTAGCACATACCTATAGTCTCAGCCACTAGAGTGGCTGAAATTGGAGGATCCTTGAAGCTCAGGAGTTTTGGCTTAGCCTGGGCAATATAGCAAAACTTCATCTCTTAAGAAACAAACAAAAATCTCATTCTACCAAAAATCATAACATAGTAACACAGTACACTGCAGATTATCAGCTCTCTACATTTCTAATCACATCTCTGAGTGCTAGATGTAGTTCTCTGTCCCTGCCCAGCATTGTGAGAACATCATACTTTATAATGGTAGCATGAAACATTAAAATTCACCATCTGAAACAGATTTTCTAATGAATGCATATTATTTATGGATCATCATAAGGTTTAAAAATATTAATTGAACCATTTTAAGATGAAGATCATGTATACTCCTAAATTCAAGGTTGCATTCTGCTCCTTTTGTTCTGTACCCAATTTTATTTGCTTTGTAAGATAAAATTTAAGGAAAAATTAAATACTTCAATTTCTAAACATTAGATCAAGATATATAAAATAATTTTTTTTAACTAAATGAATCACCTGAATAAAATGCCAAGCAAATGAATACTTAACTTACTGGAATACCTTAATAGATTTCAGTTACAGTATAGTCCCGTGAAGTCGCGGTTCAGAGTTTGCGGCCCCAGTGATTGCTGGATTTTTCCTGAGAACCTAATAATTGTCTGTGGAAACCCCCACAGTCTCGGGGAAATGCAAATATTCTCTCTAAATATTGTTTTGGAGGGAGGTTTGCAAGCAGTCAATCCGAGAGCGTTATTCAGTTCTGCTTCCTGCTGACTGGCTGCTGCCCTGTGACCCATCTCCAGCAGCTGCACCAGCATTCCAACTTCTCAACAGGTTGTTGTACCGCTTGTGGCTACTGTGACTGTTCTGTTTTGTTCTTAGAGCCTTAAGATGCCGCCAAAACAGCCTGCACTTTCTAAGCCTTTATTAATATATTATTTTATTGAATTAAATTACATAACTGCATGAGACATGGCATATTTAGGGTTTAAACTATAAAAATAGGCATTTTTCTGGCTATATCTAAAATTCACTGTTTTTCGCAATTCATGGGTGCTATAGGAATGTAACCTTGGAAAATTTGAGGATCCACTGTACTTTCTAGAGTTAAGAGTGAGATGACTGAGTGGGCTAATTTTGCTATGTCATTAAGTAAAGGATCAGTCATGTGTTCATTAATATAACCAGAAAGATCAAGCCACGACTAGAAGATTAGAATTTTCAGTCTCATTCCTTGTCTTCTGAGAAGGGGGATACTGATTGAGCTAATAATTGATCTTGCTTGCATGGTGAAGCCTCTGTAAAAATCCTGAACTATTATAGTGTTAAAAGTACTTTCTGGTTGTTGAGGAGATGAAAGTTCCAGAATGGTGGCAAGCCAAAGAGGTCATAGAAAATAAACATCCTTTCCCAAATACCTTATGCTGTGTATTTCTTTCTTCCTATTTTTTCCACCGATCTTCCCTTGGAATGGTAATGTGTACCCTATGCTTGTCCCATCAGTTTATCTTGGAAATAATAATATTTCCTTTTGGGGCCTCATAGGAGAGTTTGCTTGGAGTCTTGGGGGGAATTTTGGACTTGAATTTTAAAGTAATTCTGAAACAATTAAGACTGTGGTACTGTTGAGGATGGAATAAATGAATTTTTCATTGAGAAATGGACCTTAATGTTTGGAATATGGGGGGAATGTTACAACTTGGATCATTAATGTCTTTGAAGGCTCATGTGTTAAAAATTGGTCCTCAGTTGGGCTCTACTAGGAGATCATAGGACCTCTGAGAGGTGGAGTCTAGTGGGAAGTCCTTAGGTCATAGAGGTGTGTTTCTAAATGTGTTTCCATACCCCTCCTTGCCCTCTTTTGATTCCTGGACGTGAGATGAATGATTTGTCTCACTTCACATTCCCTCCATGATGTGCTGCCTTGTAATAGCCCTAAGTCTACAGAGCCAACCAAATCTGGACAGGAACCTCCAAAGTGTGGTCTTTATAAGTTTATTTTTCAGGTATTTTTTTTCAGGTAATTTTTATTGTAATAAAAAGCTGACCATCACAATCAGTATTTGTTTAAGATGTACTTAGCAGAAAGCTTGAGATTTAGAATCTACAGGAGAAGCAGCAGGGTGGAGTCACGCGGAAGTCGCCAAATCAGCTCGGTGCAGACAGGCAGGTCTGTGCACGCACGCCATACCGAGGTCCTGAGTCACGCGGAAGATGACGAATCAGCCCGCTGCAGACAGACAGCCACCTGATTCCACATTACCAAGGCGCAGAGGACACCAGACCACCAGACCAAGGTAC
>NW_004624772.1:506747-518326 GCF_000247695.1 Heterocephalus glaber
TGGGAATGCAGACTGGTGCAACCACTGTGGAAATCAGTATGGAGATACCTCAAAGAACTAGGACTAGAGGTCCCATATGATGCAGCTATTCCCCTGCTGAGTATCTTCCCCAAAGAATTAAAAGTATCATACCACAGCGATATATACGTGCACCCATGTTTATATCGGCACAGTTTGTAATAGCTAAAGCTGGGAAACAGCCCAATTGCCCAACTGGAAACTAGATAAAGAAGATGTGTTTTTTTTTTTGTTTTTTTTTTTTATAAAATGGAGTACTATGCAGCCATAACGAACGAGAAACTAGAGACATTTATAGCTAAATGGATGTATATTGAGGCCATCCTCTTAAGTGAAATAAATAGGACACACGTGTAAATACAGAATAGTTTCTCTGGTGTGAGAAAATGAAAGTGTAAATAAGGATGAAAATGATTAAAATGAATAATTGATAATTTGAAATAGGAAGAAAAGGTCCAAAGGTGTAGGGGTGGTGGGAGGGGAAGGGGAAAGGAAAGAAGGGAAAGGAAAAATTATGAGAAACGAAAAAAATGGAAATGAAATCTGTGTAAATAGGGAAGGGTGGAGGGGGTGAAAGGCACACAGGTTTTGGGGGAAAAGATAAAAACCAAGATACCTCATGTACACGTAAAAGCACCCAATGATAAATGTAAACTTATTGTATACCTAAAATGTACCAATAAAAGAATTAAAAATGTTTAGTGTTACCAACAGCTTATAAACTGCTATGAAATTAAGATTAGCTTTAGGTAGTAGCTGTCATGACTCACCAATTGAAATACTGTTCAGATGCTGCAGAGTTCCGAAAAGCAAATAATCTCTCTTTCAGAACAGTTTGCATATTCTTTCCTAATAATAGCCCTAGATTTCTTTTCAGATATGCTAGAGGTTACCTCGGTCTCCACAAATATCCTGGATTCCAGTCCTAATTTTTGTGTTACTCTTAAATAAAACCTTCAATACATGGATATGTCTTTTCTTTTAACTTCTATAATCCATCTATCTAATAAACACTTGTTAACATGTTATATTGTTATGATGGCAATATTAATAAGATAAAATTCTAATTTATTTTAAAAAGCCCTTTATTGTGTGAGAAGGCATTGAAAATAAAATTAATATTCCATAAGAACATAATATATAGTGTACATTTCCATTTTGGAAAAAAAAAACAGTCTTAATGAACAGTTATTTTCTAATAAAAAGTTAAATTTTTTCAAAACTTGAAATTTGAGAATATTTCATTTCTTTCTTTTCTTCTAAAAATAAAAGTTTGAAAATATCATACCAAATGTGAAAATAAAGAAATTTCACTGATGAAGGCTGTACAACTCTTTGTGCTGAACATTATATGATTGTTACTTTTTTAAAATATTTCATTTCCTTTAAATAAAAATATATTGTTTGTATGTATATGTCTTTGTAGACTTCTCTCTTCATAAGTAAGCTTTATTCAATAAAATATTTTGTATGATCAAAACTTTCCTTATTTTATTAGATTTTAAATCTATAGAAGCAAAATCTTTTCAATTCCATGGGAAGTCAATTAATTACCTCCTGTGATCCTGCCCTAGTATCCAAGTGAACCAACACTGTTTTGAAAATTAAATGAAACCCTTTGCTCTGGGTGTAAGTTTTAATTCTTTGGCAGATAAACCACAATGATTAATTCTTAAGTTATACAAGAAAGGCTTTGCATGTATTTTGTGGGATTCATTTATACAATTTGCTGAGAATATTATTATAAAGTACCATTTATAATCTCTCTTAATATAATGTTATAGTATGTTTATACTTCTGTTCTTAGGGACTTGGTATTTGAAGTTTATTGAAAAGTTTGGGTAATTGTTCCTTACTAAATGAATCTGTTATTTGAGGGGTGAAAAAGCCATTATGGTTTGCAGATTGCTTTGTGACTGTGTAAACATATTTTGAAGAAAAATGGGATTCATTTAATAAAGAATGACAATGTGCTTTTTGAATCCACTAGTGTCTACTCTGCACATTAGTTAAAACAGTGTGCATACTTTAGCACACTTAATCATTTGTGGAAGCAGACAAATATCGTAAAACATGCACAATGTTTGAGCTCCAGGTCCCTTTCCTTGTTGGCAGGCCTGTAACTCTTGAGTCATGGAATGTGATGGCAACATTTGCTTCTTTCTTCACGATTATATTTTTCTTAATGAATAATAATAATATCTGTTTGCAACATCATATCATATGAAAAAACACTGCCAATAAAATATAAAAAATGATAAAAAATATGGTGATGATGGAATCTGGTACTCCAGTAAACTTTTCCAGAGAATATAAAACTGAAATAGATCTCAGTGACAACTTTTATTTTATGGATATCTTAACTCATGATATTATTTCAAATTTTGGATCCATAAGGCTCTTCTCTCTTCCATTCCCCAAAATACATAAGTAGCACATGTTCATATTTATTGGCCAAGGATATGAGGCAAAATAGCTACAACTTACTTCCATTTCCCAATTTGATCAATTTAAATCATATATCTAATATAAAAGAACAAAAAGAAATTCTCTCAGATAATACGTGGAGGTTTTAGAGGAAAAATAGAGACAAAAAGTATTGCAAGCAGTTCCTTTTCTAATCAATCAGAAAATTAAAGAATATATGGACACAGAAGGAAGAACCTGAAAACCTTCCATTACATGAAGTTTTCCACAATTGCATTTTTACTGTGTGTCATGTAGGTAATGCAAAACTCAGGAAGATAAAGTTCATTCATTCAACCATCCATTTAACCATTTCCTAATTAATTAAAATCAAACATTACTTGGTATCCTTGAGATGCAACCCTGCACAAAGCAGAACTATTCTTGCCCTCTAGCTTGCTTACAGGGCTAAGTGAAAGCTAAGCTGAAGGACAAACAGGAGCTAGATTCAAAAAGGCTAATCATACCTAATTAAAGGAATTTGAATTTATCAAACAGATAATGAACGGGCATTGTAGGTTTTTAAGCAAGAAAAATATAGGTAATTTTTTGTTAAAGAAATATAAAATCTTGTCCATATATTGTAGGGAATAAATAGTCATTTATATATTTTGAACAAGAGACTAACATAATCAGATACGTATTTCAATGAAAGAATTTGCTCGTTGTGCTTTGGTAATTAAATCAGGATAAGGCAAAAGTGAACATTGTAGGGAAAGATTATATTTTAGTGTTAGAGTAATGTCACAAATGTAGAGTGGACTAGTGAGTTTGAAGAAAATTACTTGACTTGCATAATATTTACAAAACTTTAAGTTAGCAACAGGGCTTAGTAACTAACAAGATTCGTAAAGTGGTGGGGAGATAGGCAAGAATAATATAGAAGGAATGAGGGAAGCTAAGGAATACATTGTTATAGTGTGTTTTCTCTGCACATCATCATCCCTTGTACATATCATAAGTTGAAATTGTCCTAGATAAAAAATGCAGTTGAGCACTTATGTATCTAGTATTGTGGCATAGTGACACAGTGTGTTATAGAACATCAGTATTTAGCTTCCTGATTGTGTGGCTGGCTGGCAGCTGCAGGGTTCTGTCACTGTCAGCCTTGTTTGAAAGAATGAGTAGCCTGGGAAACAATAAAACTTAAAATTTGAGCTACAGCTGAGTTTCTATTGAATGTATACAACTTCCAAGCCACCATAAAGTTGAGAAATCCTAAACTGAATCATGTCTCTATTATTTCTTCATTAGGCTTCCATGAATCTGTACCCTCTTGGTTTTCTCTTATGTTTTGATTACTCTTTCTTTTCTTTTTTATTGCTTTCTTTTTTTCCCTCAACTTCCTAATTTTGATGTTTCAATGACTCAGTTTTTGATACTTTTCTTAATTTTTATTCACATTTCTTACCACATCATTCAGGCTCATGGCTCTAAGTGTCCTCCTTATGCTACTTATTCTCAATTAATATATTCAATCCAAACTTCTCTTCTGAATTCCAAATACACATGGTATATCCAGGAACTCCCTGCCTTCAACTTCTAGTGGAATCATTTTTCTCATTCAAAGAATGGGCATAATACTAACTGGATGACAGTGGTAGACATTGTCAAGAAGCTTAGCCACCTGCCTTGCAAGCCCAAGGACCCGAGTTTGATCCCCGGTACAAAAAAAAAAAAAAAAAAAAAGAAGCTTAATTTACAGGTCAATATTCTTCCACTATAATGTGGTAATATTTCAGTTTTGCTGAAGAAAAACTGAGGCCTTGGACCAAACAAAATAATTTTTAAAATGAAATGTGTGTTATCTTTTGGAAAGTATTTGAATTAATATTCTTTTGAAGTGATAATAACGTAATGTCTTTGAAGACCAAATTTGCATATAACTTCATGTAGATTACCTTATAAAATTGATATACCAGTATTATGTTATTATTAATTCAAGGGTGTCATTGTTTGAGGCACAATTTCCCATGAACGTGATTATTTTACAATGTGGGACTTACAGTTATTTCAGAGTCAGTAGCTGTAGCCAGCAGGGCTACCTTATGGTTTAGGTTTGCATTTAGCCTATTTTCTTCAAAATGAAAGCTCATCTCCAGTTGCTACGCCTCAGTGGCCTGTTATTATTTTTCCTACTCATAATGTTATGTTTGCTGAAATAGCCTCAAGGCAGTCTTGTAGTATTATGTCTATGTGTCATATGCAAAAGTAACCCATTGTTAACTTTCTTTCTTATATAAAAATTTGACATTTTAATATCAGAGTTTACCTCTCCATTTCAAAATTTAATTTTTCCCTACTTTCCAGACTAAGAAATGTATCAAGTAAAAATATTTTGCTGAAAGAGTTATTAACATTTGCTCTTTCTTAATAAATTTGGCTTTTTAAGGTCATCCATAGGGCTTAATGTGTGACACCTTGGACTATATTATTTTAATTATACCAAGACATTAAAAAATCCAATCACTTATCTTTTTATTTTTCATTAAAGTTACCTTAATTACATTAATAACAGAAAGTATTTAACTGCTCACTGATTACTGCATATAACATGAAAGGGACAGACTATATACCATGTTTAAAGAAATATAACCACTTGAGTGCTAGTTAGATAATTTTAATCTAATGACCACCTGGCTCCAACATCTGCTGTGCATTGATTTCCAGGAATTATTTGCCTGGTCTGGATAAGTAGGTGAGAGTAATTCAGAAGTATTTTCTTCAAAATAAGAGCTTCATATTTTGGACAAGGTGTCTTCTCCTTAGAACACATAATGTATTGCTACATTTTATTATTTATTGCTTGGTGTAATCATCTACCCCATGACTCTGTATCCTGGACTAAGGTCCTTCTTAAGCCTGACAGCATTGAATTGATGTGTCATTAATGAATGGATTATCAATAAACTAATCTTGAACTTTACTTTTATTCTAACACTGCAGAAGCAGATGTGGGTTGTACAAATGAACAAGACATAATCATCTTTTCCTGTTAGAGACATAGTCAATACTATGTTAATGGAAGGCAAACAGATGAAATAACAGTTTCAAAAGAGCTGAGTCAGTTTTGTCATATTATGGAGTCTGCTTATGTAATAAAGGCTGCTGAAACCATTTTAATTATGAGAGAATGATGTGAACATAATGCAGATATAAAGTTTAAAATGTTAAAAGGCAGTCAAAATATGAGGTAAACTCCACAAAGACTATTATAGCTATCCAAGAAACGTTAGTTCTTTTCATTTTGAAAGCTGAATTTTATATTAAGTTTCTGTATCTGCCAATTTTTAACAATTTCTCTGTGAAACACTAATTTTATTGTAACATTTTAACCTAATGCTTAGCTAGTCAGCTTTGCAAAATATTTCTCTACATTCTGCTTCAGACCAGGGAAAACTCATCACCTTCATGAATTATTGTTTTATTTGCTTTCATTTATTTTTAAACACTTGTCAATGATCAAATTAAATTCTTTTCTTGCTCTCCCATCATCCAAATCCTTTTTGTTAGAATACTTAATCCTCCCTACCTGTATACTTAATCCTAAATAAATCCCAAGCATTTGACTTAGTTTTTTTTATCCTATTTACAAGGGCTGCTTTCTGTTACTCCGATCCTATGTCCCAGAAGAATTTTTTCTATTGAAGACAACTTGATTTCAAATTGAACTACTGCCTAGAATATTCCACATTTCTTTCGTGCTCATCAGATGGATTCATGTTTATTTACACTTTTCAGAATCATATTTGAGGTTCCTTAATATCTTGAGGCATTCTTGTCCCCATGCTTGGGTTCATTCTTCATGTATCTGGTGTGCTTCCCCAGGCTCTACTCTTCCCTAGGAAACATGCTGCTGCCTTGACCTTACTGACAAACATGCTCTGCATTGGACTGTACCAAATCCTTTTTATAATATGAAGAAACCATTAAATTACAGCTTAACTATTACTGTGTCTAGTGTTCACGTGCATGTTTCTTACACCTAGTGTTAGATCTTATGTACTGGAGCACTGTTTAATTCTCAACGTATTTAATGATTTTGATCTATCAAGAATAATAAGTTAAAACACTTGTAGAAGGTTCTTTTCTTACATAAGTATCAATTTGTGAGTAGTTGAATAAAGAAAGTATGTAACTTCAGTATATTCAAATACAAAAGCAAAAACAAGACTACTTAATAAAAGCACAATAACTTTTTTTGACTAAGCCTTCCAGTGACAACAACCAGGAAATTAGGGCAAATATATTTTTAAAAAACTCTACAGGCATTTGTCAAATAACCAAGGAAATAAGAACCTGTGGGGTCAAGTCAGAAAAGAAAAACATAGGAGCTAAGCCTGCTACTGGACAACAGTTTTTCACCTCTGAACTATCGCACTTATAATCCAGTTAAATGAGGTTAATAATTTTGACTATTTTGCTTTGCTGAATAGATAAAAATTGGAATTTAGAACTTGAAAAGAAGGAGAGATCCTGATAGTAACATCAGATCTTTGGAGAGGACCCTACAAGGTAATATCCTAGTGGTAAAGAAGGGATACTTTTGATCTAGTTGGTACCTGAATAGATTAATATAATTTAGTTCAAAACTCATTGTCTTACAGGAGGTAAACATAACACTTCTAGGAAGTAACATTATCCAGAAAATAAAATTTTCTCTATAGCATTTTAACTTCAATATCATTAATTAAGACATACAAGCTAACAAGGATTGACTAAATATTGATAGAAAAAGATAATAGGCAATGAAATAAGACCTACAAGAGATTCATATTAGAGTAATTAGAAATGACTTCTACAACAACTTTGATTAATGATAAGAAAAATGGCATGCAACTAGAAAAATGAAGCAAAATAGAAATGTTAAAGTGAAATAAATAAACAATTAAATGAGATGAGAGACAAATGAAGGGACAATTGCTGATTTGTAAGGCACATCTAGAGAAAATTGACTAAGACAGAAAGAGATTAAATGATGAAAAATTACAAGAGTAAGCATATTTTGAATATACCAAAATGGAAAAATATGTACAGTTGAAGTTCAAGTAACAAAAAGGCAGAGAAGAATAAATATTTGAAGAGATAATGGCTAAGATATTTTCAAAATTGGTAGAGGTTCAAGGGACTAAATGAGTTTTACATAGAACCAGTACAAAAAGATCTACTCTTTAAATAGTAAAAATTTGAAAACAAAAAGAAAATGGAAAAATCTTAGCTTCTTAACAGAAATAGTAGAAGATAAGTAATGATTACTAGATGGGTTTACTTGGAATAATATATTAAAACTGTAGAAAATAGAAAAAATAATATATTTTCCTTATCCACTGCAAGGTACATAACTGAATCACCACTAATAACAACAATAATAATAACTAAATAATACATAGAAGTATTTATTTAAATAAAATGTAATGTACTGCAGTGCACTTCAGAAATAAGAGTAAAGAAACAAGGAAACCTGTATGTTTTATGCTGTTTGATGAACAAATGGATAATTGTGGACAGGTATGATTAGATAAAGAAGGTATTACCTGGTAGCAATAAGCCTAAAAGAACTTACCAGTGCCCATGTGATGATTAATCTTGTCCACTTAATTAGCTAGGAAGCTACCTGGGGTAATAGTAAAACACAGTGCTGCGTGTGTCTGAATGGTCAGTGGAGGTGTGGATCTTGGCCTTTTCTCTGGCACTGTTTCCTGCTCTGAGTCCTGGACGCCATGAAGAAGCTTTGCTCCACCATGCTCTTCTGCCATGTGTGTTTCTGCCTTGGAGCCAACCGATTATGGACTAAAACCTATGAAACAGTGAGCCACATACAAAATTTCTGGTTTTAATTTGAAAATCTTAATATTTAATCCCAGCAACAAGAAAACTAATACTGCATGCTCCTGCTTTGGTGTCAAAAGCCAGGGTGCCATAGTTTGCAGAGCATGTCCTGAATATCATCAACCACTTTCATGAATCCTGGGATCTTCTGGCTCCATAGCAGATGTTCTTACTATTATAACATTATTGCTTTGAAATTAATCTACATACGAATTTTCCCTGGCGATTTATTTTTTTGCACTTGAAGTTTCATTTATGATACTATATTATCCTTATTAGAACATATAAAGAAAAAATTTCCTTGAGTGAATATGCTAACACTTATTGAACACCTTGGGTGAATTTAATAATATGTTAAAATATTTTATAAATCAGGATGTTTTAATGAAAAGGGCTTACATCTTAAAGCTAAGTGTAAATTAATACCCAAGTATCCAAGTCTACCAGAGGGATTCTTGATATACTGATTTTATTTAGGAATCATTAGGAATTATCTTTTAAGTTTTAAATTTAGAGGAAATAAACTCTAGTTATAATTTAAATACTTTCTTTTTCATATGAAATGTTAACACATATTTCATCAAGTAAACAGTTGTACTTTTAAGAAAAAACTTGTCTTTATAGCTGGGCATGGTGGCAAATGGCTATAATCCCAGCCCTTGGCAGGCTGAGCCAGGAGGATCCGGTTTTCAAAGCCAGTCTGGGCTACAAAGCAAGGCCTTGTTGCAAAGCAAAGCAAAGCAAAGCAATAGAAAGCAAAAAATCCTGACATATTACTTGTCTAAATTTCAGATCTGAACCTATTTAATGTTTTCTTTTTCATTTCTACTTATAAAAATTTATTTTATTTTAAAATGTGGATAATAAAATCAAGACAATTCATACTTCTATACACACGGCTCTAAATTTATATATATCCCAAATTTTCCTGTTTCTTGATGGCCCAAGGAGAAGATTTTGCATGGTTCAATCAACTTCAACAGTGACAGATCACACATGAGCAAAATCTTAGTTTTAGAGAAAATGGAGTTTATTGCAGAATATGAAAGATGGTCCAGAGACAGCCGGTTCATTAACAAGAAGCAATAACCTCAGTTAATGTAAACATTATATGTCATAAACATGAGCTAAGATTAATAATATCAATAAGAATGAAAATGGGAAAAGGAGAATTAGAGGAGGAGGGAGGTGAAATGGTGAAGGGGATAGAAAAAAGGAAAGTAAGTTGTATTATGTACATTTACTCACCAAAATGATTGTAAAATACATGTACTGCAAACAGGAACTAAAAAAGGAAAGAAAGAAAAAAGGGTGGGGACCATTAAACGTCTTTGTCTCCTTTCTCTTTAATTTCTCATGATTCAGATGTTCTACACCTTCCTCTTGCAGGATAGAAAATTTCCCCAGGATCATCCTTCCCCCACTGCATCTGTCTCCCTATAAATAATGTATACACAGTTATTTATATTTATTCCCATGTACTTAAAACCCTTGACTTTTTCAACAAAATATTTTTTTTTGTTAAATTTGCTGGCTTATGATTTTTATTCCAATTATTTAATCTGGATGAATATTGAGAGGGCTAGTAACCTTGTACACATTGATCTATTAGCAGTACCAATATATGTGCTTTACCAGTTGTAAAATATTCATTACTTTGGGGTTTAAGTAGCATACAATACCATATTTTAACCTGGCTTTATATTTTACCAGGGTTTCTGGCACTTCAAATTTCCTATCCATTTTAAGTTTTAATTTCTATAAAATTAAGTTTAATGTTTCCTACCTATCTTTCCAAGTTGTTATGTGAATTAGAAACAACCTATACAAATCACTAAAGTCTTTAGTACATATACATTTTTTAAAATCTTCATTGTTATTGTTTCTTCTACGATATTTCCCTGCTTACACTCAAGTAGGAAGTGTAGTGTTTGGAGATGATTCCCAAAATTTACCCACTGCTTACTTATGTTGCCATCTCAGCGCTGAGGCAGGCCATACTGGAATCCCACCACTGGAAGCTGTGAATGAATGATAGTGATAAGGGAAAACAGAGCTAGAGATGGAGATGTTATGATGAATAAGGAATGCCTTTAAATCAAAAGCAAGAAATGATTAAGCTTAGAGAGGAATGCATGTCAAAAGTCAAGTTAGACTGAAGGCTAGGATTCTCGGATTATTATGTCAAAAAGTTAAGTTTTTTTTAAATTAATACTTTATTATATATCTTTCTGGTTGATTTTTTTCATTCCAGGGATCGAACTCGGGACCTTGAGCTTGTGAGCCAGGAGGCACACTACTGAGCTAAATCTCTGGCCCTTAGTCAAGATTTGAAAGCAAAAAAAAAAAAAGTTCTTGATGGAAATGAAAAGTGCTACTATCATTGGATTGGGAAGAAGGGGATTCTCCAAAGAAAAAGGGTCTTCAACATAACACACACACACACACACACATACACACATGCGCACACACACACCACAGAATAGATTCATAGACTTGTCACGGAGAAGAATTTCGGGTTGTGTTAGTGTGAGATATAGGCATATTTATTAGGCATAGTGGAAAAATAAGAGAAAATAGAGAAAGGACTTTGGCTTCAGGAATTGAAGGAGGCAGAACTCTGATGAAGGGAGTAAGAGTGGCCTGTTCACAAAAGGAGGAGTGAAGGTATTATGGATATTGGAGTGGGCAAGAACTTGGTTGATCATTATCTTTGTTATACTTTCATAAGATGAGCCCAGTCAAAGTTCTTATTTTTCCCCACTAAGTTAATTGGTACATTTTAGGTATAAAATACAGTTACATTCATCATTGGGATCTTGTACCTTTACATGAGTATCTTGGTTCTTATTTTTTTCCCCTCCCCAGAACCCCTTCACCCCCTCCACCCTTCCCTATTTGCAAAGACTTTGTTTCCCTTTTTTCCTTTTCTCATATTTGTTCTTTTCCCTTCTTTCCTTTCCCCTACCCCTCCCACTGCCCCTGCTCTTTAGACCTTTTCTTCCTATTACACAATATCAATTATATATTTAAAAAATTATAATATCAAGATCTAGGAGACATTACCACATATTTTACAGAATTAAAAGGATATAGAAAGGATACAGAATTAAAAGGATATTAAAAGGATATAGAAAATAAATTTGACAACTTCTAAGAAGTACCTTGGAAGACAAATTAATGAAACTAACTCTGGAGGAAATATAAAATTTGAATAGCATCTACTAAAGAAAGTATATTCCTAGCTTGAAAACCTACCTATATGA
>NW_004624772.1:521030-566602 GCF_000247695.1 Heterocephalus glaber
AGAACCCCCAAATTCAAAGACCCAATTCAAAAATGGGCATCTGAAATGAACAGACATTTCTCAGACAAGGAAGTAAAAGCAGCAAACAAATATATGAAAAATTATTCAACATCATTTGTCATTCGAGAGATGCAGATGAAAACAACACTGAGATTCCACCTCACCCCAGAAAGAATGGCTACTATCAGGAAATCAACAAATAACAAATGCTGGTGGGGTTGTGGGGAGAAAGGAACCCTTCTCCATTGCTGGTGGGAGTGCAGACTAGTGCAACCACTGTGGAAGTCAGTATGGAGATACCTCAAAGCACTAGGACTGGAGGTCCCATTTGACCTAGCTATTCCTCTGCTGGGTATCTTTACAAAAGAATTAAAAGAATCATACCACAGTGATATATGTGCACCCATGTTCATAGTGGCACAATTTGTAATAGCTAAAGCTTGGAAGCAACCCAAGTGCCCATCAACTGGAAACTGGATAAAGAAAATGTGGGTTTTTTTAATAAAATGGAGTACTGCTCAGCCATAAAGAATGAAAAACTAGAGTCATTTATAGCTAAATGGATGCATACTGAGGCCATACTTTTAAGTGAAATAAATAGGACACACATGTGCATTTAATTTCTTGTTGCACCCGACACATTCATTCTGCTGGGCTTCTTGGGGTTGTGATCCTCATTGTCTTTTCCTAGGATATTGTCTAAAATTTTTAGAGTGCTGGTTTGGTGTTCATGAAGTTCCTAAGGTGCTCTTTGTCATGAAAGTATCTTATTTCTCCACCGATTTTGAAAGATAATTTTGCAGGATACATCAATCTGGGTTGGAGACTGTTTAGGGCTTAAAATCCATCACTCCAACCTCTTCTTGCCTTGAGGGTTTGCGTTGAGAAGTCTACTGTGATCCTGATGGGCTTTCTTTGTATGTGATTTGTTTATTTTCTCTCACTGCTTGTAGAACTTTGTTCTTCTGTTGAGTTTCTGGAATCTTAACAATTATATGCTCATGTGTAGATTTTTTTTTGATCAAGGTTATTTGGAGTCCTATATGTCTCACTTATCTGTATGTCAAATTCTTTTCCCCTGCTTGGGAAGTTTTCTGCTATCATTTCTGTAAAAAGTTGTTGTTGTTTTTTTTTTTTTTATGTCATCTGCATTCTCTCCTGTTTCTTCATTGACTCCAATCAATCTTGTGTTATTCTTCTTTGGATCGTCTAGCAGCTGCTGGATTGATTTCTCGTGGTCCCTTACAAATTTAAAACAATTTTTCTTTTCCTGGTCACTAATTGCAATCTTATCTTCTATATCTGAAATTCTGTCCTCACATTGGCTCATTCTGCTGCGTAGACTTTCAATGGAGTTTTTAATCTCCTGGAAATCTGTTTGCATCTGTTTTGTGGATTCCACTTGTTTCCTATGTTGGGATTCCATCATGTTCCTGAGCTCCTCTCTAAATTTATTAATTATGTCTTGCACTATGAGCACAATCTCTGCTGTCATCTGAGAAATTATTTCTGATTTCATTTTTTTCAGATCCTCTTTTGTTGCCAGTTCAGTGGGTCCAGGGGGTTGAGGATCAGATTGTTCCATCTCATTTCCCTTTGAGGTTGCTGTAGGTGATCTGGAAGTCTGGTTTTGAGACTTGTTTCTGTGTCTTCCCATTTCGACTGGGTGTGTGTGGGGGTGCTGCTGCCGGGGGTGGTACGGTGGCTGGGAAGCCTGCTCTTGTGTGCTGGGAGCGGCTCACCTCCTGTGTACTGGCACTGGTCCTAGCTGAAGTTCTTACTGCCTGAAGAGATAGTTCAGTTTCTAGGAGATGACAGGAATTGAGCCAATCTCCATCTTGTGGAGGCTCTCCTGGAATCCCAGATGACTTAGGTTTAGAACAATGGCTGGAGGCATCTGAATATCTCTAAAAGTCTCTTATCTTGGTATATTCAGTCTTGAGGAGGATGAGACTGATTGTGTAAATTTAGGGCTAATCAATCTTGTTTTGCTGACTTTTGACAAGCATTCCTTAATGATTAGTAGTCCTATATCCAGAGTTAAAAATGAATTTGACCTGAAGGGTTTTTTTTTTTTCCCCCAGCAAAACCTATTTTTAAAGTCCGTGACTGCCCCGTAAGAAAATAATTTATGCTTTTAATGGGTAGCAGGTTAAGGGTGCAGTACATTTTTCACCTGTATTCTTAGGAAATTCTCTGATTTTCACTACTCCAATGAATAACTGAATCATAAGAAAGCCAAACAACCTACTTGGTGATATGGAGACAGTTTTCGTGAACTAGGTAAAGGATCAAGCCCCAAAGCATGTTCAGAGTAAACTGGGAAAAAAAATTAACAGATGAGGATGGTTTTTATGGATGAACAATAAAATTACTTTCTTGAAATAGGATCTCTGTGAAAATGATGAGAATGTTGTAAAAATGACAACAAATAACTTAGACTATTGAATAAACTTGATTGATAAAGAAGTGGCAAGTTTTGAGTGTACTGACTCCAACTTTAAGAGCAATTCCATTGTACAATACTATTATTATATGCTACCAAAAAATCTTTTGAAAGGAAGAGTCAACTGATGCAAACTTCATTATTGTCTTATCTGAGAAAATTTCCAGCGCCACCTCAACCTTCAGCAAACACTCTCCAAAGCACTCAGCAAGCATCAACACTGAGAAAAGCTCCTCCAAGAGCAAAAAGGATTATGAGACACTAAAGGCTTATTTAATTTAATAAACATAAGAAATCAAAGAATAAATACATAAAATTAATTAATGTTAAAATATTTTGTCAAAATGCTGTAAAAGTGTAAAAGGACAACACAAAGACTGGGAAAAATATTTGAAAATATTACTTCAGTTAATAATGCAGTAGCTAGGATAATCAAAGAACTCTTAAAACTAAAAAAGACAGACAACCAATTGAAACATAGAACAAGGATTGAAATAAACATTTCCACCAAACAGGTACAGAATATATAATAAGCACATAAAAATGTGTTCAACATCAATACAAAGAAAAATTATGAGGATATCACTTCCTGCATGTGAAGATTGTTATAATTAAACAAAATTAAACAATTATATATTTTGTTATAATTAAACAAAAACAAGCATAAAAAGAACATGAGTTGAGGAAAATCTAGAAAAATCAGAAACCTGATACATTACTGATAAAACTGTGCAGCATTTCTGCTACTGTGGAAAAGAGTTTGGTTGTTTCTCAAAATGTTAAACAGCTATTACACTTTCAAGTACATATTGTACAAAAGTGAAAACATGTTTGTGTACAAATGTGTATATCATTTCATATGTGAGCAGTGTTACTAATAATAGCTCCAGAGTGTAAACAATGTGAAAGTTCACTAGATGACAAATGATTACACACAATGTAATATATAATAATATGAAATATCATTCAGTTGTACAAGAATTAAGTACTAATATAAACTGCAATGTGCATAAAACTTGGAATTATTATCTTAAATGAAGGAAAACAAACATAAAAGATCACATAGCTGAGATTCTATAAATGTGAAAAGTGAAGTTTTTGTAAATCTATAGAGGCAGGAAGTACAGTGGTAAATTCCAGGGGAAGAGAGAGTAGGGAAGAGATTGCGAGTGGTTGCTAGTGAGTCCAGGGTTTCTTTTGCTTCAGTCTTTGATTTTTTTTTTTTCCTTTTTCAGTACTGGCAACTGAACATTGAACTTCATACATGTTGGGCAAACACTCTCCCACTGAGCTACATCTCTAGTGCCTACCATTTCTTTTGGAAGTGATTAAGTATCTTTACATAGGAGTGGTGGTTGTATAAGTATATGAATACACTAAAGATCATGGAATTTTACATTTTGAATGTGTGAATTTTATGGTATGTTAATTATATCTGATTTTGAAAAAGAAAATAGGAGATTTTCAAATAAAAAATGTTTCAGGTCACATTGAAATAGAGATTTGTTCTATTTGTATTAAGAATTTATCAAAACATTTGAAATGAAAAATAACAAAGTCTCATTTAAAAATGAAAACCAGAGCACAGTTACTAGGAGAATATGGAATAAAACATATAACCAGCAGCAAGAACAGCATAGGAAACATTAGAGGCAAGAAGGTGTATCTGACAAAAAAAATGAATCCATATGCCCATGTCTATTTATAATAAAAATGTTGTACATAATCCAATATTTTGAATTATGCAGAATGTCATATTTGATAAAATTAACACATCACAAAATATCTAATTTTAAAATATGATTGAGCAAGTAGAGCTCAAATGAACCATAATGAATGACCAGATTCTATTTTCATCATTATTATGAGATGTATTTCTTCATGTTAGCAAATAAATAAACACCATAATCTGAAGAATCATAGAGGAATCACAGTTTGTTTTAAATTACCATTCATAAATATTTAAATAATATATGCCTCTGAATCCTGTACGAACAGAGGCTGTCTTTCCCATCCCCAGTCATGTGCCTCTTTCATCAAAGGTGTTTTATTAAAAACATTTTTGAATTAAAAATATATATATAGTAAATGCTATGCTTGAGTTAATAATTGTACTAACTAATATTTATCTAGCATTCTCTTTGTCCTGAATGTTATGACAAGGACTTTGAAATCATTATTTATTTACTTCAGCCATCACATAAAGCTCAAGAAAAATGCTGTTATTAATCTTCATTTTACAGTGAAGCAACCAGAGCATGAAGAAATTAAATGAAGTGTTTGGGGTCACATAACTAATGAATGAGGGATCCTAGAAGAGACACAAGGACCCAGTGAGATTAGAGTGAGGACTAGGAGACAGGGTCATCCAAGAGTAAATTCCTGTATTTATTTTAAAGCTTGACATTTTGTTCATTGTGAGGTTTTGCACTAACTTTAATTTTTAAAATACTACATTATTATCATATTTATTTTGATTACTGCACTTTTTGCCAGTTTATGACTGAGGTAAGTGCTTTTTTAGCCTCACTGTGTCTCAGTCCACCTCAGGTCTTTACTATCTTAGTGACCTCAGTAAGTAACCACTACTCAAATGCAGCATTACTTAGCAACTTCAGATTCAGACTTCTAAAGGAGATACCAGAGCTCCTAGGAATGACCATGGTACTTTTGGAGAGTGGCAATATAAGGGACTTATGGAGGATTTGTGTTGGGGAAGAGGCAGAAACAGAACACTTCAGATAAGTGTCAGTTACCACAGTGACATCTTCCCCAGACTTTTCACCCAAAGAAACTATGGTTGGAAAGATAGTTTCTCTTATTCGCTGGATGATTAACATTTGCTTTGAGATGAAAAAGTTTATAACTGTAAATAAGTGCAACAATTACATTTCATAACTTGTTCTCTATTTTGTTACTTTGTGTTTGAGACAAGGTCTGACCTTATAGAGCAGGCTGGCCTAAATTTCACTGTTTAGCTTGAGGCTGGTCTAAAACACACAATTCTTTTGCCTCAGTTCCCCCCTCCCCCAGTACAGATGTACTCCATTATGCCTGGCTGTTTTTCCTACTTTTAATGCAAAATTAAGTTTTCTATAGCTTTTTACATTCATTTCTTTTAACATTATGTTTGCAGAATATTTACTCCTATCAACACTTCTTCAAAGTATCTTCAAAGTACATAAATATTAGCTATAATATAAATATTCTCCTGTAGCAGTAGACTTTTAAAATAATCAGAATGTTACAGGCAAGATTGATTACCAAGTTTACTAGCATGCATCTTTCCTTCTTGTACTGGAGGAAAAGTGACCATCTTCCCTTTGATGAAGACAACTTTTGTTTATTAATTAAGACAAAAGTAGAATAATTGTGTGCACATAAGCAATATATTTATAGTGATATAATTATTCCTTTGGATGAATATACCAATTGATAAATTATTATACTCACAACTCTCATCCATCTTGTATAAAATGACAATATTGCCAAACTCAATTTCCATTTCTTTATTTAATTTTTTTTACTTCCAAAAATAATAATTTAAGAATCAATGCTTATTTTCAACATGATCTGCACAAATTAATCATTGTGTTATAGTCATTTGAAACTAAGATTTGAACTCAAGAGGCCAAATACAAGTGCTTGTGTATGGGCAGGGGCGGTGGAGCTCTCTAATGCCTTCAACCCTTTCACTCACGTTATCCTCACTACCTGAAGTCATGTTACTCTCTGCTGGCTGTGAAATGAATAATACTGTTCTTTCCCCTCCTGATCAGTGAGTCAGGTGTCATTATGTAACATCTATAAAATTTCCTCAGATTAGGTTGTTAGTTTAGAAGTAGTGTGAAATTTCAGGCCTATGATAGATCTTGACTAATCCTCTTTTACATTCCTCCCACTAATATCTACAAGTCCCTGGGATGTCTCAAAAAAGTTCGTTATATAGTCTTCATACCTATACCAACTGCTAAGATTCACAGTTGCCTGATGATAATCTCATTGTTACTACCAAAAACCGATCTGCACAGTGCCATGGAATTCACCTCAATGGCTCTGGAAATACTGACTATTTCACTGTCTCTATAGCAGCATTAACATCTGTGACCACAAAACTGACATATCTAATTGCTCCTGCCACATCAGTTGTGTCATATCCCCCTGTGTTGATCACCCAGTATCATTGCTTCGTAGCCCTGACATATCAAAGTTTGTGGTGGGGAAAGATGTGATTGAATTTTAACTTTAAAGTTTATATCAACCATGATTTTCCTATTTTTCTCCTGGCTTCTTATATGCTTATCATATCTCTGCTCTTCTGTATCTTATGTATGATATTTCTCAAGTATTTTAGCATGTCCACAAACTTTTTCTATAAACATTTGCTCTGACTCCTATTTTTCTCTCTATGTATAAAATGTGCCTATCTCTGCTACATGTTGCTTACTGTTTCTCTATATTGCAATCTGTTTGCTTTTTATATTCCCTATAAGTGACAGCCCTTTGGATTTGCTGCTACTTTTCCTTTTTTCTGCTAATAATCATAGTTCAACTTGCCTTATTTTTTGCAATATTTTATTTTTCCTCTTTTTTCACCATCATTTTCTTTCACTTTTGTTGTCAATGATTTCTTTTATCTACTTTGGCTCTAAACCTTAAAACTTTTTAAGTATGATTATTAATTAGCTATTAATAAAATTAGTGCTGTATAACCAACCACCGCCAAACTCATGAGAGCCCATATTTATTTTTCTTGCCAGTAGTTTGCATGTCACTTGAAGTGACTCTATTTCTGCTCAAGCATTTAATTCAAGTTCATTCCACTTATTTCCAAATCACTGGTGGACAGGAATACAGAGAATAACTCTCTCATTGTGGGTGGACTTAAAGAGTAAAGGGAAGGAGTCAAATCGCTGGACATAATGTTGATCATCTCATTCCCTTGGCAAAAGGACTGGGATATGGATCTATAGTTGACTGCTAATGAGAGTAGAGTAGAGTGTCACTAAAATTTCTAATCCATCATACTATCTTCTCTTATTATTTATTATAGTCCACAATGTCTCAATCTTTAAAAAAATTTAAGTGTAAGTTAATCATCCTTTGCTTAATCATCATTGATTTTCATTGTTACTAAATTGACTTGAAAGATAAAATTATATGAAATTTTAAACCAAAATTTGTAACTTGGTACCTGCTAGTTTACTGGATTTCTCTGGCCCATAAGTAATTGAGAAAACAGACCAGTGATATATCATTTCCCTGAAAGATTCCAGATTATGAATGGAAATTTATGGCCTCTGAGGATTTCAAACTAATGAATGTTTATACATAATTTTTAATTGATAAAAATCATTTATTTCATATAGGTTTATGTAAATATATGATACAAGGTAATAATGTGATATATGTATGCAATGTGTATCATCAAATCAAGGTAAATAGCTTTTTTTATCTTCTTAAACATTTATCAATTCCTTGGGTTGGGAGACTTCAACTTAATCTTTTCTTGTTCTACATGAAATATATAAGGTTAACTGTTTTTTTTTAAACATTAGTACTTATTTCTTTTACTTACATTTATTTTGGCATTTATTATCAACCTCCATCTCCCTTATAAGTCCCAGTCTCTAGTAACCACTGCTATGAATTCTTCTTTTGTAGTTTCTACAAATGAGCAAAAATGTGATATTTTCCTTCTGTGCCCGACTTATTTCACTTGACATAATGTCCTCCAATTCCAATCATATTGCCTTCCCTTCCCTTCCCTTCTACTATTATGAATAGTGCTGCAATAACATACATGTGAAAAAAAATTTAATATACTGATTTCATTTCCTTCAGATATATATCAGTAGCAGTATAATTGGATGATATGGTAATCCTTTTTTTTTTTTTTTTTTTTAGATTTTAGGAACTTACATAGTGTTTTCCATAACAGCTATAGTACTTTGCATATCCATCAACAATACAAAGGTTCCCCTTTCTTCTACATTCTCACTAGTATTTGTTGATTTTTTTTTTATTATAACCCTAACTGCTTTGGCTGGATCTCATGCATTTTGGTAAGTTTATTTTCATTTTAATTTTTAAAAGATAATTTAAAATTTACCTAGTCATTTCTTCATTGACCTATTGCTCATTCAAGGGTATGTTGTTTACCTTTTACCTATTTTCACAATTTCTCAATTTCCACTTTTAGATTTCTAGTTTTATTCCATTTTTGTTAGAGACAATGTATGATATAATTTCATTATTTTCTTGTTTTGCTGCCTAACATATGGTGTATCTTGTAGAATCTCCCATGTTTTGATGAGAAGAATGTGTATTCTACAGCTGCTAATGGAGTACTATATACATGCTTATTAGGTCCATTTGGTCTCTGTGAGTGTGTGTGAGTGTGTGTGTGTGCATGCATGTGTGTGCACTTTCCATACCAGGGATTGAACCCACTGAGGTACATCTCCAGTACTTTTTATCTTTTCATTTTTGAGACATGTCTTCAATGTTTCCCATACTGGCCTCAAAATGCAATAATCACACCTCAATTTCCAGTACACCTGGGGTTACAAGTGCACGCCAACACATTCAAGTGATCTATATTATAATATTAGAGTTTAACTTCAATGCTTCTGTTTAGATTTTTTTTTTTTTTTGGTCTGGAGGATCTGTCCATTGATGAAAGAGATGTGTTGAAGTTTCCAAATATTATTGTACTACTGTCAATTCTCTTACATCTAACAATGTTTGTTTTATATAATTGGGTACTCTGGTATTGGGTGCATATAATTATAATTGTTATTTTCTCTTGTTGAATTGACCTCCTATGTCTATTTATAAAATTTGGAAGTAAAATAGAAATATAGCAATTCCTGGTCTCTTTTTGTTTCACCTTGTGTGATGTACTTTTTCCCAATTTATTGCTTTCAGCCTTTATCACTACTAATGAAGGTAGCATCTTGTTTGATTTTTTTTGCAGTTTTTGGGGTGTTTTTTTTGTACCAGAGATTGAACTCGGGACCTTGCACTTGCGAGGCAGGTGCTGGAACCACTGACGTAAATCCCCAGCTTGTTTGAGTTTTTTCTACTTAGTTTATCTAAAGCTTTTAGTTGAGTTTAATTCATTAATGTCTAAGATTATAACTGATACATAAATGTTCCTGTTAACTGGATGTGTGTGTGTGTGTGTGTGTGTGTGTGTGAGAGAGAGAGAGAGAGAGAGAGAGAGAGAGAGAGAGAGATGATTCCAAATCTCAATCTTCTTGCCTCAGCCTAATGAGAAACTGGAATTACAGGAGTGTCCCACTGTACATAGCTTTCTTAATTTTTTTGTGGCTGTTTTTGTATCCTTAGTTTCTTCCTTTTTTTTTTATGTTTGTGGCTTGGTCGTTTTCTGTAAGATTTAATCCTTTTTCTCTTGAGTGTATCTGCTCTACTAGTGAGTTGTTACTTTTGCTTATTACGATGATAGATATCAGCTTTCACTTCTAGATGCAAGACTTCCTTAAATCTTTCTTGAAATCCCAGAAAGGTGAGGATGAATTCCCTTAGTTTTTTGGTTGTCTTGGAACATCCTTCTTTATCCCTCTCTCTCAGTTTCTGAAGTATAGATTTGTTGGGAGTACTATTCTTGTTTGGCAGAGTTTTTCTGTTTTTATCTCAGGACTTTGAATATTTCATCTGTTGCTCATGACCAGTAAGATTTGTTGAGAAAACTGTGATTAGCCTACTGGAACTTCTGTTTTACATATGTATTTTGATTCTTTTCCCTTCCATTTTGTAGACTTCTTTCTTTGTCTTGAGCTTTTTATAGTTTGACCATGATATGCATCAGAGAATCCCTATTATTGTCAAATATAATTAAGTTCCTTCCTGAACCTGTAAGTCTATTTCTTTCCAAATACTTTGAAAATTCATAGATTTACAGGTATTGTGTGTTAGCCACATTAGTTCTTACCTGTAATCTAAGCTACTCGAGTGGCTGAGGCAGGAGGATTGTGAGTTCAAGGCCAGCCAGTCTGGGCAGCATAACAAGACTTCATTTAAAAAAAAAATGTTTGGTTGAGCCATGATACATCACATAAAAGTACAAGATCCCAGTGATGAATGTAACTGTATTGTATACCTAAAATGTACCCATAAACTTAATGGAAAAATAATATTTGCTTGCTGCAAGGTACCCCATAATTTTCATGGGTTTTCCTCTTTTTCTTTTCTTTTTTCCTCATGTGACTTATTTCATAAACCTGTCTTCAAGCTCAAAAATTCTTTCTTCTTCTTGATCTAGTTCATTATTGAGACTCTCAATTGTATTTTTAATTTCATTTACTGAATTCTTCAGCTTCATTATTTAATTACATTTTGATTTCTATCTCTGCTGAATTTTTGCTTGGATCATGAATTATTTTCAAAGTTTCAATAAATGGTCTTTCCATAGTCTCTTTAATTTCTTTGATTTTCCTTAAAAATCATTTTGAATTTTTTAGGGCAATTTTCTTCTTTTGAAGGGGCATATATTTCTATACTGATTTTGTTCCTTTAGAAGAACTATATAACAATTTGTCTTCATGTTTCCAGTGTTCCTACATTGATATCACATCAGCCAGATAATTTTCCTTTACTAATTTTATACAGTAGCTTTTGTACCAACATATTTTGTTCTGGAGATATATTCTGGGAAGTCAGGCAGGTAAACTGTATTGCTTTTTCTTCCATGTGATCATAGCAACATCCTCAGTGTGCTCTTCATGTAGGTTCTTCAGTAGTAAACAATGTTAGTGAGGCCTGTGTGTGTCTGCTGTGTAGGCTGCATAGGTTGTGGTGTTTCTCCACAGCTGGAATGTAGCTCTCTGAGATAGAATGGTTTGTTTAGCTCTCTGAGATAGACTGGTTTGTTACCCTCTCTGAGCACAGCTACAGTTGGTTCTTCCAACAGTTTCCCTGGGTTTCCTTGGGTTATTTGTGGATGTGTGTAGTCTTTCCTCTTTGCCCAGGCAGATGAGAAGTTGCTGGCCTGAGAGGGAAAGCAAAGTGACTATTGTGTTTCTAAAGGTCTTGTTGGATAGGCTACTCTAGAGGTCTTGAGGAAAGTATGGCAGCATGTCCAGTAGCTGAAGTCTGGTACATATCAGTGTCATGTGTTTCTTCACAGGGCTTTGACTGTCCAAGCCACTCAGGACAATATGCCTGGCTGCTCCCTGGGACTGAGGGTAAGGCAGCAGGAGTTCCCAGGAGTTTTTATTGGTTACATGAGGTGGTCAGGGCTGCTGGCTACTCTGCAGTACTTCAATGGGCAGTGTTTCATTAGGTCACATTATATGAGGAGCTGGGTGTGGGATAACACAATGTAAACTGTGCTCTTTCTCCAGGGTAAGCCACAGGCATGGATACCTGATAAGCTCTTGGAATTTTGTTCATGGCTCTGAAGCTGTAGACTTCTCCAGCAGCAAATATTTCAGGTGTTTTGTGGCTTCAGCTGGGGACTGGCCTCCTTCATACCTATTCCTCAGTACAGTCTTTTTTGGCTCAAAGTTGACTCCAGTTTGGAAGATGGTACAGTAAATGTTGGCATTTCATTGTCTTTTTAAATAAATGCATTTGTGAATTTTTAGGCAGGGTATTGCTATACAGTCCAGGCTGGCATTGAACTCACTATGTAGCCTAGACTGGCAGACTGCCTTAGGCTCCTGAGTGGTGTTTTATAGGCATGAGCCACTACACTTATCTCTCTATCCTTAAATATAAGAAATCTCTGTGTTCCAGTGTCTATCAGGTCCCTTCTATACTCAGACACCCCTTTTCAACTATTCTCATGAAAAAGCAGTAATTTTATTCTTTGTTTTGGTACTTCTTTTTAGAAGGAAGTGTTTCAGACACCACCAATTAGCCACCTTGTTATTATCCCTGGCTAGTCAATTCATTATCATAGATGAGCAAACCAAATGCTATTGTCAAATTTTGAATTCTATTTAAATTCTATTCCTCCAGCTCCACTGTTTTGATCTCCATGTAACTAGCTTGGACAAAACAGAAATTTAATGGTTTACATAATCTAAAATAATTAACAAATTATGTGAAGGGAAGAGTATAGCAAACCTTCAAGAAATGGAATTCAACAACTCAGGTGCTATCAGTACTTTAGTAATTGTTTCTAATTCTTCTCCTTGTGGTTTTGATATTTTTTGCAGCTTATAGGCTTATTCAACATGACTCATGACTCAAAATACAGAGAGTTATCAAATTTTACATTTTTTCTAATGTATTGTTTTCTTCATTTTAGTTTAAGCAAACCAGAAAGGCCAGGTGTTACTAGACCTAGTACCTATGCCCACTCTATAAAGAAGAGATGGTTTCAGCATAGTTGCAGAGATATTTTCACAAAAGAAAATGAAATGGCAGGCAAAAAATATCTCCCAAGGATCTTTTACAGCACATCTGTCCATTTTATGTCATCCATAATCAACTCTAGCTCTAATTCTAGAACAGCTGTTCTTGGACTGGTTATGAATATTGTTCACTCATGGTGGATGCTGCTATAGTCAGCATGATTGGCTAATAGATGCACTATTTCTGCATATAATTAAGCTTATCTATATGACATAAAACCAATCATTATTAATTAATTTTTGTTTTAGCGTAATGGAATGGAAAATACTATACTATTTCTTAAGAGATAAAACTTTATGTGAATTCTGAGATGTCATCCAAGTCTCCATGATATGAAAACTCTTCTATTCAATAAAAACTGAATAGTATTCCTTCTGCAAATACAGATATGACACATTAGGGAGAAAATATAAATCACACCATCAACTGTAGAACAGCATGACCCTCAAACTGTGAGTCTATCTCATTTGTTATATTACACATGAGAGACATGTATTAATCTGACTGCTATTACCAGTGATAACCTCAATTATAGGTGACAGAAGAGGGTGAATGGCAAGCATTTTGAGTGAGCTGCAGAAAACCTATTAAGTATGCCTAACACACATCAAGGGAAAAATATATTCCTTAAAAAACACAGGAGTTCCTTCTAAGCAGTAAAATAAAATCCTCTGTGGTCATTTTTGTTTTATGTGATATCCTGAATGTTATGAATAAATGTGATACTGACTTGAAATAATTTCCCATCTGGTGGCTGACCACACTGTCCTTTCCTTTTGTTGGTAGCATAGCCGATGACTATTTCAATGACCAAATGAAGACTTATTCAGATAATCTGCAAAGGAGAGTCCTACTTACCCAACTTGAAACAACTAAATTAAATGTAACCCTCAGCTTTCTATTGCTCCCTAATGAACTCAGAAATTTGAATAAAAATGAAAATTAGACATCATTAGAACCACCATCTGTGTCTGTGTTTCTACTCAGACATATTTACCAGCTTACTTATTTGATTATATTGAGGAAATGTTAACTATCACTCTGTAACCATGATTTAAAGAATCTTCAAATGAGAAAATAATTATCTTAAAAAAACACAAAATTCATTTCCAAGATGAAATAGGTCATTTGTTTCAAGCTCAGGTGCTGTTATATAAATGTATTTCACAATTCAACTCAACATTTATTTAATAAATATATTTACATTGCTGCACAGAAGATGACTTAAAAGCAATTTAGTACCTAATACAAAAAGTTTATAATTTTTGCTTGAAGATTAGATGAATATCACATTTCTAAAGGCTTTAGAAAGTATGGCCAGATTAAGATCATATCTAATTTTGAACATCTCTAAAGCCTAGATATTATTTAAATTGGAAATTCAAGAATTATCAGCACTTTGATGAACAGCTATCAGGACAAAATTATTACAGAGGTTTATATTATGAATAAATCCTACTGAAATAGCCATGTCTGAAAAGTAGACAGTAGAGCAAATGTTTGGACAACAGGCTTCTGGCAAGAAAAGTGTGAAGTGCCAGAATTGGAGATAGGAGAAAACCTATAGTGTAGATGGTTTTACTTATTGCTCAGGGAACCCTGAAGTTTTCTGGGAAAGAACAAAGTAGTGAAAGGCAGCTTTAAGTAGATTAATGGGTCTATAGGTTATGAAATACATAACGGAGGAAAACCTTGAAGTCAAAAAGATCATTAGGAGGCTTATGTAATAGTTCTTTTGATAGGAAGTTGATAAATATGAGGGTTTCTTTTTTGTTTTAGAGAAACGTTAAGCTTCAACATCTTTGCCTAAGTTAGAGCAGTAATGCGACCTGATTTGTCAATGAAAATTTGGATTTAGGACATACTTTTGCTTTTTCTCTTTATCTTACTACTACATGAAGACCCTGTACCATCAGTAAATGTCCAGGAGTAAGGATTATATTCATGTTGAGCAGCAACTGCTCTCTAATTGGCACTTGATCTACAATATAAGAGAAAAATAAGTCTTTAGACAAAATTAAACCATTCAGACTTGAGCATTGGTTTTTTTTTGTTCTATAAATGGCATTATACTGACTGACCAATAAAAGATAGGTTTTGGAGTAGCATTGAGTTAGGGGAAAATATAAAAATAGTAATGAGATTGGTATTTTATGAATATGATATTGCTTAAGTTGCTTTGATTCTATCATTTAGGATTCTGGCTACTCTTTAATTTTACAACACCTGGTTTTAAGATCCTTCCTGTTTTCAATGAGACAATCAGTATCATTTTGGATGATACCATATTACATCTGGAAATTTAAATTCCTATAACATTTAAAAAACAGGTAAGAAAAATAAACATTATGTTCATAATCAAGGAAAAGTTTCAAAAAACTGAGAAGCATGATTACTAAGGATTATATTAATTCTAAATTTTTTTCTGATTTTCTTTTGTTTTTAATGAATGAAGTTATAATAACAACTTCATCAGAATCATTTGGGCTATTAATAGAAATGTAAATTCCTGAGCCTCCAAGGGATAGACAAGTATTAGGATCTCTGTCAGGGGACAAGGAATTTCTACTATATATGAAACTTTCAGAGAAATATAAGAAAAGCCATTATTATAAATGTAGTCTCCATTTCTAAATGTCTAAAATATTTCTTATTTTTTTTCCTCAACTACTACAATTTTTTAACATGATATACCTAATTATTAACATTTTGTGTCATATATTTTATTAAAATATATGTTTCTACAAGCCAGGAACTATCTATATCTTTTATTCTCCATGGTGTATGGTACAATTGTCTCATAGTAGAAAGTGGGCAAAGAAAACAGTCTTTACCTTCTGATTCACTGGCATTAGTCACAAGAAAGAGACAAGCAAGGAAGAAATTTGGGAAATGATAATGGATAGCTCATGGAAACCACAGATGACTTTAGAGGCAGGAAATTAGTAATAACAGCCAATCACAGCCTCAAAGCTCCAACACTGACATCTTTGGCACTGCAGTTGCCCTTGATGTTTTGTAGCAGGGATTCTACAAAATCCACCTTTGAAAAATTGGTGGAAGGGATGAAAGTGCTGTCTCAGGTCTATTTTACAAAGGCATTAAACCTACTGAGGAAGATTTTGCTTTCAGCACCTAATCACCTTCCCAAAAGCTCCATCTCCTAATACCATTATCATCTTGAGGATTAGGATTTCAACAAAGGCATTTGGGAGACACAACACTCATACCCTAGCAATTAGTGATTTTAACTATCCTTCATGCACTTATTGGTCATCTGTGTATCTTCTTTGAAATATCGACTCAAGTCCTTTGCCCAATTTTCAATTAAGTTGCTTGATTTTTGTTGTTGTCTGAGTTCTTTATATTGAAAATATTAACCAATTATTAGATGTGTAGTTTGAAAATATTTTCTCCCATTCCCTGTGCTGCTTTTTTACTCTGTTGATTGCATGAGAAACTGGGCCAGTTCCAGACACCAAATATTCAGGTAGTTTGATCCTGAACTTCCCAGCCTTTATGACTCTGAGAAATAAACTTCTAATAGTTATAAGGTACACAATTTATGGTATTTTGTTGTAGTAGACCAAAGGACTAAGATACTAATTATTTGGAAAAGGCAAACCAAAGCCACAATAAGGGATGACTCACACCCAGTTAGGATGGCTACCATCCAAAAAGAAGAAAATAACAAATGCTAACAAGGATATGAGAAATCAGAACCCTTGTGCACTGTTGCTTGGAATGTAAAATTGTGGAGCAACTAATGGAAAATATTTTGGATGTTTCTCAAAAATTAAAACTATAAGCTTACATTGCCATTTCTGATTATATACTCAAATGTGTTAAAAGCAGATATTGAAGATGTACTTGTCTACTCATGTTTGTAGGAGTGTTATTCGAAATAACTAAAGGGTGCAAGAAACCTGTATCTATCCCCAGTTGAGTGGATACACAACGAGCATATACATATAAAACATGGCATATAATGATGGGATATTATTCAGTCTTCAAAGAAAGGAAATTCTGAGTTGCTACAATCTGAATGAATTTTTATAACATTATGTTAAGTGAAATAAGCCAGCCATAAGAGGAGAAATGATATGTGATCTCACAAGTATTAGGTACCAAGAGTAGTCAAATTCACAGACAGAAGTAGAGTGGTAGATGACATGGACTAGAGGGAGGAGTAAATAGAGAGTAACTGTGTAACTCGTATGGGGTTTGAGTTTTGCAAGATGAAGAGTTCTGGAGCTGGGATGGTGGTTGTACCAAAAAGTGAATGCTGTCACTATTACCAAAGTACATACTCAAAATTTTGAAAATGCTAAATTTTATGTTATGTGTATTTTACTATAATTTTTAAAAAGTGAAGTCTGAATTATATTTTCATTTTAATTTTTTTTTGGTACTGGGGATCAAACTCTGACCCTTGTGCTTGCAAGGCAGGTGGCGGCACCACTGAGCTAATTCCCCGGCCCCATTTTACCACAATTTTTAAAAAGTTGAATCTTGTTTGTCTTAGTTTCCACGAGACTCAGTTATCACAATGCAAGAAATCCATTTCAAATAATAAAACTTTGCTTTTTTAATTTGAAGAAAAAAAAATTGGTACCTTCAACTCTGTACTTGACTGATGGGAAATTCTGTGAAACTCTTCACTTCCTCACTTCATCAATCAAGTCTTTCATGAGTAACTATGGTTAGAGAAGCCCAGGTCATACATTTACATCCGTAGGTCAAGAGAGGCATATTCTCTGGCAATTCAGAACTCATAATGTAGGAATATTGACTATATGCTTTAATATACAACTGTATTTCAATAAAGATGATGATATTCTATATATCCTAAGGGCTCCAACTCCTAATTAGAATTTGACTGCCAGGCAAAATCACTGAACTAAGATCCAGATTACCAATATTATTTATCCCATTCAAATCCACCAAATTCTCTGGACTCTAATACTCTGTAAAATTAAATGTGTAAACTATCATGTCTGCAAGACCTTTTTGTTTCACAAATTTTGCTGCACTTTAGTGCCTAACCAATAGAGAAATTAATGTGATTTCAATGACAAGAAAGATTCTCATACTCATGTAGATTGGAGACAACTAAGTATTAACATTTACCAGTTCACCCTAGGCATTATACTTTAAATATAATACATGTGAACATCCAGGTGTTACATAGGCAATAATAATAGGATGCAAGACAAATCACTTAGGCTTCTTCCCTAAGATATTGAATTTTCTTATTTAATTTGATCTTGGACTCCCTGAAATATGAAAAGGTCTAAAGTTAGATTGATATTCTTAAGTATTTCTCCTTTACTCCTTGTGATATTTATTTTTGAATTTATGCATTTTCCCCTTTCTACTAGCACCTAGGAGTCCTTTGTCTTGGTCATATATAAATGTGTTATGTAGCACGTATTTCAAGATTGCAATGTTAAGTGAATTTTTCTTACTGCTTATTGGTTGTACATTTACCTTTTGACCTACCTAATGTTTCCTGTAATGCTAAATTGGCCATATGGGGAGAAGGTTAGTGACCTCACTGACAATATAAAGTGGCAAAACATGTTTCAATGTAACTTCCAATGAATAAGATAAAAAAAGGGATAAATGCATAAAATGACAGTATGGATAGCTATTTTTTCAGAGAAAAGGAAAAGCAATGGGTGTGAATAAAATCCCTGGGTGTTTTATGGCTTATGTATTAGTTTAATACATAATTTTTCTATCCTAATTGTTGCAAGAACAACTGTGCACTTTATTTTCATGAAAATGTAGAGAGTACAAACCCTAGATGAAATTCTTTGTGATAAAATATATTAATTGGAAGTCAATAAATAATTGATAATTCAATATTAGTAGAATAAAATATCATGGAGGATGACAGTCTCTAATGAAACAATGACACTGAATGAGATTTCTAGCTACTTATCTTCATATTCTAGATGAAATACTTTCTTTTCAACAATTACTGCTGTAATTTTCTAGCCACCAGTTCTTCATTATCTCTATGGCAATTTTTCTCCCTTTATCTGAGAAAATGACTGACAGTTCTGATCAATGTGAAGTGAGCTTTCTTATGGTGCCTGCATGTCTAAGACACTGCTACTCCCTCTCTGACTTTTTACACATCAGCTTTCCTTGACATGGCACAGACACATGTCCCATGAACTTATGACCTCCCTTTCACCTCAATTGTTTTTCATGTTGCTATATCATGTAAAGATTTTTTTTATGTTCCCATCTTATCTTTTGGTCAAAATTTAAATTCATAAGGAGAAGTTTCAAGAATATACTTTATTGAATTTCTGGAACGGTTCATTACACAAAAACTGCTATAAACCTGAGACTGCCTAGGTAAATATCTCAATCTCCTTTTTCCCCACATTTGGTTGATAGTTTTACTATCCCCTGAAGTTTTACTCCCTGCAATTTTTAGTTACATTTTAAACATTGACTTATCTGACGATCTGTCTTAAAATATTTTCCAATAAAACACTAATTCACAAATGTCTTATTGTTGCTGAGCTTAATAAACATCTTTATCATGGTTTGAATCCCCGAGTCTGAGAAAAGCATACTCTGCTGCAGGCAAGTGGCTCAGAATGTGGTGAGTACTAGAGTCCCCATATGATGGTACAGAAGCTCTTTCTTCAAGGGAAGTATTTAGGAAATTGATTGGAAAGAGATATTAAATAAATTATGTTTATATAGAATGGTTTAAAAACAGACTTTAGTCAGCTAAATTTTCTTACAAGCAAAACATTGTAGGTAAATACACTGGTGGCTTAGATATTAGTTCTGGTCCCAGAAGCATATTTCTGTAGTTAGTAAATATGCAGTTAGTATTTTTATCTGTCCAGTACTATTTTAGGTATTGACAATACAAACAGATCCAAGATTTCTTCATTCTAAACAAATCCATGCAACTGAATTTCATTTCCTTTGTCATGGTTAGCACAACCCCTTCAGAGATGTGAGAGCAAAAATATTGCTTACCATATTTTGGAAAAATAAATTAGTCATTTCAGACCCCTTTTCTATGAGATATTTGTTAGATAATAGCTCAGCACTGAGAAAGTACTTCTGTCCAGTAAAAATCCAGCTCACCATCCACTTCATCACAATGAGCTGTTCTCTTCAGAGACACTGTCCTGGTGACAGTGAATAGCTCCTTCTGGGGCTGAAACTCAAAGAAAACTGGGGAACGGTGACTCTAGAGAAGAAATGTAACATATAAGAAAACATCACAAGGAAGGAGAAATAACCAAGCTATACAGACAGCTGGTGGCACATCACTTTCATTAAGTGTCACGCAAATCTCTTAATGCATTTTGAACGAGTTTTTATATCATGGTTAATACAAGTTTTTTAATTCAAAAGTGTACAAGGAACAAATAACTCCATTGGTGCAATTGGTCATAGTTTGGTTAAGATTTTTCTGAAAAGCACATGAATTTGATTTGATCAAAGTAGCAATTAAAAAAAGAGAAAAAAAGAAAAATTCCCAATTTTACTTAGACAATTTGTATCTCTAATAGACCCAACATTTTCCAAGATGCTCCCAAAACACTGCATGATAAATAAAGAAATCTCTTTTCATTTATCCACTGATTTGTATAAGACAAAATATTAAGTATTGTAAAAATAATACATTTTAAATTCAAAATATAATATTCATATTAAAATTTTATTCAATGTACAACATTGTAAAGAATAAATAATGTTAGCAGAAAAGAGAATAAATGCCCATTTCATTACCAATTGCTGTGTCACAATGTTATTATACCAACCTAGTGGCTCAAAAAACATGTATTTTTTATTTTCTAGTTTCTTTAGTCAAAAGTCAGAACCTAGCTTAACTGAGTTCACTGCTGCAGGACCTTTTCTTCAGGTTTCACAAGGCAGAAAAAAATGTCAGGCTAAGTTGCTGTCTGAATACATATAAGCCTTTCTTACAGAAACCTCCACTTCCAAGCACCTGTGATTGTTGGGAGAATTCAATTGCTTGTGGTTTCAATGCCTTAGAATCTGTTTTCATCAATTTCCCATCACTGGCACAAAACATTCTACACATAGAACTTAAAGGAGGAGAGGTTGATTTTGGCTCATAATGTCTGAATTCAGTCCATGGTAAGCTCACTCCAAAGCAGAAACAACCTGGTAGAAGAGCCTGTTGGAAAAAGCTGCTCACATCACAGCAGCCAGAAAGCAGAAAGAAAAGGGGGAAACCAGGAACAAGAATATACCCCTCCTTTCAGGCCCCTTGTTACCTGCCTCTTCTGACAAGGCCCAATTTCTGAGTAGCATAGTCGGCTATGAAATCATGAATAGACTAATTCATTGATGAGTATATATGATCTAATCATTTTTCATCCCCCAGCACAAGACTTCTAGGGGACATTTTAGATTGAAACCATAGTGGTTATACTAGTTTACATTACTATCAACAATGTAGAAGGCTTCCTTTATCTCCACAGCTTTTCAAGCATTTGTTATCATATAATTTTTTCATGATGGCCATTTTTCTGCATTGATCCAGAAATCTGTGTTATTTTAATTTACATTTTTCTAATAGCCAGAGATGTTGAACATTTTCATGTATTTATTGGCCATATATACTTCTACTGAGAAGTATCTGTTTATTTCAGTTGCCCATCTTTTTGATTGGGTGTTTTATTTCATGGGAGTCTAATTTTTTGGAGTTCTTTATATATTCTAGATATCAGTCTTTTGTCTGAGGAATAGATGGAAAAGCATTTTTTTCCATTTTGTGTCTTTTCATTCTGTGGGTGGTTTTCTTTGCTGTGATGATGGTGATTAATTGGATATAATACCATTTGTTGATTCTTGATGTTGTTTCTAATGCAATTGGGGTTCTGTGTAGAAAGTTCTGGCCTACTTCTTTGTCTTACAGAGTTTTATTTATTTTATCCTTCTGCAGATTAAGAGTTTCTGTTTTCATATTTAGGTCATTATCCATTTTGATTTTAGTTCAGTACATAGTGGGAGATATGGTTCTAGAATTAATTTACGTCATGTGTACAGCCAGTTTTTCCAACACCATTTTTAAAGAGGATATATTTTTGGGCTTTTTGTCAAAGATCAGATGACTGAATACAACTGGCTTTGTTTCTGCATCCTCTATTCTGTTCCATTTTTCACATTTGTTTTTTGTGCCATGACGCTGTTTTAATAACTATAGCTTTGTAATATAATTTGAAATCCAGGATTGTGATGCCTCCTGCTTTGCTCTTGTTACTCAAGTTTGCTTTTGCTATTCTGCATCTCTTCTGATTCCATATGAATTTGGATTGGTTTGTCTAGTTCTGTGAGGAATGCTGTTGATAGATAGTTTAGGACTGAATTAAGTCTATATATCAGTTTTAGTAGTAGGCACATTTTGACAATTTTGGTTCTGTCAAACCAGGAACTGAGGCTATTTTTCCATTTTCTGATATCTTCTTTGATACTCTTTTTTTTTTCTTTTTTTTGGTACCGGGGATCGAACTCAGGTCCTTGCACAGCAGGTGGCGAAACCACTGAGCTAAATCCCCAGCCCTTCTTTGATATTCTTTATAAGAATATTGTAGTTCTTTTTGTAGAGGTCTTTCACTTCTTTGGTTGGGTTAATTGTTTGATTTTTCTTGATACTAGTGAGAATATTATTGTTTTCTTAGTTTATTTCTTGATGAGTTTATTATTACTGCACAGTAGTGCTATTGTTTTTTTATATACTGATTTTTAAATCTTGCTACATTGTAGAATTTAGTTATTAATTCTGGAAATCTTTTGGTGGAATTTTTTTTGCATCTCTTATGCAAAGGATCTTGTCATCAGCAAATAATGATAATTCAACTTTTACCTTTCCTACACATATTGCTTCTCTTTATTTCTTTTGCTTGATTACTGTGGCTAATATTTTCAGTACTCTATTAAGCAGCACTGGTGATGGTTGACACCTTTGTCTTGTTTCTGATTTCAGAAGGAAAGTTTTCAGCTATTTTCCACTTAATATAATGTTGTCAGTATATTTACCATAAAGGGCTTTTATCAGATTGAGATAAGGTCTTTATGTTCCTATTTTCTCCTGGTTTTTTTCCATCTATTGAGATAATCATTTTTATATGGTGTATTACATTTATTGGTTTGCATATGTGGAACTATCCTTGAATCCATGGATGAAGTCTACTTTGTCATGACATACGATTTTTTTTTACTTACATGACTTTATTTTCATTAGTTTTATTAGTACATTTTAGGTATACAATATGCTGACATTCGTTATGGGGAATTTGTACCTTTGCATAATATATCTTTATTGTTATTTTTTCCCCATTCTCCTGCCCTCCATTCAACCCCTCCACCCTTCCCTATTTACAAAAACTTTGTTTCCATTTTTTTCATTTTCTCATATTTATTCGTTTCCCTTCCTTCCTTTCCCCTACCCTTCCCACTTCCCCTTCCCCTTTGGACCTTTTCTTCCTATTTCACATTATCTATTATACATTTTGATTCTCATTTACACTTTCAGTTTCTCACACCAGAGAAACTATTTTGTATTTACACGTGTGTCCTATTCATTTACTTCAGAGTATGACCTCAATATGCATCTATTTAGCTATAAATTTCTCTAATTTTATCATTCTTTATGGCTGAGTAGTACTCCATTTCATTAAAAAACCACATTTTCTTTATCCAGTCTCCAGTTGATGGACACTTTGTTTGTTTCCAAGATTTAGCTATTATAATCTGCTGCTATGAACATGGGCATGCATAAGTGGCTGTGGTATGATTCTTTTAATTCTTTTGGGAAGATGCACAGCAGAGGAATAGCTGGGTCAAATGGGACATCTAATCCTAGTTTTTAAAGTATCTCCATACTGATTTCCACAGTGGTTTCACCAATCTACACTCCCCAAAACAGTACAGAAGTGTTCCTTTTTCCCCACAGCCCTGCCAGCATTTGTTATTGGTTGACCTAGATCTCTCACCATGCATTAAACTAAAATCTAAATGGATTAAAGATCTAAATATTAAAACAGAAACAGTAAACCAGCTGGAAGAGAGGTTAGGTAGAAGTCTTGAAGACACTGGGATAGGAAAGGATTTCATAAAAAAAAAACTCAGTTGCATGTGAGCTATTACAACCACCAAGTTGGATCTCTGCTTATTAAAAAGCTTCTGCACAGCAAGAAAAGCCACCAATAAAGTGAAGAGACAACCCACAATGTTGGAAAAATTTTTACCAGCTGTTCCTCAGAGAAAGGTCTACTTTCTAGAATATATAAAGAATTTTTAAAAAATTAGACCTCCCAAATTTAAAGATCCAATCCAAAAATGGGCATCTGAAATGAACATACATTTCTCAGACAAAGAACTAGAAATAGCAAATAAATATGTGAAAAAATGTTCAACATCACTAGTCATTCCAGAGATCCAGATGAAAACAACATTACGATTCCACCTCACCCTAGAAAGAATGACTGCTATCAAGACATATTATGTTTTGATGATTTGTAGCATCCTATTTATTGGAATCGTGTTGAGGATTTTTTTGGTTATGTTCACTAAAAGGGATTGTTTGGAACTTTCTTCTTTAAATTCAGTCTTTGTGTGGTTTTGGAATGAGATTAATGTCAGCTTCCAGAAAAGAGTTTGGAAGCACTCTTTCCCTTTCAATTTTATTGAAGAATTCGAGCAGTATTATTGATGGTAGGTCTTCCCTAAACTTCTTATAGAGTTCAGCTGTGACTCCTTCTGATCTAGGCTTTTCTAACTGGTAGGTTTTTAAAAAATTATACTTCAATTGCTTTGGCTTTTATTGGATTAACTGTTTTTGCATCTTCTTGGTTCAGTACTGGTAATTCTTATGTATTTAGCCATCTTTTCATTTTTTCTTTATTCTCCAATTTGTTAGAGTGTAGGTTATCAGAGTATTTACTTATACTCTTCTAGATGTTGGCAGTGTCCATTGTGATTTCATCTTTTTCATTTCTAATCATATTGATATAGGTCTCTTTTGAGGGATAATGTTTGCTAAGGGTTTGTCTATTTTGTTTATTCTTTCATTGAACTACCTCTTTGATTCTTTGTATTGTTTTTCTAGTCTCAATTTCATTAATTTCTGCATTGATCTTTTAAATTTTTTTCCTAGTACCAGCTTTGAGTTTGAATTTTTCTTGTTTTTGTAGAACATGTGGTATATATCAGTTATTTGTTTGAGTTTGCTTTGTTTTTCTGATATGGGCATTTACAGTTAACAATTTCCATCTTAAGATTTCTTTTATTGTATCTCATAGGCTCTAATACGTTGCACTGGCTTTATGATTTGATTCTATTAACTGTATTAATTTCTTTGATTTCTTGTCTGACACGTGGATTATTCAATAGTATACTGTGAAATTCCCATGTGTTCACATAATTTCTGTAGTTTCTTTTTCATTTATTTCCAGTCTTAGTGTGTTCTTGTCTAATAGGGTACATGAAGTGATTTTTATTCTTTTGTATTTATTAAGAGAGGCTTTATGGATTGGTATGTGGTTTATTTTGAAAAAAGTTCCACGTGCTGCTGAAGAATGTGTATTCCATTGTTGTTGGGATGATCACTTCATAGATATCTTTTAAGTCCATTTTTTGGAAGGTGTGGTTCAACTCTTATTTTTATTTGTTGAACTTTGTGTAATATATCTCTCTATTTGTGATATTTGGGTAATGATATCCTCAATTAAAATTGTATTGATGTTTATCTGATCTTTTTATGTCTAGTAGTATTTGTTTTATGAAGGTATGTGGACTAGTGTTTGGTGCATATATATATATATTTATTTATTTATTTTCCCTACCGAGGATCGAACTCAGGACCTTGCTCTTGTGAGGCAGGCATCGGAACCACTGAGCTAAATCCCCAGCCCTGGTGCATATATATTTATAATTGTTATTTCTTCATGTTGAATTATTATTACATTAACCAATATGTAGTAACCTTTGCCTTTTCTGGTCAGTTTTGATTTGAGGATTTCTTTGTCTGAAAATAGGACAGTTACTGCTGCTTGTTTTCAGGTTTCTGTTACACTGAATATTGTTTTCCATTTTTGACTTTTAGTGTATACATTTCTTTTTGTATTAAATGTATATCTTGTATATAGCGTAAGTGTTTTTGTATGCTGGGTTTTGGGTTTTCATTCAAGATGTCAATATATGTCTTTTTATGGGGAGTTGAGGTCATTTGCATTAAGACTTATTACAGAGAAATATTAACTTGTTCCTGGACCCGAGTTCTATCCCTGGTACGAAAAAAAAACAAAACAACAAACTTGTTCCTGTCATTGTATTATTTTTCTAGTGGTAATTCTTTTTTGTTCCTCTTGTTTAAGTGTTCAACTTACCTGATGTTTTCATTCCACTAGAAGTATTGGCATCACTAGCTTCGTTGTCTCTTTCTAGAATATCTTTGTGAATTTTTTGAAGGGCTGGTTTGATAGTCATAAATGAATCACAGTTTTGTTTGTGACAAAAGATAAACCAGATATTGGCATACAGTAAAAATGAGTAATAGTTATAACTGTTCTACCATAGCAATAGCAACAAAATCAACTGAATATTGACATACCACTAGAACAAATAAAATCTACCACTGCACCAGCCTTTTCAATAGAAAAGAGATCTGTAATTATGGACACAAAAATAAACCAAGTATTGACAGACAGTAAATCTCTATAAGTGCAACTGCTATACTACAATTAAGGATAGAAAAGCATACATTACAAAAGCATAGAGTTAAATAAATATCTGAAGATCAATAAAGCTTAGTAGTAACCCTAAAAATGATGCTGGTGTCAGAGAATGAGAGAATGAAAGAAGTAGTATTTGGAAGATAAAAAAATACAAGAGGGTGAACAGAAAAGTGAGATAAAGGATCCTCTTATGGGTTAAAAGAGAATTAAAAGAATTAAACTAAAGTAACAGGAAAGAAGAAACAAGTAAAAGGATAAAAAACAAAAATGAAATAACTAAAAGAGCAAAAAAGAAGAAAAGAAAAAAAACTCAAAATCTCCAAAACCAAAGAAGATCAAAATAAGAAAATGAGTCTAAAATATTTCCTCTGTGTTTTTCATTGTGCAGTTTCTTTCCAGGGTCTGCAGTATTGGAATCTACCAGGTGTGGGAGAGGGATAGTGAGTCATTACTAAGACTTATTTTGTTTCCACATTCATATGTATGATTGAACTTTGAATCCTGCCCTGCATTTTCTGCTTGCAATGGTTTGTCAATGGTGTCTGCCATAAGGCTCTATGCTGTTCCCAACTTCTATGTCTCTCTTTGTGCCCCAAGTCACAGCTCTTTTTTTTTTTAACCTAGCTTTATGGCCTATGAATGTTTGAGGTCCCATGCTTTTCCAGAGGCCCCTCTCTATTTACATCCCAAGTAGTAGCAAGCATACAAGATGAGACATACCCCTGGGGAAAACAGACTACCAATTCTGTGCTAGATGTAGGAAATGTGTGTTTGTGTGTGTGTGTGTGTGTGTGTGTGTGTGTGCATCTGTGAGTATGGGGCTATGGTAGGGTATCAAGCAGTTATGCCAGGACTTTCAGACCCAAACCCCTCAAAACATCACACAAGACTAGCCTGCCTTTTCAACTCAAAGAGATGCCCGTGGTCTTGAAATCCTGAAATATAATTACTCCAGAGTTGTTTCGCAAGGTTAATCTTAAACAATTAACTTCTTCTCAAAATGCCTCCTGGACACTTTCAAATAATGTGGGCAGGCACTAGCTTTCCTTTTGAACTCTAAACTACCATGTTAAAGGAGTCACTTTAAGAGTAAAACCTTATGCTGTCTTTGCAGTTTACCACAGTCATGAGCTTTTTTGGAGACTAGCACTGGTAGCCCCATCTGTTACTTCTCCCTGGAACTGCTGACCTTCTCCAAGTTTACCTTGTGTCAGAGGAGACAGGTCACCCATGCTGGGAACCATGGTTCCTTTTCTGAGTGTTGCATTCTTTTTTTCCTGCATTATACTTTGTTTCTCCAGATTCTCTATAATTTCTAGTTTTCCTGTCAGCTCTTTACTGATTCTCAGTGATGCACTTTTTTTCTCTTCATCAAATTTTTGTTTTTCAACTGTTTCAATTCCAGGTCCTACAGAGACTGCTGCCATTTTCTACTCTGCTATTTTTTGGAAAATTCCTATATTTTAATATCAGAAGAAAGATACTAGGTAACACTTTGGAAATCTTCATTGCTAGATAACCAAGGTCCTCACTTTTAATTGCAAAATGCAATTTCAGCAGGCTTTCTGTCACTCTGGCATAAGATGTCATAAAGAGTCTTCCTTCTTCCTGTTTTCAGTAGAAATTCCTCACAAGTGATGTCTTTAATGTCAAATTTCTATTAACAATATCCTGAAGATACTTCAGGTTTTTTTCTATCATTGATGCAGCTGAATTTGGAAACACAGGGCCTGGCTGTGTGCTAATGAAACTTACTTATACATTCTCTGCTCATGTTTATACTTTTTCACAAAAGAACCATTTCAGTCTTATAATGGATTGCTTCTGAGCCCAATCTACTTTATGAATTAATGTGTCCAAAAGAGCCGGTTTATACTGGGAAGTTGTGCTTATATTTGCACATGATGCCCCATGTTTAAGAATTCTACATCTATAAGGACCAAGTAACACACTACAGTTTACGACAAAGTACATGCATCTTTGTTTATGTTAGAATCTTGCTTCTCGGTCATATCATTTTACTTTGCATATTTTGCTATCAGTGAAACTTCTACTATCAATAGAATCTGGAAGATTGATGTTTAAGGTAGGAATTTTGCATTGCAATGTGGGCTTGTTACTGAAATTTCTACTCCATTGATTTCATTTATTGCTGGAAAATTTCCACTAGCCACTTTGTGTATGGGTCAGGTCTGTTATTCCTAGTATAATCCAGAAAGGGCTAGTAAGTGCCTCCTTTTCCACAGTAAGGAATGAAATATATATCAATTTGTGATTTCATAGGAAATATTATATCATTCGCTACATTACTGGACCGATTAAAAACTTCAGTACAATAGTAGGACCCTGAATCTTCATAGAATTTGCCTAACCTTCTATGTATAAATGTCTTCCTAGTATTTCTTGCATATTAATAATGACATGATTTTTATGTCTAGTCAGCATGATGTCATTGATTAACAGGTTCTGGAATAATATGATATTCTCTAAGATGCCCGGGCAATTAGGAATTTATTTTTTTATTCCCTTGTAACAGATAGTGGGAGAGATTAGTTATCCCAGAAGAAAAATTGTAAATGATTGTTTTTCTTCCCACGTTGAGGCAAATTATTTCTCAGCATGCTTTCTAATCAGAATAAATATGGATTTATTGAATCAGTGGCTACATAGTACCTACATACAATTTATTATTCTGCTTTAGCAATAATAACTCATTTTTCAGCCTCATCAATAGCAAGGGAGACTGATCTTCTACAGTTGTTTTTTAAAATTCCTCTGTTAGTTAAAGTGGAGGAATAAATGCTAGGGATAGAAAGGATCCCCACCTCTGCATTCATGAGATCTTTATTAAAGACACCAAACTTCACTTTCCTCAGAAAAGTGGGTACACAATATTTTTTTCATTTTACTGGCTTGGACAGAGGTTGCGATAGTTTCGGAGGTCTTTACTTGACCCTTTGCACCTGTGGTAGTCCTTGCTCTATAGGCTGAAAATCCAGTATAGGTCCTCCAAATACCAAATACATAAAGTTAAATTGTAGTTTGGGACTGAATAAACGATCACCGACTGGTTCTATGAATCTAATGAGTTCTCTGTGAGCTAGATTTTGGCTGAAACTTTATTACTTTCTTTTAAGTTCCAACAAGGTGGGAGAATTGTGTCCCAAGAAATGTGAACTCTATCCCTTGAAACTTCAAAGTGTTCTTCTTTCTTCAGTGTTCAGTCACTCTAGTAATGATATATATACCTTATGGGAAAGAACTTGGGAAATAGTTAAAATATATATGGTAAGTCTATGAATTATGTACTAGTTTCATTCTGGGAGGACATTTGTAAGTCAGATTCATTCATATGTCCCACAAAGTGTGTCTTACACACCTTTGACATAAGTATACAAAGTACATTGCTTTGCACTTCCTAACAGTCCCCTCCACATCATCATAGCTTTTCCTCTTGCTTCTGGACATGTTGGGCTCTGATTGTGCATTGTACTATTACTGTACACTATCGCACTGTACAGTGAGCACACAGCAGCACAACTGTGACAATGTCCAGCAGACACACGAGCTACTTCTGCAATTTGTTCACACCTACAAATGTTCACAATGCAAGATCCCTGTGTATATTGAATGTTCGAAAATCAGGGACACCCTGTACCTTACACCTTATAAAGTTTTCAGAGACCTTTTTCCTAAGGAAAATCATCACCTTTTTTTTTTGCCAATGAGCTTTGAACATAAATAATTGCTTATATCTTGAAACTCAGCAAGAGATCATCACTCTTCAGCAAGCAACTACCTGACATCTGACATCTTATTCCTACACTTTTTCTGGTTTAGGATGTTCAGTAGTACATCTGTAGACTATACTACTTATTCTACTGCTCTAATGTTTCAGCAATTTCTTTAACTGAAGAATTCCTTTGATACTCTTGTCTATACTACTTTGGGAAACTGAGTCTTATGTTCATTGTTATCTTTATTGGAACATGAGCCTTTATTTCCTCCTTATCCCTGGTCATTTTTTTTCTCATGTTTTTGTGAGAGAACAACAAATCATGTTTATCTTAGGCTATGATATAGAGCCCTTATTAGCAAGAAAGTAGCATTATCATCTTTTAAATGCTGAAAGATTTAAATGCCTTCATACTTGCCTTTCAAAATTTGGAACTGAAAGTGTTGATAATTTGAAATAGGAAGAAAAGGTCCAAAGGGGTAGGGGTAGTGGGAGGGGCAGGGGAAAGGAAAGAAGGGAAATGAAAAATTATGAAAAAAGGAAAAAATGGAAACAAAGTCTTTGTAAAAAGGGAAGGGTGGAGGGGGTGAAGGGAGCACAGGGAATGGGGAAAAAATAAGGACCAAGATACATCATGTACAGGTACAAACACCCAATGATAAACGTAACCGTACTGTATACCTAAAATGTACCAATAAAAGAATTTAAGCAAAAAAAAAATTTATAATCATTAACTAGAAGATACACACACACACACACACACACACACACACACACACACCCGGGAATATTTTGACCTACTTGTAAATATCAGAAATGTCCTTCTTTTGATAACTTAAAAAAAATGGACACGGTTTTCTGAGAACTGTAACAACAATGAGTATTTTTAACATTAATACCCATAAGTCTTCATTTTAATGAATTATAATCAAATTAACTTCTTGTAGTATTAGTTTCAAACTTAGCAAAGGAAAATAATAAATGTTATTTTATTTTTTTAATGAAATAGGAATGTGGTTCAGGTTGCACCATTCCTCTGTTTTAGGGTCTTTCATTAGCTGTCAGTCAAGCTGTTGTTTGTTACATTTAGGCTCTCAAGTGTAGGACGATCTGTCACCTCAATTGCATGTGTGGTTGTTGGCAGGATTTGGTGCCTCACAACCTGTAAAGTTAAATGCTTTAGTTTCTCATGATTATTGCCCAGAGCCTCCCTCAGCAACTTGCCATGTTAGCAACAACACAGAACGTCTCTGAACACAAAAGCTAGCATTTCTAAGAGTGAACAAGCTAGAGCGTGTTTGGGGAATGAACATCCAAGATTGAAGCCACAGTCTTAACCTCTGAAGTGAAATCCCTTCACTTCTGTTGTATGCTAGTCACTTTATGAGAGAAGTAATATGCCTGCCACATACAAGGCCAATGGATAGCACAATCTCTGGATACCCAGAGGCCAGACTTATTAGGGCCCATTTGGAGTTTGTTCATCACATTTCCCCTCCAAGATTTTCTGTGTAAGTTCTCTTTTATTTTAATGTTGATATTCTGCATAGCACAGAATATTTAGAATAGTGGCAGTGAATCTACAGGATGCATACCACAGTGGGCACACAGAGCCCTCTCTCTTGGTATGTGAGCCAAGTGTATATGTTATGTTTTCTAAACCAAAACCTCAGTATTCTGATTTAATTGCAGTGTTGGCACTTTGTAATAAATAAGTGGGTTTTAGACACTCTTGATTTAAAAGGTTGGCCATCACTGGTCCAGGATTTCCTATTACTTATCCTGCTTGATAGTAGTGCAATTTTTGAGAAATCATTTAATTTTGAGGAGCTTTGTTTCCTTCTGTAAATTTGTATAATAATAAATAAGTCCTGACAAAGTCAGAAAGTCATAGGTTTATATTTTATTTTTCCTAACAGTATATGAAACTTAACAGGGATTAGATAAGCATTTAGTAAAAGAAAATACAAAAATGGCTATTAGAAATTTATTGTTGATTCCATTTACTTAATAAAGAATTTATTCACTAGCTTATATACCAGTTCTCTAATGTTGCAAATAATGGAATTATCTTTTTTCTTCAAGTTGTAGTTTAGTAGAAACTTTACTAGTAAATACATAAAAGTGAAGTTTTATTTTCAAAATTATGCTATTTTAAATTTTGCCATTTCAATGAAACCAACATAGAAAGATAAAGTTGAGAAATCAGGTTGGAGGGGTATTTTTTGCTGTACTGAGTTATAACATCACAAGCAGAGCAGTCAGGCAGTGCTGGCTCTCATAACTGCTCTCCCCACTGCAGCATTAGTGACTCCTGACTACAGACTGTGTGACCTTGTGTCCTCTCAAGGCTTCCTTTTGGTTTGTAATATGATGAGGGTGGAAGGGTGATTGGAAAGATCCCTCTAAGGACATGTTGGTTTCCTGGAGAGCTATTATAGATTATACCTATTTCCATCAATAATGTTTCTTAAAGTCTGTCTATTTACAGAGAAAATTCTCCACAATTACTTCTTATATATTGGTAAAGATACATAAAAGTTAACCTTGTATTATTTCTGGTGTTGCCACATTATTTTCTTAAGCTATTATTTATTTCAGCAACAATAAGAAACAAATTTAGTTGTATATGCATGTATAGTATCAATTTTTGTAAAACCTTAAGACAATTGAATCATCCAAAGAGTCAGAAAAAAGTGCTAAGATTTTAAGTGTATTTTAGTAGATTTTAATATATTTTTCTATGGCTTTACATATTATTTTTATATTCCACAATATATTTATTTGATAATTGCATAATAGTACAGTAAAACATAACATGGCATATTAGATGGTCAAAATGTGTTTTAATTTTTTTTCTGCATTGTTTTAAAATAAGGTACTTAATTATGTTTAAATAAAAATGTGTTTTCACTGTGGTAGACGTCTTGCCTTAGAGGCCATTTTGTTTTGTTGTAGAAATGATTTTGTAATAGAAAAAGGAGAAATGAGATTCTGGCAATGTGCTTTCAATTTATGTTTCTCATGATTTTGTAAATGCTGCTGCCATTTCTCTAGAAATGTGATCTTGATGTATCTTTGGCAGTGTCCTATGGGGCAAATACAGAGAATAATATAATCTGACACTTAAATAACCATAAATGACTAAATGAATGTCCAAGACACTAGAGGAAAGAGAAGGTCATAGAATCTGTATTTCAGCTGGCAGAGCAGGAAGAAATTATGCCCTAGAGAATTCAGCTGTGTTCAAGGAGGCAGGGCATTACCTGTGTTAACATATTGACAAAGGACAGAGAAAGGTTTAATTAACTCAGTAGTTAACCTTAAAAGTTAAAAGGAACTACAATGGAGAAGCAGTATCAAATACATTATCTTTTTCTACTAAAGGCTGTTCATTTGTATGGCAAATGTGGGGCACCAACTGTAATGACACACTTCCATAGAGTTTACAACCTAATCAATGATATTGGAATTAAATTATTAAAGACATGAATGCGTAATTACAGAACCATGTGCCTTGCGACTATTTAAGAAGGCAACCAGAATCAGTCTTTGGAAGCCAGGGAAACTGAACCTAAGGGGGCAACTTGAGCTGAAAATTAAAGATTGAAGTAATTTACTAATTAACAAGGGTAGGGAGAGAAGGGATTTGGATAGAGAAAATAAAAAGGATTTAGACCATCTTATAATTTTGCATGTGTGACTGGTAGAAAAAGAAAGTCAGTGTTGTTGGACAGTGACAAAGAGGAAAAATGGAGATACAGATTTGAATTAAGCTGTTCAGAGGACCTAAATGTTGGAACTATTGAAATACCTAATCTTTTCAAGTATAAATATGAACTATACCAATCTTAAATAAAAATTATTAAGGAGACTAGTCTGATATATTTAGGAGGCTAGATGGATATATTTTTAAGAATACAAGAGATTAAAAATTATATTTTTAAAGCCTTAAAGCTTCCTAATAGCATATTTCCTAGTAGACTTCCAACACTGGGTGAGTCTCTGAACATACAAGTCATTGTAGGCTATGTTAAATATTTTGTTCTTAATTGTAAGAAAAACTAAGCAACTCTGGTTGCAGGGGAAGAGATGTTTGGAGAGAGGAGAAGGGAATATGGCACATGCAGATTGGTGGCTATGCAATAATTGAATCAGAAGATGTCACGTTGTATTGAAAAGTATGGGAGAAGACAGACTTTAATAGGCAAAAATAAAATCGAAAAATTGTAGTGTCTAATCTTCTCAACTAGATAGATTCTATTAATAGCAATTTTGAACATAAAAAAATCAGAGTTATTTTGAGGAATGGTGCTGTGATCATGGTCTATGTTTAATGTGAAGAAGGCTTAGAAGCTCAAGTTGAAAAATCTGAGATTTGGACATAGGAGTGACTCAGAGAAGAGCTATGCACTAGGGATCATCATTGGCGAATAATAAGAAATTAAATAGAAGACACTGCCTGGAAGAATTATGTTTCCTCTTCATGTTGCTGAAGAGGAGTCTGAAAAGGAAACTGAGAAGCGTTAACCAGAAGACCATGAGTAAATTCAGTAGAGTGTGATCAAAGAGGAGCACTAAGTAAAAGAATATAAGGAAAACAAACCCAGGATATAATTCAATCTTTAAAAGAGAAAAAAAGATAAACAAGGAAAGAACACATAATGATGGAGACTTGGAACACAAAAATCAATGCATTTAAGTGTCTTTGGGTTTTGCATTTATGTCCATTGATTTGTTCGAAGAGATTTAGCAGGGAGAATCTTCTTATAGCCTTTTGTTCACCCAGTAAGAAAATATTAAATGTCGACCTATGAAAGAAAAGAGAGATGGAAAGAGAAGCCAGAGCGAGACTTTCTGTTTTAATGGAGTTTTTAATCTAGTTTTCCAGCAGAGGTATAGGAATAGTAACCAAATCAGTCAGCAACACATAATTTGAAAAATAATAAAGCACAAGAGAACAAAAGTAGTGGTATGGAAGAAGATGCTTTGGTACAGATGTTGAGGGAAAATATTTTTGACAGGGGAGTATTTGACCAAATGCTTTTGGCAGAGGGCAAGGAAGTTGGTAAGGTGGGAGAAGATTTGATTTTTCTGAAAAACTAAAATAAAACCCATGAGCCTGGAAAGGAATGGCCATAGGGATAACTGGGTGATCAAAATACTTACAACCTTTTTAGCCATGAAAGGGATGATGATTTGCTTTTAATTTCATTGAAATAAAAGAATATTAGAAATTTAACTTGACTTTTGTTTCTAAGAGAATATGAGGATCATTTTACTTCCTTTGAGCACAACATACTAACAAAGCAGAGTTTGAAATAAGAAACAATTAAATTAGCCCAGGATATCAAAACTGGTTATTAAAATAGGCAGTCACATAGACAGTGATGAAATGAATTGCACACGATAAATGTACACAAATCAGTTAAGAACGTTCTAGAATCAGGGAGTTGAGAAATGAGAAGGTAGATTAAAAGGATGTAAGGCCAGGGTGGAGAATTTAGCTCAGTGGTTTTGCTGCTTGCTGTGCAAGCGCAAGGACACGAGTTTGATCCCCGGTACCAAAAATAAAGAATGTAAGGCCAGAAGTGTATGTGCTCTATGTGAGAGCATATTAAACTTAGTATGAGAGTAATGTGTTGTATATGGATGGGAATGATTTAGGAGTAATAAAAAATGTAAGAAAAAAATTATTGAAATGAGCAGGGAGCCTTTTAAAAATATAGATTAAACAACGTGCCAGGCACAGTTCTAGAGTTTGTGTTAAGTGAAATAAATCAGACACACCAGCTTAAATATTGCAAGGTTTCTCTTACATAAGAAACCCAAAATATAGGTAAAGAGCAAAAATATGAGATAGATAATAGGAAATAAGGGACAGGTGTTTTACAAATGGGAAGGGGAACAAGAAATGGCAGGAGGGGGAAGATGGAGGGGTGAGGAAGGGTTACATAAAATAATTGAGGTGTGTTATGCACTTTATCTATTCCACACGAGGAATGCGATTGTTATGTTATGCAAACATGTACTAAAGAAAAACTGAAGAAAAAAATCCAGAGAATATAGCTGTTCTAGTAGAACTTAACACTAGTGCTTGGGGAGAGAAGTAATATAAGTAAAGTGTGTCAGATGGTGCTAAGTGTTAAGGTGAGAAATCACGGTGTGCGGAGGGGCGGGGGAAGGAGGATCCAGGCAGCCCAGGAAAGGACCAGGATGGAGCCTTGAGCAGTGACCATGAAGAAAGACGCGAGGGACCCAGGTAGGTTTGTGACATCTTTGCCAGAAGTATCAGTCTCCCTGGCAGCAATTTCCCTAATGTTCTGGGTTTGTTTGTTTGTTTTGTTTTGTTTATCTTCAGCAGAGTTAGAACTGTTTTATCTTAATACTGAACAAATTCATGCTCCTCTGCTGAAGGGAGGGCTACAAATAACATTTACATCATCTTACTTTTGCTTGGGAAGATTAAACAAATCAGGAATTTATCTTCATATTTTCATGAGAAATTGAACAATGAAAGTTTTATTTTTATGCATACTTAGAATTGAGCATTCAAACACAAAACTACTATTTTACAGAATCTGAGTATATAAGATACTGCTACATGAATGCACATCCATTAGAATAACTGAAATCATTTACCACAATTCTGCAACTGCTATCATGATTACAAAGACAACATTATTTTGTTATTAGTACATGTTTGCAGTACATAATGATTACATTCACTGTGAGGAATCAGTACATGTACATAACACATTTCAAAATTTTCCCCTTCCTCTTCACTCACATTTTTTCCAGAATCAGATTCATTTATTTATTTTATAAGTCTATATCAAGTCGTTATAAACACAGATTAACAGACAAATAGGGCAAAAACATATATAAAACACATAATACAATTAAACTAAATCAAGGTACACTTTTAGATGCATCGGCCATTCTGGACTACAGTAAAGTTTCTGCTTTCTCTGTTTTGCATTATTGTCTTTTATTATGCACTTTATTTATATATTGGGTTTCTCATATAGAAGAAACAATATTTAAGCTATTGGTCTGATTTACTTAGCATTATGGTCTCAAGATTAAACAAATCTGAACTTTGTCTTCCTATTTTTAAAAAATAGTGAAAAATGAAAGTTTTATATTTTTTATGAAACATACGAATGAGCATGCACACATATAACTATAATATCATTTTACAAAATCTGAGTGTGCAAAATGCCATTACATATATGCGACCATTAGAAGAACAGAAAACATTTACCTCAATGCTGTTCTGTCCTAATGATAACAAAGATGACATTCTGTTTGACAGTAAAACACACTTTTGTTTTAGTATTTATATATGTAAAAATAATTTTTCTTTCATAACAGCTTCAAAATACTTTAAATTTATATCTGCATTTCACGTCATAAATTATACTCTACCAGCAGTTAAATCATTGATAGTGAACTCTAACACTGTGACTGATGTACCTTGCAAAGGATAAGTATACTGTTGATATTCATTCAAGCTAAAGGAGGTGGTTGCTATAGAAAGTGTCCAGTTAGTTATTTTTGTTTTATACTTCTTTGAATAATTTTCAAAAAAAACTTGATAGTATACCACATTTCATCATGTGTAAAACATTAGACACTATACCAATTCAACTTCATTGAGTATGCTTTGTTGCTTTTACAATTTAAAAATTATAATTTGAGGGGTTAGGGATTTAGCTCAGTGGTTCTGCTACCTGCCTTGCAAGCGCAAGGTCCCAAGTTTGATGCCCGTTAAAAAAAAAAAAGAAATTATAATTTCTATATGTACTTACTTGAGGTAGTACGTTTAAGTAACTGCTAAAGTAACTGTCATAATAAGGAACTATGTGATGGTTATATTAATGATAATGTTATTTTAACATGTATTAACAAAATATACAAATATAGACATATAAAAACACATGGAAAATTTTACATTTCCAAATATATCTGTTCTGATGAAAATATTTACTTAAAATTTAATTATAAACTTTGCTTTCAATGGAAAAAAACCCATCACCAGTGGTCTAAATACTGAGAAATTTCAAATATAAAGAAATGAAAAATCATTAGGACAGTATTTCAAATAATTCAAAAGTTAATACATATTCTATCTATGTTTAAATTATTTGTGTTTTCTTTATTACAGTTAGGGGAAGTGAAACTCATTTTGTACCATACTTGATTTCTGTCACACAACCATTATTACCATATTTATTTATTTTCATTGGCTTACGGCTGGGTTCAATCAAATATGGAAAATGGCAACATTATTCAGAAAATTTCTAAGGCTGTTATTAAATTTATAGTGCTCTTTGAATGAAATTTTTCACTTTTATATTTTGTCTTTCTTACATTTACTTAATAAGTCAGATATTTATATTTTAGGTGAATTCAACATATATATATAGTAACTTGTTTACATTTACATATATATGTAATATGAAAATATTGAAGTACATTTGAATGAACATCAAATATTAGAGTATTAAAGTTTAGAACATTAAAGTTAGAGCAATTGGTTAAAATATTCACTGGATGTGTAGAAGTGTATGATATGGGAGTGAGCTCTTCTCAGAAATTCCAGTTGAAGTTAGAAAAATTGATTCTGATGAAGTATAAGGAAAATTAATTCTTCCATTGCTTCTTATTTTTAATAAAAATTATTCTTTAGGGTTCATTGAATTTTTTGTTTTTTTCAATTCTCTTATAAATTTACCACCATTATAACACCAGCCTGTATAGGTGGTGATGGAAAAAAATCCAAAAGTAAAGTAAATCGTGCAATTGCTACATAGCTTCTGGTTGCACATACTCTACTTTTGTGTAGGCTACCAACTATAGCTGCCACAGAAATGTGCACTGGAGAAAAAGCCTATTTTGTTGCATATAAACTTATTTTACTGTTTCAGAGTTATTGACATTTCTTTAATGTTATGACCTAAGAATTGCTTTTTTTTTTTTTTCAGTACTGTAGATTGAATTTGGGGCCTTTGCACTGAACTACATCTCTAGGCCTTATTTTATTTTTTATTTTGAAATAGGGGTCTCATTATGTCACTAAATTGGCAGGTTTGACAAGAAATCTTAACTGACTTGGTATCTAAAAAGAACAACATAATTTCCCACCAATTCTGCTGATTCAACAGTCAAAACCATTTTTTAAAATTAATTAAGTTTATTGGTACACGCTAGGTGTATATATAATGATCACATTCATCATAGGGAATTTGTACTTGTACATGATAGAACTTGATTCCATTTTTTCCCCATTCCCTAACCCTCTTCCCCTCCTTATGTATAGAAGCTTTGTTTCCCATTTTTACCTTCTTTTCTCATTTTATTTCTTTTACCTTCCTTTCTTACTCCCTCCCCCCTCCCTAGCTACTCTTCCCATTTGAACATTTTCTTCCTGTGACAACTGACATTTCTTCTTGAAAGGTTTGTCCTGTAAGTGATTAACCAAGGTGACAAAATGATGCTATTCAGACAGATATCAAATCATCTTATCTTTCTATTCAACACCTTCCAGTGCCTCTCCATCTTACTGCAAATGCAATTCACAGGCTTACTAGGACCTTGCACAATAGGCCTCCTTTATCACCAGCTCATTCCTGGCCATTGCTTACTCATTTCTCACTTGATTATTCCTTTTCAGCCACCTGGTCTCCTGTTCTGTCCTCTAGGACTTTTAGCAGCATCCCTGCACTCTAGCACCCGGGCTCAGTAGCACCCACAGCTCCAAGTGAGAAAAGGAGAAATGTCTCCAGACACTGTCAAATATCCCATGATGGAAAATAAATCACACAATGTGAGACTCTAAGAACTTCTGATTTAGAGGAACCTAGAAATCATTGTTTTATCTGTTCGCCAAGTCTTGAATTAATTTTCATTTCCATTTATTGTATACGGTTTTTAATTGACTGGTTGCTACTTTCCCAACAATGTCTTGAACTTTTGGGAATAGGAGAAATCAAAAAATAAAAGTTGGCTATTTCATATTATACAATGGATAAAGTGTGTTATCTTTAGAATGCTACAGAACCTAATTATGGATAATCAAGAATTATTCTTAAATCTATAGGATCGCCTAAACATTGAAGTGGGCTTCTAAAAAACTCTAAAAAATTATTGCACTCTACTTGATAATTTTAACTTGAATACATATATTAGGTATTTGTTATAGTTCACTCTAACAAAAATATAAGCACTTATTTAAATATCTAGAGCAATAAATATCTCTTTCACTTACAAATCTACCTATTGAGTGAATGGCTCTGCTAAGCAGAGAGAAAGAGAGACAGAGAGAGAGACAGACTAAGCTATTGAGTTTTTGGTCTGTCAAGCATCTTTGCTGGTCTTGGCTAGACCATCTCACCTATCTGGGACTATGGCTAGGCTAACCGGCCAAGTTGGTGGTGCCACACAACATCTTCCAATAGGTTAACTTGGATTTTTTTTCAAAATAAAGATCAATTTCCAAAAGATAGTGAAATTCCAGGAAGGTTCTCAAGGCTCAGTTCCAGAAATGCCAAACCATTACCTCTCCTGTGCTCTTTTTTGTGTGTGGCTGAACTTGTTTCTATTTAGATGTATAAAGAAACATGTATGCTAATGATTCTTTAAAAACATATAGGCATCTGTTGGAGAATGAGGAAACCGTTACTGCTTTGTTTTTTCTTCTGGGCCTACTGTTCAGGTTTTAAAGCTATTGAGAGCCTCATGATTGGTGGAGTGTGGGCCTATGCTGTTTGTGGAAGGGACTTCTGGAGCCTGAACTTTATTGTCCTCAGCACATTATTTATTATTAATAATAATTTTACTGGTATGATTTAAATATACATAACAATTCCATTCATCCAAGGGAATTTGTACTTGTACATAGTATATCTTTATTTCTCTTTTTCTTCCAATCCCTTCCCTCTTCAACGCCCCCTTATTTACAAAAGCTTTGTCTCCATTTTTTTTTCCTTCTTTTCTTTTTTTTCCCCCTTCCTTCTATTCCCCCTCCTCCTTCCCTGTTTCCCTTTACTTTTCAACAATTTTTTCCTATTTCACATTATCTATTGTGCATTTTGGTCCTTCTTTACCCTTTCAGTTTCTCACATCAGAGAGACAGTGCGATATTTACAAGTGTGTCTGACTTGTGATGTGCTCTTTTGGAAGAAATACTCAGCTCAGATTCAGGGCTTGGCAAAGGTTCAAGTGGTAAAAGAATGTTGAAGGCACTTTGCAAAAATCTGTGAAGGAAAGCATATGAGTGATACAATTACCACAAGGAACAAAAAGGAAAAAAAAAGCACTAAGGAAATCCCCCCCCATAATCTCCTCAAAATCATATGAATGATACAACTACCACATACATAAAAAATGGGAAAAAATTGAGGTGTTTGGAAATCTCTCCCTGTATTCTCCTTCCTTTACATCCTTAGAGTTTTATATAGTACATTTAAGAGGAAATGTCAATTCAGTTGTTCAAACAGGGGGACACTGAACATCTTATTTAATTTTGTATTTGGTAGCACACTGAGCATATAGCAAGCCAATGGCCAAAAGAAATAAATAAAACTTCAGTTTGGCATGGAAATCATCAATGAATTTTCTGAGATCTTTGAATTTCTATAAAAGGTATTTTCGTTTGTTCATTTGTTTGTTTGAGACAGTGACTTGCTTTGCAGTTCAGGGTGGCTTTGAACTCACTATGTAGCTCAGACTGGTCTCAAACTCATGGTGACCCTCCTGCCTCAGCCTCTAGGTTGCTGGGATTGCAGCTTGTACCACCATGCCTGGTGAAAAAGCATATTTTATAAGGTAATTGGAATATTAATGTTTTTTGTGAATAATAACTAGGTATTCAAAAATAATTATCAATATAATGTGACAAAAGAAAATCCGAAATCACTCCCACTTTTCATGTGATATTTGCCTTGTGAGGGATTATCAGCTTCTTTAAACACGCAGCATTTTCTGATGTCTTTCATTGGTGCATGGAAAATGACAACCTTTGCTAATTGAGGACAAAGTCAAAATTTGACTGGGTGGGTTCCGAAGAGGTCCCCCCAAAGAGAAGCTCCAGACCTCAACTCAGCCCACACACAGCATAGGATGAATGTTCACTGAGTTCTGTCACAGAAAAAGAATTTCCAGGAAGTGTCAGAGAGAAGGATGAAGAGGTTCATTGGGCAGCTTTTTTCTTTCCTTTTTTGGTACTATTGATTGAACACAAGGCCTTTACACTGAGCTTTTTAATTTTTTAATTTTGTTTTGAAACAGAGTCTTGTTAAATTTTTAAGTTGCCCAGCTCAAAATTTTAAAAATACACAGAGAGAATAGAGTGTGCATCCTTAAGAGCACTGTCCATTATGCATTATGATCTGGAGCTGGGTATATTTTTGTAGTATTGGGGGTGTCCTTACAATTTGTGATTAGGATGAATATTTCTACACCTGTCAGGTCACACATTTGGTGAGTTATGTTGGGCTAAAAACCATTTACATGAGTTGGAAGTTGAGATATGCTGCCCACTACTATTGCTGCTTCATTGAGTGTGGAGGTCTGTGGGAGGAAGAACAATTTACACATTAAAGGACAGGTCAAGAGGCCAATTTATAGGCTTCCTGTTTCTTTTTCAATTAGTATATCCCATGGATGTAAGGGCAATCTGGCTGCATCTGTCACTCCATTGTTTTGGTTGATCTGGTTAGCTAGGCAGATGTCCCCTTCTTCCCTCACTGCTGCATGTGCATCCCTCCCAAAGCTGTGTGTTTGGTGGAAGAGGAAGACCACCCCTGATAGAGGCGGACCATTTCCTCTTCAAGGATATATAAGTAACTGCACTCCCCTGCTAGAATCTCCAAACAATTAGTATATGCAATTAGTATATGCAATTAGTATATGCTTGTGATATATGATAATTACATTCATCCTGGGAAATTGGTACATATACATCTTGCATTTTGCACTTTTCTCCCTCTTCATCCTACACTACTCTCTCCCTTCTTTCCTAGATTCCCTTGCCATTTACACAGAATCTACCATTCTCATTCCTATCATATCTTTTTTATTTTGCTCAATAAATTATTAATATTTTGGGTATCTCAAATTAGAAAAATCATGCAATGTTTACCCTTCTGTCTGATTCATTTCACTTAACATTATTTTCTCAAGATCTTTCCATATTCTTATGAATGACTCTAATTTATCCTTCTTAGCCATTCATTATACATGGATGTATAATGCAATTCCATAAGTTAGCTGCTGTGAATTGTGCTCCTATAGACATAAGTATGTACATACAGTTGTAAGATGATGACTTTAGCTCTTTTGGGAAGATTCTCTAAAGAAGTATAGTTGAGTCAAATGGAATTTCTACTTTTAGTTATTGAGGAATCTCCATAGATTTCCATAACTGTTTTATCTATTTAAATTCCCAGCAACAATGTAGAACTTATCCCCACAACCTCTCCAGCATGTATTTTTTTGGAATCCATGATAATAGGATTTCTATAGATGGAATCTCAGTGTTGTTTTGATTTGTATGTCTCTAATGGCTGAACACTTTTTATGTACTTAATGGCCATTTGATTTGCACACTTTTTTGACTGGGTTATTTATTCCTTGGGGCCTAAAGGTTTTTGGTTTGTTATGAATTCTAGATATTAGTCTTCTGTTTGAGAAGTAGCTGGTAATTTTTTCTTCTATTCTGTAGGGTGTTATTTTTTATTTTATTGATTGTTTCTTTGCAATGAAGAAGCTTTTTAATTTGATATATTCCCATTTGTTGGTTCTTGTTATTATACCTTGTACAATTGGGGTACTCTTCAGAAATACCCTTAGGAATAATTTTAGAGACAGTTTCCTGGAAAGAAAAACAACTGAAATATCTCATGTCTTGAAGATGTAATTTTTATTAAAAATAAATTTTTAAAAACTTGTATTTTTTCTTATCTTGTACCTTTTTAAAATTTCTTCTATCCCATAATTAGAATACTTTCAACATTGGTTTGTAAATATTTGAAACCATAGTAATTCTACTCTTAATGATAAAAGATTTTCAAAATGGTTCATTCCCTCATAATAATTTAATTTTTCTTCATTTAAAATTTACACAAAATTTTAAAGTTGAATACAGTGAATTAAGAGGACATCATAATCTTCCCTTCAAATCATGTGGTTCATTAAATATACCCAATATGTAGATTTTTATTTTACTAATAAACATTGTAAATAAGTGAATAAACTCTGACTGACCCTATTAATTAAATGAGAAATGTATAGTGTATAAGATATAAAAAATAGACACAAATATGTTTGAAATATATTTATTGCTTTAACAAATTTGGAAAAATATTAAAAATACTATGTGACTATATTAATATGTGACTATATTATATCCTTTTTATATCATAACCTTATAGAACACTTAGATTTTTCATTATATTTGTCTATGAACTTCAATTTTTCCACAATACACTTGTATTTCTTATGAATAGAAATATGTTGATCATTCATCAAACTAGAGAAAATCAACAGATAGTCTTTGCATTTGATATATGATTATTCATTATTGCCACATGACAATTTTTGAATGATCTGATATTTATATACATTAAAAATATTTCCTTGACACCGAATCACCCCATTGCAGATGGGCAGGTCTGTCCACTCTTTACCGAGGTCCCCAGACCTGCAGAACACACCGAATCAGCCCGCTGCAGACAGACAGGTCTGCCCACGCCCTACCGAGGTCCAAAGTCATGGGAAAGACACCAAATCACCCCGATGCAGACAGGCAGCCACCTGGTTCCACACTACAAAGACAGGGAGGACACCAGACCACCAGACCAAGGTACTGAGTCCTGGTGCTACCCCCCTAGTGGTAGGGGCTTCTGAGCCGCTGTCCCACTGCTCCTGGTCAAGAGGAAGGGGCTTCCCAGTCGCCATCCCTCCCACTGCTCCCAGCCCAAAGGAAAGGAAACAACTTTTGGGCCACCTTCTGTTCCACTGCTCCTGGCCCAGAGGAAGGGAGTTCTGAGCCACAATTCCACTGCCCCTGGTCCAGAGGAAGGGGTTTCCAGGCCACCATCCCCCCCACTGCTTCCAGCCCACAGGAAAGGGCTTTTGGGCCACCATCCCTACCACTTCTCCCGGCCCCTGTCCCACCTCTCCCAGCTCAGAGGAGGTAATCCGTGCAGGTGCTAAAAGGCCCCACCACAATCAAAATGAGAAAACA
>NW_004624772.1:575310-603067 GCF_000247695.1 Heterocephalus glaber
AGACAATTGATAACAAACTCCAGTGTAATTTTAAAAATTAATTCAAATCATTTTGAATGGTGTTCCAAATGTATCTACTTCAAATAATCCTTTTGACAATATTTTTAATGAATCATTATAAGACTATATTTGTTTTAATTATTTATGGATAACATGTCTACATGAACATTTGACCTCATAAGCATTCTTAGAATTCTGCATTGCTATCCTTTTATTGAATTGACAATATTTCTTGATTATAATAGTGCAAGAAAGCAGAGGGATTACAATTAGGAGGACTGAAGGTGGGAGGGAAAGTTCAAACTGAAAACTGGCATTAGGCTCTGAGAACTTCATGTTAAGCTATAAAATTTAAATTTTTAAAACTTTTAATTTAAAAAATCTTATAAACAATGGAGACCTAATTTAACTAGAGAAAAGATGATCAAAATTGTGTTTTGATAATTTAAAAAATTTATTATGTGGGGGAGTATTGGAAGAGCTAGCATTATGAAGAAAAAGTCAATAAAACATCCCATACTGCTGCAAGTTGAGATTCTTGGAATGGAATGTAGACTTACTAATGGAAATTACTATGCAGGAAATATATTGGAGACCATTGTTGGAAGAGTTACTTAACTGGAAAGGGAAGAAAGCAGGAATGTAGTCACAGCTAGGCTTTGTCAAATGTGAATGCTTAAAGTTAGAATAACCTTTCAAAATGTTACCAAGTTGATAAAATCTTAGGACTTTTTGTCATTGTCCTAGATAGACAGCCTGGACTTGTAGAGCACATTCATCTCTTGAGCCAAGGACAATCTACAGCAAGAGCTAGGTGCAGAGCTCTGCCAATCAGCTGGTGGAATTTGTACTTTTCCTCTGAAAATGATATTTGGATGGCACAGAACAGTGACCATTGCAGTCTACCTCTTAAGCTGCTAAGATACACTTAACTTTTGCAGGGTATTTCTTGAAAGGTTATGATGACCTCTTTTCTGGGATCCTTTAATGGGAAAATTCATGAGATAAACACCAGGTCCTGTTTTGCTGTTTTTCTCAACACTACAAAATATACTAACTGCTACCCTCTTCATTCATTCTTGATTTCTCTTTTGCTGGCATTTGCATTCTTCTAAATTTCTTAACAGGTTATAAAACTCAGATACCCTTCCTTGAAGAGTTTGCAATCTAATTGTCATTGTATTGTCAAAATTAGCAAAGGAATATCAAACTATGCTCAGTGGATCAAAACATTGTGCCTACTTTGTAATAACAAATGACAAGATGGATTCAACAGACTATATTTGTGTGATTGGGCTACAATAAGAAAATATTATAGACCAGGTAATTTATACACAAGAAAAAACTTGTTTCTTAGAATTTATAGGGTGACAGGTCCAGGATCAATTTGCCTGCAGATTCCAGAGATGATAACCACTTGAATTCTCCTTCCTAGATGCTGCTAGTTGCTATACTTTCTAAGGCAGAAAGGCAAAGATATTACTGTGATCCTCTTTCATAAGGGCAATGATCTCATTCGTGAGTATGGGGCTCTTATGACTTAATCACCTCTCAATGGCTTCACCTTCATATTATATGGATTTTGAGAAGATATCAACATTCAGACTATTTCACATTCCCCTCAGCTTAACTAAACTTCAGGCAGATTTCTTTCCAAATATATCTTAGAGTATTTACTTTAGAAAACCTGCAATTAGAAGTGTTCTTATTACTTCTTTGAAATATAGGTATATTTACCTATATTTCAAGATTTTGTTATTGGTTGATTTCTTGATAGCAGCCATTCTTTCTGGGGTGAGGTGGAATCTGCATCTCTCAAATGACCAGTGGTATTGAACACTTTTTCATATGTTTATTTGCTGCTTTTATTTCTTTGTCTGAGAAAAGTCTGTTCATTTCAGAGACGCCCATTTTTGAATTGGGTCTTTAAATTGAGGCGGTCTGATTTTTTTCAGTTCTTTATATATTCTAGATAGTAGTCCTTGTCTGAGGTACAGCTACTAAAAATTTTTTCCCACATGTAGGTTGTCTCTTAGCTCTGTTGGAGGTTTCTCCTGCAGTGCAAAAGCTTTTTAATAAGATGAGATCCCAGGTGTTGATTCTTCATTCTAGTTCCCGTGCTCCTGAGGTTTTGTTCATAATGTCTTTTCCTTTACCAATGTCTTCAAGAGTTCTAACTAACTTATCTTCCAGCAAGTTTAGTATTTCTGTTTTAATATTTAGATCTTTAATCCACTTCAATCTTAGTTTAGATATAACAAATCCTGGCAGGGGTGAGGGGAGAAAGGAACCCTTTTTCATTGTTGGTGGGAGTGCAGACTGGTGCAACCACTGTAGAAATCAGTATGGAGATACTTCAGAGAACTAGGACTAGAGGTCCCATTTGACCCAGCTATTCCTGTGCTGGGTATCTTCCCAAAAGAATTAAAATAATCATACCACAGAGATATATGTGTACCCATGTTTATAGCTGCACAATTTGTAATATCTAAAGCTTGGAAACAGGCCAAGTGTCCATCAACTGGAAACTGGATAAAGAAGATATGCTTTTTAAAAAAATAAATGGAGTACTACTCAGCCATAAAGAATGAGAACCTAGAGACATTTATAGCTAAATGGATGCACATTGAGGCCATACTCTCAAGTGAAGTAAATAGGATACACATGTGGGAAATACCAAATAGTTTCTCTGGTGGGAGAAACTGAAAAAGTAAATAAGGATTACAATGATTAAAATGAATAATTGATAATTTGAAATAGGAAGAAAGGGTCTAAAGGGGTAAAGGAAGTGGGAGGGGAAGGGGAAAGGAAAGAAAGGAAAGGAAAAATTGAGAAAAGGAAAAAATGGAAACAAAGTCATTGTAAATAAGGAAGGGTGGAGGGAGTGAAAGGAGGACATGGAATGGGGAAAAAATAAGAACCAAGATAGATCATGTACAGGTACAAGTACTCAATGATAAATGTAAACATATTGTATACCTAAAATGTACCAATACAAGAATTTAAGCAAAAAAAATTTTATCAGCTTTAGAACCCACGAATTGGCTTTGTTTTCACAAACCTAGGAATGATCTCTGAAATGTAGATGCCTAAGGAGAGTAGTATTGTATCTCCCAGTCTGTAAAGGAGAGTGGGAGCCCAATGTAAATAGGGTCTATTAGCAAACACATGTCTAATTATAATTAATGGCATTTACAAATTCAGGAATAACTCAGTGACACATTGCACTGGCTCCACCTTAGAACCATTTTAATTTAGTGTAATTCAATTGTTACTCTACCATAAAGAAGAATAATCTTGAATCAATTCTAGAAAAGTAGATGCACCATAAGGTTAAGTGAAACAAATGAAACACACAAGCTTAAATATCACATGGTTTCTCTTATACAAAAAACTCAAAGTATAAGTAAATAAAAAGCAAAGTAAAAGATAGTTAAAAGGAAATCAATCTTTTTCAAAAGATCATCACATCAAGTGATGTGAGAGGAGGAAAAAAGGATGAAAAAGAATTAAGATGTGTTATATATATATATGTACCAACACCCCACAAGGAATATAAAGATGTATACTGCAAATGTACTAATAAAAAAAAGTTTTAAAAATTACTTTTAATAAATTTTTAAAAATATTTCTCAATCTTGGGATTTGAGGTGAATCTTTTGTATGTACTCTTCTGCTTTTAATTTTTCTTTTTTTAAACAAGTATTATATTTATAAGGTATATAGTTATTATATTTATATTAACTTTATGAAAAAAATTAGTGAAATTTTAAAAACTTATTGTACAAGTATTTAACTTGAAAATTAAACTTTTCTGTTGGCATTTGAACTATACAATCGAGAATTAGGAGCTTTTAAGTTATTAATACATCTTAAGGAAAATAATCTGTGCATGATAAATATTTTAATTCAAAATTATAATTAGCTTTATATGAATTGTAATAAAAGAACTCTCAACAGATTCACTTAAAGAAAAGTAATGTAATTGCAAATAAGTAAATTGGAATTTTTGTACAACCATCATTAATTTTGTTTCCAGAAATGACATCAGAGTATGTGTAAGAAAGAGGATCAGGTTGTGAAATTAAAAATTCAGTAACCTTGTGACACAATTAAAAATGTATTTTTGATTTGACCCCGCTATTCCATTGCTGGGGATCTTCCCCAAAGAATTAAAAGAATCATACCACAGTGATATATGTGCTCCCATGTTCATAACAGTGCAGTTTGTAATAGCTAAAACTTGGAAACAGCCCAAATGCCCATCAACTGGAGACTGGATAAAGAAAATGTGGTTTTCTATAAATGGAGTACTACTCAGCCATAAAAATGAGAAATTAGAGACATTTATAGCTAAGTGGATGCACATTGAGGCAATACTCTTAAGTGAAATAAACAGGACACACGTGTAAATACCGAATAGTTTCTCTGGTGTGAGAAACCGAAAGTGTAAATAAGGACTAAATGTATAATAGGTCATGTGAAATAGGAAGAAAAGGGGCAAAGGGAAGGAAGTGGGAGGGCTGGGGAAAGGATAGAAGGGAATGATATTAATATGAGAAAATGGAAAAATAGGAACAAAATCTTTGTAAACAGGGAGGAATGGAGGGGTTGAAGGGAGGGCTGGGCAAGGGTGAAAAAGAAGAACCAAGAGAGACTATGTAAAGGTGCAAATTTCCAATGATAAATGTCAGTATATTGTATACCTAAAATGTACCAATGATTAGAATGAATAATTGATAATGTAAAATAGGAAGAAAAGGTCCAAAGGGGTAGGGATAGTGGGAGGGGCAGGGGAAAGGAAAGAAAGGAAAGGAAAAATGCTGAGAAATGGAAAAAATGGAAATAAAGTCTTTGTAAATAGGGAAGGGTGGAGGGCATGAAGGGAGGGCTAGGAATGGGAAAAAAGTAAGAACCAAGATGCATTATATAAAGGTACAATTCCCAATGAGAAATGTAACTGTGTTGTATACCTACAATGTACCAATAAAAGAATTTAATACAAAAAATGTATTTTTAAATATCACATATTCTTTCAAAAATATATAATATATTCATTAAAAATGAATACACGTATATGAATTGAGAAGGTGAATTTAAGAACTGGGAAATTTGTGCTCACTTTGGCAGCACATATACTAAAATTGGAATGATACAGAGAAGATTAGCATGTCCCCTGCACAAGGATGACACGCAAGTTCATGAAGCATCTTGTATTTTTACTTTTAAATAGTAAAAAAAAAGAACTAGGAAATTTGAAGCACTTCAGTGAATCAATTATTTTTCAAGCACTAAAATATACAATGGAGCATAATTCTATTTGCAGTTCTTTTTTCATTGGCATAATCAGCTTTCTTTTTTGACTACCATATCTACCCAATATTCAGTCTTGGTTGAGAAGAATTTCTGTAAGCAGTGAAGGCATTGAGAGTACACATTTACAAGGAATCATCTCTCTAGGGATATGCACACCATTATATCATCATCAGTTAGTGGATAATTTTACAAAAAGTCAGCATATACAAATAAGAATGAATACTCCAAGGAAGGCACACATTTTCTTATTATTTAACAAAAATAAGACTGCCTCAAAATATTTTTCTCCAAAACTTTTTCTGAAGAGTCTAGCATATTATTAACCAAAGATAATATTGCAAACTAAAGATTGTCTAGAGCTGTGTTACTTAGGAATCACATCATGAAAGAAATTTCAAAAACTAATAAATGTGTAGTAAGAAGAGGATAAATTTGCCTGATTTTCCACCCTATTAACTTCTCCTGTAATATAATTTAGTATAGCTCGAACTAAGCAAAAAGTGTAGGTTAGCCTTAGGGTGGGGAAAAAGCAATCACTTGCTGTTGCAATTATTCTGGTTTAAAATTCCCCAGCCATCTGTGCATCCTCATCCCTCAATCTATCCTTTCCTCTCTCAGCTCTCTTAGTGTCTGGGAAAGCAGGCCTCTGCAGAGTATATGACCTCACTTGCCTGCTTGATGATTTCTGGGTTTGGAAAGAACAAGATTTGCAGACTTAGTGGTAAAAATGTGTTTGTGACAATTAGAAAAATTTCTAGAAATAGACCCAGATAGTGAGAATATTTGGTCCAATATGAGGGCACATCTAATGCAAAGGGCACTGTCAGTGATCAGGCAGATGACTTATAGCTGTCTATCAGTTCTTTCCTTAATCAACATAGCGCTTCATTAAAACATTCATACAGAATGGGTGTGACTGCAGGGATATGTATGCACTCAAAGTCCTCCATGTCCTCTCATTAAAACTAAGCTGGCTATTTGAGCTGCTATCTTTAAAGCCCAGTGATCTGGCAGGATTCCTTGACAGGACCCACAAGCTACCCAATGTCAGAATAACTGCACTGGGCCTCCTTCATCCAGATTTGTCTTCATTATAATAAGTATCCATTTATGAAGCTTATTTATCTTTCTGTCTGCACTGACTTGGTAAGTGTTACTATGTATGAACTTAGAAAACCCTATTTAGTAAAGTTCTACTTCAAGGACCTGGAATATGATGGAGAAAGAGCTCATTTTTGTTAAACTGGCCTACAATAAAGTACAAAAGCCTTGATTGATACAATTATGTATATTTCTTATTAATCAATTATTTCTTTCTGCCATGATTTTCTTTGTCTAGTGTATATAACAGGAGTCATAGTTTATATTACATGTGAGGCTCCACGTGAGCGTGTGACTGAGTTGGCGTCGTTGTAATGACAGTATTCCGTCTTTTCATGTGTAGAAAAATAATTCATCCAGCTGAAAGGAAAGTAAAAGTGATCACAAGTGAAAACATATGTAAATAGGTCTGGATATTTTGTATTTGATATCATGATATAGTCTTCATCATTTTTTAGTCTATTCTGTGCCCAAGAATTTGAAATCTGTGGACTCTCACCCTGGTTTTGTTTTTGATGGTTACATCTTAAGAATTATTAATCTTGCAACTTCTCATGGCTCTTTCTACATTTGGAAATTAATTTTTCAACATAGTGTACAATAATTTTTTATTAAAGAATTGGAATTGGACAGATCTTTGGCAATGTGTTTGGACCCTGGGTGAAGATAGGAGACATTTTAATATGGTGACAGTGAGATCTGGATGGTCACCAGAAAAACTGAACACAGTAAGAAAATCTTGTACTTTGGTTACAAAATTGAACACAGCATTACAAATAATGAATAAGATGTTGAACAAAAACTGAAAGGATTCTCAAGGAATATTCATCTGAAGAATTTTTTAGGTGGAAGGAGCTAGGTAGATAAGCTAGCAGGCTACTGAAATTGTCAAGGTATATTACAGTGTAATGGCAAGAATTCTGAACTAGAAAGTGGAATCTTATTTTCTCATTGATTCAGTGTAAGGGGAAAAATAAGAAAGGCAATTTGGGCAAGGAACTGTCTCAGGGCTAAGCAGTTTTCTCAGGGAGAGAAGGACAATGGGGAGACACAACATGGTTCACTAATCTAAACTTCATGCTTAACCATTCTCTCCTTACAGAGACTGTATGCTTTTGCTACACAGTTTATCCATTTACTCCTCTGCCAAGGCTCCCACAGTGACACCTCGGCTCATTAGCACTTCTGCTTATGAACAATTTGGATTGCAAATGGAAGTATTTGTCAAAAGTTTGCTTCCATTTGCAAATTCATCAGGTGATGAACATGACCATAGCCATATTCCTTGCATGAACATGAACAAAGCCATCTTCCACAGAATGGTGGAATGAATTAAGTTCATGAACTGAGGTACCAATCTATTAGACTTGGTAGATTAAGTAGTTGATATTTGAATTTGGATAAGAATTAAAAGAGATCTCTCAAATGTAAGGGCAAAGAATACCAGGAACAACTAACTCAAAGGCCATAATGTACAAAGATACAGGTGTAGAGAAACTGAAAGTGTAAATGAGGACCAAAATGTATAATAGATAATGTGAAATAGGAAGAAAAGGTCCAAAGGGAAAGGGGAAGGGAAGGGGAAGTGAGAGGGATAGGGGAAAGGAAAGAAGGCAAAGAAATAAATATGAGAAAAGGAAAAAATGGAAGCAAAGTCTTTGTAAATAGGGAGGGGTGGAGGGGTTGAAGGGGGGGCAGGGGAATGGGAAAAAAATAATAAAGATACATTACGTATAGGTACAAATTCCCAATGAAGAATGTCATCATATTGTATACTTAAAATATACCAATAAACTTAATGAATAAAAAAAGAAAAAGTTTAAAAAAGATACTGGTGTATTTGAAGTTTGTAAAGAAAATAGAATTGCTGGAACATAGGATCAAAATAGTAGGTGATAAGAGGAGATTATAGAGGCAAACTCTAAAGAGAATGCGAAAATCCTTGTAGATGATGATAAGGGTCTCAGATTTTGTTAAAGTATGAGATACCATGGAGAGTTTGAAGCAGAGGAGTAGCATCACATCATTGTGAATTGAAAGTATGATTCGTAATGTCATGTGCATAATGTGTGTAAAGTGAGTATAGATGATAAATTTTATTAATTTTAAACTTGTAATCCAGAGGCAGGTATAGAGATAGAAATAAATAAAGTAAAAGTCAAATTGAAATAAATGCTAAGCCATAAAAGAGCTAGGATGATGAGTGAAGCAGGAGGGAAGAATAATTCATTTTGTCAGAGGGATCTTGGAAGGGTTCATCGACACAATCACACACTAATTACTGAAGGATGAGCAGACATGCAATAGGATGAAAGGACATGACAGGGAGACAAGGCATACAGAAAAAAAAGAACTAAAGGACTAAAGTTAAAAATTAAATTTGAGTTCAGAATTAAGAATATTACATATGTATGTAAATACTGTTTTATTTGTAGCTGAATAGTGGATGTTCAAAGACTTTTTGTGACAAATTTTACAATTTATTTAATGAGTGCTATAATTTTTCCTTCCTGGGTATAATTTTGCAATTATTAATTCACCAAATTTTCAAGAAAATGTCTAGGTAGTTACAATCACCAAACTTCAAGTAGTTTTGACATATTTCAAGTCTTATGTGCTGAATCTGACAAAAAAATTCTATGCATCAGAATGATATAACAATAAAAATTGTATGTCAAATTTCTAAAACATGAAAAAGTCATCATTTAAATTATTGGTAGATAAGAAATAAGCAAAGGATCCCCAAAATATTTCAAAAGGAATTTAAAATTGATATTTTCAAATCAGAGAAACAAAAGTTTTAAAATCAAGATATCTTTATTTATTTTTATTTTTTTTAATTTTTTGGTGCCGGAGATCGAACTCGGGTCCTTGCGCTTGCACAGCAGGTGGCGAAACCATTGAGCTAAATCCCCGGCCCAAGATATCTTTAAATACATAGGCATTAAGTTTTCTTCTTCTCTCTCATTAACTTCTTTATTTATCATTTCTTCTCCCTTTCTTTCCTCATTTCTTACTCTCCATTTCCCTTCTTTTCCTTTCCTTCCTTCTCTTCTTCTTATCCCATCCTTTTCTTGCACCTTTCCTCCTCTTTGCTTTATCTCCTTTTTTCTCCTCTTTTCTTTGATACTCAGAAGTCATTTACTTATCAGTAAATTTACCTACAGGCCTAGGCACACTTATTCAACAACATTTTGTTTTCATTGCTATTAAAGATGTACAGAGATTAATTTCCTATGATTACGTTTTCTGCCTTCATAACTTCTTGCTCTAAAAATAATTCTTTTGTAAATTGTTTTCATAACTATGAGGGTTAACATTGATTTGGCAAATTTAATCTTAAATTTAAAACTCAAATATAAATTCTCATGAGAATGGAATTACAGCATGTACCTTTTTGCTTATCTGTGATAATTCTATATTGTTGCATGTAGCTGCAGTAAACCTGACCTCTTTGTAAGAATTTTAAAGACTTTTGTTGTATTTCAGTTTTAGGGATTTGGATTGTTACCAGTTTGGTAGTTTTAAAATTAAAGATGCTATGTACATTTATATAAGTATCTTTGCTGAATTTAGTATTGAATTATGTGAGGAACATACCTCACAGCCAAATTACTCTTAACGTTGTACTTTTCTTTTTGCTTCTTTCAACTTTTTCTACAAAATCTCTCTTTCTATTCAGACATATTTCCTAGGATCATTTTACCTAAATTCCCTGCACAATTGATGAGATTTTTGTCCACTTTATCACTATTAATTATATTTATTTCTTGACCCTTCACTTAAGTGAATCCTACTCATGACGGTTGTCATAATTCGTTTCTGTGTTATCCCCATAATACTCTGAAGGTAGTTGTTTATAAAGAAAAATCCTTTTATGAGATTTTAATGAATTAAAGGATAAAGAGAAAAATTACTTCTTAGAAATCAGTACATAGATTTATAGTAGGAAGGTATCTGGGGAATTAGTACATTTACATAATTCATCTTAATCACTTTATTTCCCTCTCCCCTCCTTGGCCGTCTTTGTCCCCTTCCCAGACCCTCTTCCAGTCTATCTCCCTGTTTTCTATCACCTCTCTTTTATTTTGATTTTGAGTTATTTATATTTTGTTTTTCATATAAGAGAAACCATGTGATATTTAATTTTCTGTGTGATTTATTTCACATAGACATATGGTTTCAAGATCTATCCATTTTCTAACAAATGAAAGATCTATCTCTCTTTATAGCTGAGTAGTTCACTTTTGTGTATATAAACATTTTCTTTATCCACTCATCTGTTGATTGACATATAGGATAGGGCACTTCCATAATTTAAGCTATGTGAATTTTGCTACTATATTTATGGGCATGCATTTATCAGTGTAATATGATGACCTTAACTCTTTCAAGCAGATACAAAGAGTAAATATAGCTAGGTCAAATGGAATTTCTAGTTTTTAGAGTTTTTAGGGATCTTTATACTGATTCCCATAGTGGTTGTAATAGTCTACATTCCCACCAACAATGTAGAAAGGTTTCTTTTTTAATAACTTTATGAACATTTGGTTTTTTGAACTAAATATTACTTCAACAAGCTTATCTTCACTCAAAACTGAGCCTTCAGAATCAAGGAATGAATAAACTAATCTCTACACTTTGATGGAAACACTGGAGGTGTTCTTCATAAAATTGAGAGAAAATTGATTTTTTTTTTTTTAATCTAGAGAAAGAAGAATAAGTAGGCTGAGACTTTATGAAGTGTGGGAAGAGAGAGCACTTGGAGAAACAGTAAAGTGGCATGGAATCTAAAAGGGAGTGGAGACATTTAGAAAGGATTTTCATTTGGCTACATTAGGAAGTCATGGTGAATGACATACTTGCATATTCTGAAAATATAGACAGCTCCTTCTTGTTATTTTTGTCCACCAGTATAGGAAATATGCAAGGTTTCTGATAAGAGTCTCCTTGACCACTATGGTTCTTATTTTCTCAAGTGAAAGAAAAAGAACCTAATTTATGATAGAGAACACATATGTTCTTGTCTTTGTTCTGGCAAATATAAGATTATTCATATTTCTATTAGTAGCATATATGAAAATATTGGTTAGGTCTTTTAGTGATAATTCCAGGAAATGCTTTTATTTATGAGACATTTCATGCAAAATTTCTCCAGATAAGCTGTTGCTGAATGGAACTTCAAGCTGAAACAAGAAAGAGGGAGTTTGGAATTTGAATCACTGAGATTGAAGGAGATATCAGTTTTATTTTGGCTCATTCTTATTTTATTTTTCCATGTGGATTCTCAAATTTTATTGGAAACAAGCTTTGTCCTTTTTGACTTTAACTGGAACAACTTCTATTATTTTCAAAGTGTATTATGTATGCATGGGGAAAACAAAAACATAAATAAATGTGTGTATGCATACACTCACTCTTATACATACATATTCAGGAAAATTAAGTTGTTTTCAACTCCTCAAAATCAAACACGATGGTAGGAATCTCCTAGAGCAAAGATACAATATCAACGATCACATTGCAGTAATAGATCTATTATCAGATAAGATCCACTGTAAATAAGTTGTAGAGTCTTAGTTTTTGAATCTTTGGTTTCAGTTTAGAAATAAAATATCACCTATTTTATTTCTTTTATCTTTACTAAAATTATGCATTTGCAGATTGTGCCTTAGATCTGAGCATTTTATATACAGTTATCTTTGTTACATTTGAAAATTTTATTCTTTAATTATTACTTTTTTGAAAACTGAATGTACTTGCCTTTGGGCTGTGATTTTTTTTTCTTCTTTCTAAATTGGTATGTTCTTCTGTGATGCATTCAAGGTCACAGTCTCTCTACCCTTGCCTGCTGTACATAGGCAGAGCAATAAAACAGGTAATACTCTTACTCGATTGAGGTGCAGATCTCATTTCTACTGAACATCTGTGCAGTATGAATCTCCATATTACACCCTAAGCACCAATTTTTTGGTAATATCATCGACTTTGCCTCTTTGCATTTTTATTTACATTGATATGACTCAATTGGGATATGATGCTGTTTAGGTTCAGGCATGCATAATTTTAATGACAAGAAATGTGAAAAGCCATACTACTATTAGAAAAAATGTAGCTTTCAAGCAATAGAATTTCTTAGACAAAACAACTTAGAGAGGCATTAAATATTTGAGAATAAACTACTTCTGTGTTTTGAGAATCATGATTGGGAAAAAAGTTGGACCATTACATCATAATGAAAACAAACCATTTGTTTGATAATATTAAAATTATTCCTCCTTTTTAGCCTTCATTCTTTCACACCTAAAGATGACATTTTACTCCATTATTGATTTTTAAAGTAGACAAATTAGAATGATACAAACTAAAAGCAATGAAGATCAGCAGGTACAAAAGATAGCAATTTAAGCAGTATACACATTATTTTCACAATGCATTTTTAAATTTTAAATAAGAACTTGTCTATCTTCAGGAACAGAAAATTTAGGTAAACAAAATATAATAACAGAACTGACCATAATTTATTTGTGGTGTATTTCCTGATGTGTATGAGCAAAAACAGAAATATATTTCCAGGATGTTTATGGAACAAATGGAATAGTTAACTGTGTGAAATTTTCAGAACATTTGGTGAATCATTAAGCCCACTGCCCCATTTCCTCTTTATGCAACTGATTTCTTGATTATTTATCCAATGATACAAAGGTCATACTAAACCCTCAGTTTAAAATTATTCATTTTATAATATTAAATATATAAATTGGGCCAATTTTGGACAGTAAAGAAAAACATAATTTACCTTGAATATATGTTCAATATTATCATTTTCTCCTTATATACATACATAAACATGTACATATATTTAGTAGTAGGGAAATTTGGGGGGCAATATATTCAAAGATGAAATATCTTTTTTTTAAGTTTATAAATATTTTTCCTTTAAGAAAAAATATAAGGGTGCTTTCTGTTTAGTCAGTACTTCTCATATTGTAAATAATAAATTGACATTTGTGGTGGGAGGAAATGAATGAACGTTTTCTCTTAAATCTTTGCAAAGAGTTTTAAGGGAAAATGAGTTAGTCTTCCCATGATGCTTCATTCATAATGGTCGTTTCATATAAGCGTTATTAGAAATAAACATTTTATGTTATCCTGCATTCACATGTTATGAGTACCTTACAGAATTGGACCAATTTCTCAGTACCTAGTACAACTAAACACTCAGTAAGCATTTTATAATAAATGACTGTATCTGTGTTAGGTAATGCAGAGATATGAGAACATAATGGACCATAAGCAAAGTGCATGATTGTATTGTTTTTAATTTAGACTCTGCAGCTTGACTTAGTTGTAAGAGATTTTGCCAGAGGAAAGCAATAAAGATAATTATACAATTGGAAACAAAATTCCTATGAGAAAAGCCTGATGTAATTAGTCAACTGTGTTTTAGTGAGGATAACTGCAAATATGTATGAGGGCGAAGTATTTAATAATCATCAAGTCTGTGAATGTGAAATAAACACCTAAGAAACTGTGCCACATGTTTACATTGTACATTTTCTTGGGCTCTTGTGAGAAATAAATTAGTATTAAACACCAATTATGCAGTATAGTTATTTTTATTGATTGAATTAAGCAGTTGTTGGTTTTCCATTTATTTTGAGCTGTAAAGCCATACATTGTGATATATTTCATGCCATTAAAATTGTGGGTTCATTTAAAAATATCATCATTTACTTCTTTTTGCAGGATTTTTCTAGGATTTTTCATCATAGAAGTTTCTGATGATCATCATTCCTTGAACTGCATTTTATGGTTATGGCTTTAAAAGGTGCTTAAAATTTATCTACATAAAGGACAAGCCCAGTAATATTGTTTCTGCAAAGATACACAGTAAAGCAAGCTACTTGTCCCTCACTTGGCATCCTTCTGAAAGTGTAGCAGCAAAGAATAACACATAAACAATAAATAAAACTTTGCAGTAATAGCAAACTCAATAAAATAAACCAAACAAATGCTATAATTTACCAACATGGCATATTAAAAATGAGAATTAAAGGAATATTCTCTATAGATTTTTTAATTTCCACAAAAATACAAAGAAAATCATACTCAGCTGTGGTCACTGACATTTTTCAATATTACAGGCCATTTTCCCATGCTAGGAAGAGGGTAAGGATTTCTGAGCAGAGATATTTGCAGATTTTATGGAGTAATAAAATATTCAATGAATAGATTATAAAGCACTTGATAAAATTTTAGAGGCATGTAAATACTAAGAGATGCAGTCTGTTGGGAAAAGGAAAATCATACATGCACACAAGCACACTTTAGACTTCCATGAGGCTCGTTGAGGCTGGTTGATCTTTTTGGGGAGATGGGAAGAAGAAAAACGGTTCTGAGAACAGAGAAAGGACAGAATAGGAAGGGAAAATGTGTCCTTGGAAGTAGTTTGGGTCCTTGGAAGTAGTTTGCACCCTTTCTGAAGTTATAAAAGGTATACATTAAAAAATAATTATAATTTCAGCAAGTAACTAAAGGACTATCATTTATTCTGATCACTCTTCTGTACTGCAAATAATAAATACTAACTGGAACTATTATTGAACACTTTTTAAAAGGACAGCATTATTTTAAAGTTTCAAGTCATTGGTAAACAAATTCTCATCCATGCCATTTTTTTGTGTTACTGATATTAATTGTATCTTAGACTAATTGTCTTTCATCTTTTCCTTTGGCCATTATGTCACTTACTAGAAAAGACTAGAGTCAAAAGAATGAGTCTATGGTTTTTACATGTATGTATGTCAATTTATGTTAAAACATAGAAATAGATAAGGTTTGTAAGCAATGCTAAGAATACACATTTAAAATGCAGAGAAAACCACCCAGGAAGCAGGAGATTGGAAGGTACTTTGCAGAGTACACTGTCAGAAGGGTGGCAGACAGGTCCTTTGAAGCTAATGTACTCAAATTTCCTGGGGCTGTTGCTGTCTTCCACAGGAGCAGCTTCTGAATGAGAAAAATTTCTGACTAATCCTGTTGAAGACAGATAAGTCTGCCAATTGAAACTGTAAAGTCTTGACAGCCAAAGGCATTGGTTTTGTAATAGCAAAAGACTGATGCTGAAATATCAGAAATGGAGCGGCATTCTCTGACAGCAAGAAACTAACATGCTTGACAAGAAATTGGGACTGTGATCATTGCTAGTCAAACAAGAAGTCTGTTCATTCAAACCATCAAATTTACCTTCGTTTCCAAAGTTCAAGATTTATTTCATTACTGACATATTCTTTTCTCCCACTTATCAAGTTTACAAGCTTACAAAGATATATGAGTTTGATACATTTTACCAGTTAGCAACCTTTTCATTTTTATTAAGGACTAAAATACAAGGAATACAAAGTTTCTCACATTGTGTTCACATTGTCACAGTCATTTATAAAACCTACTTTGTTTAACCATCAAGTCTCCACACATTTCAGACTTTAAAGAAGTTTTTATTCTAACATCTATCAAATTTGAGCTCCCTTCAGTTTCCCCCACTATTCAATTTTATATCCTATCCAGTTTTCTCCTTAGGAAAAAAATAACACCACTTGAAAACACCGCTTGAAAATAAGATCAAACTCTTGTGAACGAAGAACTGGAATTTATCTAGTTTTCCTAACATTAAATACAGTTGATACTTGATGTACTAATGTTGGTCACTCTCCTTGAATACTACGTTTTTTCAAATTTAGGAGATCAAATAATAATTTATCACATAAAAAATAACACTCTTTGAAACAGAACTACATATAATGGAAAAACACTTAGGCTTCACATGTATTTTGAAAATATTTATGAAATAAATGCTAAATGAATACAAACTTCATTTTGTATACTGAGTTCTTAAAATACAGTAGAGATTTATTTTAATGTCACTATAATGAATGATGTTTATCTGTTCTTAAGTAAAGCTAAAAGTCATTAATTAAAAATAATTTAAAGTACTCTTCATTTTAAGTATCGTGTCATCATTAAAAAATCAATTAAAATCTGATGCTGTATTTTTCTGGAGAATTAAGTTACTATACATATATATGCTTATATATTTGCTGAGTATAATATCAAAGTTTAATTCATATTTTTCATAGGATAGCTTAAAAAGAACTCTAACATAGTTAACATCTAGTTTAGCATTTTGGCAGTCATATAATACAGAAGCAATGGGGAAATGAATCATTAATAGAAAATTGTGCTTTTTAAAATCATGGATGTCAGCTCAGTTACACTGCACTGTGACTGTAACTTTTACAGAAATCCTATTCCTTAAATACAAAATTATAAAATAGTTATCTGCTTTGGAACCTTGGAAAATTGTTTTTCATTCAGATTAGTTGATGTTTAATTCTATTTTTTTTCAAAATGATCACTAAACATATGGTTGAGAAAAACCAGTAGAATATTAAATTAATATAAATTAGATATATTTCATTCCGAATGACATGTATTCTATGAGCATCTCCTGGACTTTGGAATTGTTGAGTATAACTGAAAATTAAGCATTTGTAGTGCATTAGTGCCCTGCCCTGGCTCCTGTCAAGTAACATCTCTTCTTAATCAATCTTTTTTTTTTTCCTATTGGTAAAATCAGTGTGCTGGGAGTTTCAGATCAATCTATAAATATATTTTCCACTGGGATCTGCATAGGAATAGAGATGTGGCATGGAGAAAAACAGTAAGGCAACCTTTCAATAAATAAACAACTTCAGGTGTAAGCTTGTTAGGTCACAATGGTTACAATAAACAATGATGAGTTTGATGCCTTTATTGTTTTCCTACTGATTTTGTCCAGTTTTTCAGATGTGGTTCTGAACCTGACAATGATTTGCTGAAACAAAATAGGAAAGGACTGTTTCACAGAGTATTAGAATTCTTAGAATACCATTAGCACAAAATGGCAACACTTGATACTATGGCTGGAGTAAAAGATTACTGGTGTTTATTAAAGGTGATCAGTCATTTTACGAAAACTGGTCAGACATTTTAATTCAAAACTTTTATTGTTTATCTATTATGGATCAAGCAGTGTGCTAGATATTAAGAATAACACCATCTAATAAAATAAGCTTTGCCTTTAATAACTTCACATTGTGTTAAAAATAGAATACATACATACAAAAGTAGATATATGTTCTTTGATTTACAATGGTTTTGTGTCCCAGTAAACCCATCATAATTTGAAAATATATGAAGTCAACAGACACTGAATACACACTACCTATTGAACACCATAGCCTAGCAATGCCTTATCCTGTACAACATCAGTTGCTTACCCTTGAGATTGTGTGGCTGCCTAGAAGCTTTGGCTAACTGCTGCTGTCCAGTATTTTGACAGAACTGGGGGGAAAGATCAAAATTCCAATCTGTAAGTAAGCTCCTATTAAATACTTACCACTTTTGCTCCATCATAAAAAAAATGGAAATCATTCAGTCAAACCATTGTAAGTCAAAGGCCATCTGTGCATGGATATGTGTGTTATGTAGTAAAATAACAAGTGAAATAAGGAAAGATCATTGGTCAATTATTTGATTTCTCATAGTGCTCATTTGACATTTCTGAGGTAGTTTGAAAATCCTGAAGAAGCTAAGGGAATGATGACAAGGAGAGGCATATCACCTCTATGGTGGAGTATTGTACAACAGGTTGTCTCTACTTCTTTGAATTATAGGGAGTTTTGAAGAGAAAGATGTGAAGGAGTGGCATGGCAACAGCCTCTTCCATCTTTTAACATATTAAAGATATTATTGCTTTCATTGCCTGTACATTTTGAGCTTCTTTTTAACTCTAACTTTGAATGACCTTTTCTAAAACTTAAACCTTTTCTTCATTTTCTGAAAGGACACTATTTTTAATAAGTCTGTGCAATAACCCACCTTGATTTCATTCTTTTTGATAAGTGCTATTTTATTATTACTATTACGACTACCACTAGCTACCTTTACATATTAGCACCACTGTGCCTCTCATACTATTTTAATATAAAGAAATACTTGGACAAACCTTATTGGCACATTTTGCTATGATATGGTCTCAAATCCCATGTCTCATTAAAATTATTTTCTATAAGATTATATAGTTTTAGTTACCACCAGAGACTCCTAATATCATATCACTTGTTTGAGCTTCAGACATAAGTTTAGGCTGTGCACTGGATATCTCTACGTAGAAGAAAAACTTCAGACTCAACATATCCCAAACTGAAGACACACACATCAACCTCTATTAAACTCTATCCATTTTTTGTCAGTTATGTCAAATATTTTGTTGAATATTCATTTTTATTATCTTCACTTTATTCTTGCTTTTATTTACAGAACTGAAGACCTTATCACCTTCAGTGATTCAGTAGCTTCAGTTACTACAAAATACTCAAGTTTCTAATACCATAGAATTCTCATTCCTTTCTGAGGAACTCCCTTTTAGAATGGAATATGATATCACTTCAACTTAAATCTCATTGCCAGTCTATATCTTCTAATATCCATCCCTTTAGCATCTAACTACTGATCCCTGGGTGAGTTCTACTTTTTATTCCTTAAAAATTTTAGCATTGGGATTCATGTTGATTCATAAAACCTCTCCTCCCCTAGTTCATGATTTCAATATCCTGCTACATGATTTTCTTTAGGTCTTGTCCTAGCAGTTCTTTGACCTTGTTTCTCAGTACTTAGTCATCTACTAACATTGAGTCACTTACTCCTATCTGCAGCAATTCCTAGATTTGGCATAGGAATGACTTTGACTCCCATAATCTCTATTTCTAGCACACAGATTTCCATCTTCTGTCTTACCAAGTGACTTCTTATTCTCTGACTACAGCCAGAGTATGACCCCACCACAGCATCATATTTATTCTTTCATTATCCCTGACTCCTCACATCTTTTCTTTCCCTCTTTTGCCAGTTGGAGTTGCTAGACTCTCAAGTCCTTTCTCATTCTCTCCACTACTATAACTTTACTAGTATAAACCTATTCATGCTCCTATTTTCCTAAATGACTCTTTTGTAGTTTCATATCCCTGCTCAATCCTCCACTACTTCCTCTTCCACTACTGAGGGCTAATTTCTAAACTCTCAGACTTACTGAAGAAGCAAATTTAATAAAGTTTTCATAAGCACACATCATCATATCTACTTATCTGAATAAACGCTGATACAGTCTTTGCTTACTTGTGACTGAATTTCAATGGCCTGTGTGGTTGTATAAGACTAACAGTTCCATTTGTGTACAACTTTTGTCTATTCAAGGCCATTTCATCCTCTACTGTAACATTTTAAATATACACCAGCATTCATGCATAACAATTATTATTAAGCCAAACACCTCTATTTGGTTTTCTTCGTACTGACAACCCTGAAATTAGTAAAATTGTCTCCTTTCTCCCATGTTGTTATTTCTTAAAACCATTCCAATGAGAATTTTGCTCTCATTAAGTTACTCTTCCCATGAAACTACCACTGTGGAGCTCAAGCTAACTAATAATCAAACTCTTATGTTTTATTTTGCACCATCTCTGGGTGAGCTCGCCTATTGTCATAGCTACACATAACATCAGTGTACTCTGAAATTTCAAATTATAGCCTAGGTTTCTCCCCATGAAGTATTTGCTTATGTTACTGTTCTCACATAGCTTGCCTTAATCACAATATGACTCCAGCTTTTCCCACCATGATACTTCACATTTCTCTTTCTAACTTTATCTTTTACCAATACTATATGTTACTAACCAACCATCTGTTTAGTTCATTTATAAATCTCTTATGTATTCCCCCCCCCACCTCTGCTGTCCACCACCTTTTTAGAATGGTTTTAGAAACCACAAAAGTTTTTTAGGTTTCGTGGTTTTAGAAACCACAAAAGTAGGTTTTTATTTAATTTTGTTTACATGTATCTATATAGTTCATCTAGATACTGTTTAATAAAAAAGAAGCAGTAATAAAGAATGAAGAAAAAATGAAATACTGTCTTAATTTTGAAAAGGCCACCTATTTTTCAATGTGGCAGTGTGGAAGTAACATTACAGAAGATGCAGGAGACAGATGATGTCAACAACTCTAGGAAATTTACTACTATCCTGGGAGAAATAAACCAGATGATTTTATGTGAAAGAGTGGTTTCATTGCATGTGTATTTCAAGCATTTAATCAAGGTTATCTTTTTCTCTGTGGAGAATAAAATAGAACACCATTACTGTCCCTAGATTTGGGAGTGGGGAAGAAACATGCATGTAGGAGCATTGCTTAATTGGGTTGAAGCAACTTTGAGTTGCACCTTAAGGAACCATCAGTAAGATAATTTTGTTATTACCACATTTTTTCTTGGAAACCATCTTAAATATTGAAGAGAGACTGTATGTTGAATATGGACTTAATTATTTTGTTTTGGAATTTTAAAGAAATTGTGATACTAAAACTGCAGTATGGATGTTGGGTACATTTTAAGGTACACTTTTGTGTATGGTTGAAAGTCATCTTTTTCACCTTCTGTTTATTAATAGAGAATTTAGAGCCAAATTAACATCTCATAATTTGCAAATTTCCAATTTAAAAATTTATTTGTGTATGTATAATTTACATGAAATTAGTTTGAAAATTAAAGCTAGCAACACATTTTAAATACTTATAAAATATTCTCAGAACAACACATTTTAATCATTTAGCAAAATTTTTGAAATTTCATGATGGCCTCTATCCTTCCTGGTCAGTAAGCAAATATAATACTACAGGATATAAACAGACGACAGGACAGTGCATGTGTTAGAGTTACTTACAGGAAGAGAGCTGATAAAATTAGCCAAGAGGATTTATTAGGTGGACTTCCAGGGTCATAAATGGAAGAGTCTACAATGGACATTTATGTACTAAGACCCTGAGGATCCAGTAGCTGTTTAAGAAGTTGAGCACCTCAGTAAAAGAGGGATAAAATATAGCAGTAGTACAAGACCAGAGCCCTGCATCCATGAGAGTCACTGGTATGAATCTGTTTTGGATGACTGAAGAAATTGGAGACTGATGTCCATAGGCAATGGTAGAAAAAGATTAGAAAAAGATGTACCGACTCAAGCCAAATGGAGTTCTTCAGACATATGCCAACTGTCTCCTTTGTCTTTTATTCTATCTAGGCTGTAAGCTTATTGAGTGGTGCCACCCTCAATCGGAGTGGGTCTTCCCCCCTCAGTTTTCTGGCTTATAGCCAATCATCTTTGAAAACACCTCACAGACACACCTAAAACTGTGGTTTATTAATCTTTTAGACCTCTTTTTTTTAACTCAAGGTGACACACCACAATTAATGGTCACAGAGAACATCATATTTTATTCATAATATATTGCTTCTAGTGTTCAACATAAAGAAGGAGATCAGCAGTACACTGGCAGGCTGCAAGAGCAATTGGAGGGCCACATTAAACCACTGAAAGTTCTGGGGAAATATGGTGGAGATATATTTTATTGGACATAAAATTGAATTTATATGGGCTTCTGACTCTGTCTCAGAATCTCAAAACTCAAGGTGCTCAGGAAAGCATCAGGATGCTGGGGATTTAGTTCAGTGGTGCCGCATCTGCCTCACAAGCATCAAGGTCCTGAGTTTGATCTCTGGTAACAAAAAAAAAAAAAAAAAAAGGGAGCATCAGAGTTTGATGAAGGCAGATCTATGTTTTGAACTTAACACAAAGAGTCTGAGAAGTATTTGGAGAATGGATTATGGTTCAACAAATATGAGATGTGGTTGAGGCATAATGAATAGGGCACCTGGTACAGGAGAGCTCTGAGGTCACAAATGGAGAAGGGTTAAGGGTATGAAATAAATAGGCAGTCACTCAAACTATATTATGTACAGAAAACATGCATTACTCATGATTCTCTAGGTCTATGTGTAGTAAATTATTTTCTTTCACAAGTCAGTTTATGAATGTATGAATTTTGGGAATGTTGACTGAATTCCAACTCTTTTCCAGCTTTCCAGCTGTATCTAGCTTGTGTTTACAGGTATAACTTGTACATTTTTACAAGGATGAACACCTTTTAAATAAATATTTTAAGCATTAGAAAAACATTTCAAAACCAAATGTTCATAACAAAATTGTATCTCCACACACAGTGATTACAGAGAAGAATCTCAATCATGGATAGAAAGAGTTTCAATTTACTACATTACTCCATCTATCTTTCTCTCTGCCATAAACTCTTCCCCGTATTAAAGCTATTAAATGTAATTTAACTTAGTCAGAGACTTTGCATCTTAACTTAAAAAGACCATATTAACATCATTGAATTCATTAGGAATACAAAATATAGTGTTTTTAAGTTAAAAATCAGTTTTTCTACAGAAGTGGAGGCCAAATTGGAGGCCATTTGTAATGCTCAGTGTACCACTACACACATATGGGAGTGCCTGAGCTTCTGCAACTGGCTGAACAACGCACCAATCAATGCAGGTAACCACCTCACTGATTCTCACCTTCTGACTCCCTTGCTTTCTCCACAAGTGACCACTGCCATCATTTCAGTATTTCCAACTTGTGATGCTCTAATTACCAGAAGTCAGAATCCAGATTTATGTTTGTAGGGCCCAGATTAGAGTGACAATAAAGGTCTACATCTTATATTCCAAACATTGAAAAGGTCTAACACTCTCTAAAATTGACAAATAAATCCTTACCATACCTAGAATTATTTCAGGTTAAAAATGCAGAATTTTGGAATTCTAAGTTTCTCCCACCAGAATATGAAAAGACAATAGAAGCCAGTGCCACAATCATCGCCCCTCTCCTTTTCATTCATTCATATATATTCATTCATATATATACTGGATATTGAAACCAGAAAGCATTGAGGTGCATCCTCAGCTATTCCTATTATTTTTTTAAAATTTGAGACAGGATCTCCCTATTTCCCAGGCTGTCCTCTAATTTTTGGTCTTTCCCCTTTAGCCTCCTTTGTAGTTGTGAGACATGGAGATCATCATATTCAGTTCTTCTCATTCCATTTTGATCACAGTGTGCAAATCATATTTATGTGGCCACCTTGTTTCTGCATGCCAAACTCTTATTAAACTCATGAAAGAAGTCAGAAGCTGCTCCTTGTCTAACCTCGTGTTTAGTGATTGAACTTTAGTTGGGAAAGCTCTGGAAGTGACCTTGGTCATCTGGACAAAGGATTTGGGGGGCAGTTAATTCCCTTTTACAGCATAGAATGGTTCTCTGGAAGATAAATTATCTAGGGCATGGTCTAGAAGGGGAAGGTATTGGATCTAGGTGGACATGTCCCTTAACTATTGGGGTGCTTGGATTCAGGAGAAATAAACCTTGGCACAGGCAGTTGGGGACCTTAGAATTCTACCAAGGCTTAAAGATGATATTTTTTACATCTTTGGTTTGAAAGTCTTTTTTAAAATTAACTTTATTGGTACATTTTGGGTATACATTCTGATGACATTCATCATTGGGAATTTGTACCTGTACATGATAAATCTTAGTTCTTATTTTTTCCCGTTCACTTTCCCTCCCTCCCTTCCACCTTCCACCCCGCCCTATTTACAAAAACTTTATTTCAGTTTTTTTCCTTCTTTTCTCACATTTTTTTCTTTCACTTCTTTCCTTTTCTCCACATTCTCTACTTCCCGTACCCCTTAGTGGAAGTATATTTATTTATCTCATTAGGGGGGATAACAGAGTTGGAATTATATTAAATTTTAATTCTGAATTTTAAATATTTATAAATGAGTAGCACTATATTGCTTGTTACTATACTGCTTTATTGTTCTCAGTAATGTCATATTAATGAATACAATACTAATATTTATATAGTGGTTTTAAATCTATATTAATATGTCCAACAAAACCTTTATGAAAATATACATATTATCTATCACATACAGAATAAATACCTATGACAACCATCAATATTGTAGCTCTTGCTTTTCACCCTCTTTTATCTATCCCTTTACATAAATTTCTAACATTTTCCTTCTAGTGCAAAGATGCCTCTGAGTGAGGAGTAGTAATGGAATATTTATGAAAGGAAACATTTACCAGTGTAAAATTTCTGAAGAGTTGAATTCACATAATTTGTTTAGCTAGCAATAAAATATAATCGTTTCTAGAAGTGCTTGTATAGATACTTTGCTTATAGTAAGGGTGTAGTTAGTTACTTCACACAGAAGAATGGGAAAGTACATTAAAGAAGGTAGCTTTGAGGAAAAAAGAAATTTATTTTAATCTCCTTGGTTGAGTTACATCTCCAAAGTAACAACTATAAGAATGAAAAATTTAATGCAATCAAAATAGTTTAAAATCTCATTTAAATTATAGAATCCAAAAGTTGAATCAATACAATTTAAATGAAACCATATTGTCTTTAAAAATTACTTGTTAAATTTTTCTTCACAGTAGAATGCTTATTTTGACTTATCAAGATTACCTTATATTATCAAAAATATTCTAATCAAGTGATTCTTTTTTCCTCAGATGTGATTTATATCTTCTTTGTCCAAAGTTGGATTGATGTGATTTTACTCACCATATTCACATTATTGTTGTTAAGCTTTAATCAGCCTTAGTAAATTTCATAAGTATATAGACAAAAATGTAATAAAAAGGTATGACTTACTATTATCAGTACTATAAAGAGAAAATTGGGGAGAATTGAATTTGTATATATATATCATACAATCTAGGGGAATTCAAATAAGAAAAGCAAAATGGTTACATGAATTAGTTTGTCTTAAATAACTTAGTTAATTTATACTTCTATAACTAGGAAGAGATACTTTTGTCTACTTTCATGATTGGAAATGCAAGTTTACAGAACCCTTTCTGTGTACCAGGCACATATTGGATATTGTTCAAAGAAATGTTGTATATTAACTGTTCTGTTGAAGTTATTTAACAACATAAATCGATTATGTAGAAATCTCGGGTATTCAATATAAGTTAGATGACAGCAAAGTATTACAAGACAAAAGAAAATGCATGTTATATTTGATGGCCTTGATAACTAAAAACAGTAAATCAGAGGGTCAGAATCTGTAACTAACCTTAATACAGTGGACCCTTGAGTTACAACCAGCTTAACATAAGATTGGATTATGACTTGAATTTTAGTTTTAACTGACGAACAAAGTCTTGAGTTACGACCCAAATGCAGGCCATTTGTGCTTCCAGATGGTCTCAGATACAGATTTAACCCTTAAAGAGTTCTGGAAGGAACATTACAACATCTTTACCATTGTGGGGTTAACTGAGAAATCCTGGGCCAATTTCTCTCTAAGTACATTGAGATATTCCTGTATATAGGAGAGAGACTTTGAAGGATGTGTAGAGGATCCTGAGCCTTCAATTGACCAACTTGAGTTACAACCAGCCCTTGCCAATGAATTTAGTTCATAAGTCAAGGGTACAGTATACCTTGGTAAATAAGAGTACATTCTGAGAGAGACAGGTTGGCTTCCAGATTCCTCCCCTAATTCAGAATCTACCATTGAGATTCTATGAAAAAAAGTGTAATAGCAATATGGAAGATAAGTGGAATAAATAAGTGCAGTATAGTTATGGTTAATGAGCAGGTTGGGTATGAGATAGGTAAGGAGATTCAGAAAGAGTAAGGCTAGTATATCGCTCTCTCATTATAGTCTCTGTTCCACTGATATGTTAGGAACACCTGGAGAACTCTTAAAAGCATGAGCTAAGATCAATTATATCAATAAGAATGAAAATTGAGAAAGAGGAATTAGAGGAGGAGGGAGGGCAGTGGGAAGGAAAGGTAAGCAGATTAGAAAGAGAAACAATCCATGTCATGTACATGTACCCACACCTCAAGATAACAGTAACTTTCATATATTGGAAACATGTATTTTTAAAAAGCCAATAATTGAATCCTATAATGTTTTCAGACTCATTGATAGTGGGTTCCATGCAATTTTGTTTATATTTAAAAATGCTCTGGAGTCAGCATTTAGCAAAGCTGATTAAGAATTGAGATAGAAATTGGTAGGAGAGTCCTGCCCACGGCACGGTGAGGTCCTGGGAGTGGCTTGGAGCCCTGCCTTCATCTGGTGCTCCATTTAGCCGCTCAGGTGCCTGCAAGGCCCAATTCCATTCCCCGCCCTTCCGGCTCTTCTGCTATCTGGTCCCACACTACAGAGGCACAGGGATTATACTTCACATAGTTAAATGTGATAGATGAATAACTACCACAAATTGTCATTTTCTAAGAGGTACTTTATGAATACTGTGTTGCTGATTGTATCATTTAGGCAAAGGTGTTGTGATTGTTCTAATCACTTGTCCTTCCTGGTATAATGAAAATGAGACAGCCTCAGAGCCATTAGAGACTCAAAACCTAAAGACCAGCTATATCTGGAAGACACCTCTGAGAACCAACCATTCCATAAGTGTTCTAAAAACATCAACAAAGATACTTACAATAAACAACTTCAAAGTACCAACCCAGGAACTAAACCAAGGACAGTACCAAAAATAAAAAAGAGAAGGCATTTAAGTAAGGAACAAACTCAGACTTTCACCCCACAGAAAGCAAATTCTGGGGGAAATGAGGTGGAAAAATCAGATAATCAACCACCTGGACACCCTGAACTGATAGCACAGGAAGTAACAAAGCAGATACATGAGGCTCTAGAAAAATTCAAAGCAGAAACAATCTCCCAGATAAATACAGAGATGGTGAGTAGAGTGAAAGACATGATTAGAGGCTCTAGAACAGAAACAGATAAGAAAATAGACAAGATCAGAAACATGCTGGAAGCCATGAATGCCCAGCATATGAAAGAAATGGAAATCATGATTGCCCAACATAAGAAAGAAATGGAATCCATGAAACAGATTCAAACAGATATTCAGGAGATTGAAAATTCCATTGAAAGCATGCAGAACAGACTAAGAGAATCTGAAGACAGAATATCAGATATAGAAGACAGAATCGTAGTTAAGGACCATGAAAACAGGGGTTTCTTAAAGATAGTAAGGGACCATGAGAAATCAATCCAACAGTTGCTAGATGATGCAAAGAAGAATAACATAAGACTGATAGGAGTCCATGAAAAAATGGGAGAAAGTACAATTGACATAAAAAACTGTTCACAGAAGTAATAGTAGAAAACTTCCCTGACAGAGGTGGAGAATTGGACACACAGATAAGTGAGGCATATAGAACTCCACCCAGCCACTATAAAAAAAAAATCTACAAACAGACATATAATAGTCAAGATCCCAGAAACCCAACAGAAGAACAAAATTCTACAAGCAGTTAGAGAAAAGAAACAAATCACCTA
>NW_004624772.1:607061-626074 GCF_000247695.1 Heterocephalus glaber
ATAAAGAAGATGTGTTTTTTTAATAAAATGGAGTACTACTCAGCCATAAAGAATGAGAAACTAGAGTCATTTATAGCTAAATGGATGCATATTGAAGCCACACTATTAAGTGAAATAAATAGGGCACACATGTAAATACTGAATAGTATCTCTAGTGTGAGAAACTGAAATCGTACATAAGGATGAAAATGATTAAAATGAATAATTGATATTTTGAAATAGGAAAAGGTAAGGGGTAGGGGTGGCCAGAGGGAAAGGGGAAAGAGAAGAAAGGAAAGGAAAAATTATGAGAAAGAAAAAAAAATTGGAAACAAAGTCTATGTAAATAAGGAAGGGTGGTGGGGGTGAAGGGCACGTAGGTAATGGGGGAAAAATAAGAACTAAGATACGTTCAGGTAAAAACACCCAATGATAAATGTAAATGTATTGTATACCTAAAATGTACCACTTAATATATAAATTTAAAAAAGAGCTGAAATTGGTAGGAGACTGCGAATGGGTCCAAAGTCTTCAAACAGAAATTGCAGAAGTTCTGATGGTACAATTAATAAGAGGTGATATACACTCATTAACTAAGAAAGTAGGACAATAAAAGTGGTATATAAAATATTTCCTGTATTATGAGGACAACTATGGATCTATAAATATATGCTATTTAAAATACAAAAGTATGTTAAGTAGATTTTACATGCAGTCTTGTAAATATTTGTACGTAGGGTAGCAGTGTTTCAGACAAAATATTTTACTTTCTTCAATGTCCTAATGACATTTCAATCAATATTTTTAAAAATAAAATTTGTGATATTACTAATTTAACAAAGGAAGTACATTGAAAATTCTAAAGTATTTTTAAAAATTTTGTCTTACCAGGAGGATACATCATTGCAGTTAACATTTGACCAGGAATTATTAGTAAATAACTCATGGAAAGAAACTAAAAGAGACCGCACTTCTTTATAGGAATTGATTTTATTTTCTGATGCAAAGAATGATCAAATTTCTTACCTTTTTTCCTTAGTAATGCTCAATGCTACACTTTTTTTCTGCTCATTAAACAAAGTCTTCCCCTGGTTCCTTCCTTCCTCGATTCCTAACACTTCGAATATTTACAGCAGATTTTAATGAGCAAGTGTTTAATTAACCACTGTTTTTTTTGTGTTCAGGAAAATTCTGAAGATGTTAGAGATGTAAAAAGACAGAGCAACATCATAAGGTTATAAATTGCATGGAATTTGAACATTTATGAGCCTGAATTCAAGCATTACCTCTATCTCAATTTGTACCCATAGCACCATCCACATCATTCACACACCCTGCCCTGTCTTACTCTCTGAATTTGTTTGTCTGTTTCCTCTGTTTCAAAAATATGAGATCCATAATAACAATGCTACATCTACACTATTGAAAACATCAGACTAAAATTGGTTCCTAGAAAATACTTAAACATATCTATTAATGAGAGAATTCAGAAACAGTGTCTCAGTGGCACTTGACTCCATGATTACTCCCGCCTCTATATTTTTACTTGAGGTTGTACAGTCAGTAAATTGCAATGATTGGATTTAAACACTGTGCTTATATGATTCCAAATGCATGCTGGTATTATTTGATTTTTAAGGCTGCAAAGCATGCTCCTATCTCTTAGACCTTTCCATTTGCCATTTACTTAGCCTGGAATGCTTCTCTTGAAGATAACAGGATGGGTTTTCCTTTAGCTCTTTGCTCAGGTGCCAGAAAATTAAAACCAGCATGACTGAGATAGTGTGTAACCGGATGGACTTTTTCTCTAAGTAAGTGAGATAGAAAACATTTTGGAGAGTTTGAACAAGGAATGGCATTACCTATTATTTTTTATGATACCAGTGTATTACTCAGCTTTGCTGTTGCTGAAACACAATACCTCACACCACTTAAAGGAGGAGAGAACTAAACTGGGTCGGAGTTTCAGAAATTCAGCACTTAGTCAACTGGCTCCAAAGCAGAAACACAGGAGAAGGGCATTGTGGAGCAAAGATGCTTAATTCGTGGTAACTGTGAGACAGAACCGGAGAACAGAGCCAGAGGTCACTCCACAGTACCAAGGACCACAGGACTACAGTACTACTATGACCCGCCCAGGTATACCCAGCAGTACCCTTTTCTAAAACCCTCAGTGGTTCCCAATTCAAACAAGTGGATACAGTTAAGCCTAACCATCACACCTGGGCATTGAACCTAGGGTTTTCACAATGAGCTTTATTCCCAGCTATTTCTATTTTATATTTTGAGTCAGGGAACTTATGATCTTCTTGCCTCAACTTCCTGAGTAACTGTGCTTACAAGTGTGTGCCATTTCACCCGCCTTGGTTGACTTTCTAAAATCAACACTCAAAATTAGGAAATGCCAGAAGCCAAGTCAGAAATTACTGAATTACTTCAAAAGAAAAAAAAAACTGCATTGATACAATATGAAGTGTAAAGTACTTAAGTCTAAAGTATGAAGAGGTTGGAGTCAGATCACATAGTGGTTATACCAGAAATGAGTTTTATTGCAGGAATGCATGTGCTATAAAGGTGAAGAGAGGAATTGTGGGTGATTCCTAGGCTTTGGACTTGTGAATAGATTTGTCATTTACTCTGATCCAGAGAAGTACACAGGAGTTGATACAGGGTGGAGGAGATATCAGGAGATCAGTTAAATTCATGTTAATTTAGATCCCTATTAACTATCCAAGGGGTTTTGTGAGTAAGTAAAAGTAAACCCAGGTGTAGACTCAGTAAACAGGTCTTGACAGGGTAATTACATTTAGAAGTCATCAGAATACAGATCATATTTAAAATGTCTAAACGAGATTGACAAAGGAGTGAATATTGGTTGAGAAGAAAAGAAATATTAAGAGTGAACCCAGGGAGATCAATGTTCAAAAATTGCAGCGATTAAGAAAAATAGTAAGAGGACTCAGAAATGAACCTGAGATAAGGAGAAAAAAACAGGAATTTGGTATGTCCTAAAAGCCACATTCCAAGGTGGAGGGAGTGATAGATTGGCTCATAACTACTAATAACTAATAAAAGGAGGCAATAAGAACTACCAGAATCAATCTACTTCTACCTGCACATTGTCATTTTCTCCTATCTTATACATTTCTCCTGATTCATATTTTATACATGGTTGGAAACACAGTTAATAGAATGCATGTACTTCATAAGTTTTCCACAATGGCAACAGAAAAAGTTCCTAGGTTTCAGTTCAAAATGTCTTGAGAAATGTGACTACTCCTGCATGCATTTACTGTGGCCCCTCAGAAAGGAATGTTTAAGAAGAAGGAGTAAGATTTGGTATTCTTTCCATTGCTATCGTTACACAATATATGCCATAGTGGAGGAGCATTTTTAAGATGAAATTATGTATTTTTAACAAAGTTTATTAGCTAATAATATTTTTACTATGTATATAAATTTTCATTTGCTTTTTCTTTCTCTAAGAAGGAATAAGGACTTACAATTTTTTTGTATTAGTTCTACTGTTACAAATGTAAGGACCTTAATCTCTTTTCAAATTAAGTTTTCAGTACTCCAAGTAAAAGGTGTTTGGGGCTTTAAGGTTTCTAAATAATTCTTGATGCTTCTACCTTTGGTCATATAAACCGATATTATTAAGATACTCTCTAACTTTTCAACCTGTTCTGTCTCACTGAAGCTTGAATTTTTAGTTCACAAAAGTTATGATAGGGAGGCAATATTATTATTAAATTTCAAAGAAACAATACAAAAGCTGCAAACAAACCATCAAAACCAAACCAAACATCTTTTTTTGTGTGTGTGAAATTAAACACCTTATTCAAAGTCATATAGGTAATATGGGTTAAACTTTACATGTAGCTCTGTTTAATATTAAAATATATTTTTTGTCAATATGAACACATCTAATTTGATTTTCATTAACTATTTAAATTATGTGGTTAATCTACTGTTAATATCTGGTATTATCTCTTTTCATAGAATCCATTTGTTAATCTCATGTCACTGGCTAACATGAGACTGAGATTTAGCTTCAGCTCTAAGATGCAATGGTGACAGGAGGTTTGCATGATGTTAGAGGGAAAGCATGTTTTAAAATGAAAGAGACTATATTAAAATCTTGACAAGTAGTTATAGCCTTGTCTATTTTCTGTTGTTGTAACTGAACACTAAACACTAGATGATTTGTGAAAAGTAGAGGTGTGTTTAGTTTATGATTCTGGAAGCTGGGTTTAAGAGGATAGGGTTAGCATCTGCTCAATATCTGCTGAGAGTCTTCCTGTGGTATCAAGGCACAGATGAGGGCATTGGATGGGAAAACTGAGCAGATATGGTAGATCAGATGTCTCTACTTCTTATAAAGCCACTAATGCAATTGGGGGCCTCATGATCATGTTTTCATTTAATTTTAATTACCTCTTAAAGACTTGACCTCCAAATACCATTAACATGACTTTGAGGATTTAGCTCCAGCATGAGTTTTGGATGGGACAAATACCCAGATGACAGCACTGAGTACATTTACATACAATATTTAAACTCTAATGTTTTTGTGTTCTCATCTCCAAATTGAGTTCATGAAATTGTGGATTAAATCAGATGACAAATATAGCACCTGCAACAGTTCATGATGTTCATGTATGCTAAAAGGTACACACTTAACCTATAAACTACAGAAAAAGAAGTAGAGGATTACATTGCTTTCTTACTAGAAAAAATCTATCTTAGAATATTTCTAAAATTCTTAGATCCTTATCATTCACATGGTTTAAGTAGGGAAGATGAACTGGTAAGTATCAAGATTTTCAATTCTATATTGGTCTTTTGTAACACAACATCTATGTTCACAGTTACAGTGGAAACAAGACTTAGCTAGCACCTTTATGCATTAAGTACAAATAGGAGCTATTCATTAGAATTGTTATAAGCAAATCGCTCAGGTATCTCATGCAGGATTCAAACTCTCTTATGCAAATAGAATAGTAACTGATGCTGCATCAGTTATTCAAATTTGGCCTTGGTCTTTCCCTGTGAGAGGTTTGGAAAATTGGCTTACCTTCAGGCTCATGTTACCTTGAAAGGCTTATGATCAGACTGGGTCTTAAGGCAGCAAATTATTACTGGTTATCATTAACTTGTACACTACACTGAAGAATTTTTGGCCCTTGGTCTAAGATGAGCTGAACCTATGGCAACCAGATTAATTTTCTTCATAGATGTTAGGCTAAGAGAAATTAGAAAAGGAATAATAGCTATTCATTTTGGATTCTGTAGTTTATGTGCACAAGATGATCAGAGAATATCTGGATAGGTTAATGTGTCATATAGTGTGGAGAAAGTTAAATTTCAGAAGGATGAACTAAAATATATCACTAAAAGCCAAATTATTTGATATAAGTGATTGACTAGATTAACACTGAATAGCTTTTGGATTGTCTGGAAATTACAAGTCTCTGGAGTTCATGTACTTTAATAGGAGAATTTAAAGTTTTCCTGTTTTTCTGCTGAGTGTGGAAGATTCAAAATAGTGAAAGGATGCAGCATAGATTTTCCTCATTTCATTTCTGCTGTCATGGACAAGAGCTGAACTCAGTGAATTAATTTTCTCTATCCCTGATAAGTTCCACTGAAACTAAAGCTGAATATGTCATATAATGATTTAAAGATAATATATTAAGTCAGGAACTTTTAATAAGATATAGCTCTGTGAAGATTCAACTGCTTGTTATTTTGAATATTTTGTTTTTAGAATGTTCAAGGTGTATGGTGCTCACATTCCTGAATGTAAATTATACTGGGAGTTTTAATTAAACACAAAAAGGCATGACTGATTTTTTAAATCTGATAAACACTACTACTTACTATAATAATGATTTGTGATGAGTTTAGTAGATATCCCTAATATAAAAAAAGATGTTCCCAATTTATTAAAATACATAACGTAAAATCTGAAGCATCATCATATATTTTAAATCTAAACAGCTTTGTTACTAATGTCTTTGATTACTAGGAATAATTCTGAAATTCAATAGAATTCAGCAAAGGAAATCCACTGAGTGTATTATATAGTTAATAAGTTCAAATATAATGAACATCTGGATGACAATTTTTAAAATCAACACACAAGAAAATTGTATAATTAAGAATGAGGTAAGTGGAAGTTCAAATTGTATTGTTGTTGAAATATAAATAAAAAGTAAATCACACAGAGAATGAGTTCTGGTAAAGGAGAAATAGTTTGGATCACACCAACTTTTCTATAATTTTAACTTTTGAACTATGGGGAAAATTCTTTTATGAAGTGGAGAATGAACAAAGTAAGTTAAAAGTGAAAAGGATACAATCCATAAAAAAATTCCTGTGAGCTATTTACTCTTAGATAGCTTTTAGTTGAGAGCTTGCTCCAGTTCATAAGTAATTGAGTAGGTAGAACTTAATTTGTAAAGTGTAATCCTCTGGGTTTAAATGTTTGGGTTGTTCCATTGGCTGGAAATTGAAAGGTAAGGAGTAATTTGAGGAGGAAACCACAGAGAAAGAGACATCCTAGCATCTAGATAGAAACTCATTTCAAGGTCTTGAGTGACCCCTGAATTACATAAATGTAGAAGACTCTAAGAAAACTGGTGGAAACAAACACCAAGGAGACAGAAAAACTCTAGCAGTGATTTCATTTCTTTTAGCCACAGGAGGCAGAACTTGGAATTTGAGCTCTCCAGTAAGAAAAGCTTGGTAAAAAGGTTGAACTTTCCCAAAATTGACACTATGGAGATTCCTTAAAAAAGCTTAAAATAAAAATTCCATTTCACCCAGTTATTCTCCTTCTAGTTGTCTTCCTGAAAGAATTAAATACATCATATTGCACCAATACAAGACTATGCATGTTTATAGCAGCACTATTCATGAAAAATCTATCATGGAGTGCCTTGTAAGTCCATCAACAGGTGAGTAAAGAAAATAGGGTATTTATACACAGTGAGATACTATTCTGTTACAAAAGTGGATAAATTTGAGTCATTTATAGGAAAATAAATGCAACTTAACTCCAAATGTTAAGTGAAATAAATAAGAAACAGAAGCCATAAAAACATATGGTTTCTCTTATGTGAGACACCAAAAATATAAATAAATCAAAGAGCAAAATAAAAGCCAATAAAAAATAAGGAGGTAGATCTTTGGGAAGTGATAAGAGTACCAAAAGATAGAAACAAGAGGAGGTAGTGGAGGGGAAGGGAATATAAAGGAATTAAGATGTAAGATGTATCAAATGCCCAAAGTGAATGTATTCATTATGTACTACCAACATATACTAATAAAAAAGAAGTTGAAAGTGAGCATTCATTAATTTAACTGCCTTTAAAAATATAAAGCAATACTTTTCCAGAGACTCTATAATTTAGTTTTTAAATATTTTATTCACAATATCTGGTATAAATTAAATACACAAAATGGGAATGAACATGAATTTTTCTCTCATATTTAAAAGAAAATAAGTCTAAGAAGCATATATACCTGTGACTCTAAACTAGAACTAGTAGATAAAAACTTCAAAGTAGCTAAATTAATTTTAAAATCTTGAAGGAAATTGATATAGTAAGGTATATGTTTGGGAATCTCAGAAAACTAGATTTCATGGGGGGAGATAGAAGTTTTAATATTTGAATTTCAATATCTGAAGTGAAAATTTCACTTATTGCTATTTATAGCACTTTGAAGAAGATAGAGAAATGGAAGAGATCAAACAACTCCTGGGAAAATAGCACATATCCAAGAAAGAGAAAAGATAAAATAGAGGACAAAGTACAGAGAAAAGAAAGATAAAAATAGTATCAATTTACAGAGAGATATGCAATGTTGAAGCAAAAAAGCTTGGGGAACCCTGGCTTTAAATAAAAACAAAGAAAGTAACACATAGGTATATCATAGTCTAGATGCTTAAAATTAATCAGCCACTATGGAAATCATTATGGACAATCTTCAAAAACTAAAAATAGAACTACTATATGATCTAGCTATATCACAACTTGGATATAACCAAAAGAACCAAAGTCAGTATAATAAAGATATTCCTACATGCACATGTTTATCAGTGCACAATTCACAAAAACCAAGTTATAGAACCAACCTTTTCCCCATAGATAAAGAAAATATTGTGTATATGCACAATGGACTATCAACCATAAAGAAAAAATCATATTATTTGTATAAAAAGTGTTGGAACCAGAGATCATCATCTTAAACAAAATAAGCCAGACTTAAAAAAGATAAAAATCACTTGTATTCTTTCAAATGTGGAAGTTAGGAATAAAGAAAAAATGATATTAAAGAAGATAATGAATACAACAAGAGAAGCAGGGGACAAGGGGAGTGGGTAAAGGCTTTTACGGGGAAAATAGAAATTTTAATAAGAAAAAAATAAAGATGAGATAGGCAATAAAAAAGCCAGAGGGGGAAAGCATAATCAAAAAGAGAAACAATAACATAAATAATAGCAATTGATTATTTCAAAATGCCTCACTTCAGCCTTCATTTTTGAAGGATAATTTTCTGGGTGTTAGAATTTAAGTTGAGAATTTTTATTTGCTGCCCCCAACACATTAACAACCTACTCTTTACTTAGAGAAGACATGGCATCAGATGTAATAGTGTGGGAAAATACAGTTTTACATTTAAAAAAAAAATAAGAAATTGAAAGCTTAAAACAGAAGTTATAATGTTCAGTTAAAATGTTTGTAAATGTGAAATATTATGACAATAGTGCCATAAAATGGTGCATTTATAAATACTTTGACAAGGCTCTTGTATTGTAATTGAAATGATAAAAATATTAATTATAAAGACTGAAAGCTAAAGAAAGTGATTTTAATCCTTACAGAAGCCATTAGAAAGTACGGAGTTCCACTTGATGTTACTAGAGCAATTTTAAAGTAATGATAATATTTAACTAACTCAAAATTTCTGATCATTAAAAGTTAGTTATTAAAATGGAAATACAATACAAACACTTAGAAAATACAATAAAACCTTGGATTATGAGTATCTTGTTCTGTGAGTGTTCTGCAAAAAAAAGCAAATATTTCTAATAAATTTTAATGTGATAAATGAGCAATATCTTACTGTATAAGCAATGTGTGCAGCCAAATGTCACATGATCAGAACTGAGCCAGTGGTCCCTCTCCCTCACTCTGACTCCCTCTACCCGCCCCCGCGCCGCTGGCTGCAGGGTTGTGTGGATGATCCTCTTCCAAGAGCAAGAGATTATGCAGGAGATCCTTTCTGCAGAGGAGGAGAAAAAGGCAGATTAAAATGAGATTAGGTAGATGTGTAAAATGTGGGAAACACTGCGAAATGTGTAGAAAAGAACCACCCAAATAAGGGTGTAGCAGTGGAAAGAATCTGTTTAAGGACAGTGCAAAGTTACATTTCCACAAAATCCTCAAAAGGTGGCAAAAACTGTAAGATTGGGTAATTTCTTCTTTAAAGCACAAAAAGAAAAAGATCTCCTTGAGCCAAAAGATAGCAGTGATTCCCTTAGTGAGAGTGAAAGTCATTTTACATAATAACCCTCCTCTCTCTTGTCTCCCTAACAGCAGCCATGAAGGTTTTCAAAAGGTAAGTGGAGGTTAATTTATTTATTTTTCTTTATTATTTTGTATTATATTACAGTGTTGTAATCATATGAATATTTCTGGATTGTGGAATGAATCATCTGATATTCTGAAGGGGAAATTTGCTTTGCATACAAGTGTTTTGGATTACAGGTATGTTTATGAGGTGAATTATGCTCAAAAACCAAGGTTTTACAGTATTTACAATACCCTATGAAAGACATATCCAAAATACAGGTATAATAGATAATGTGAAATAGGAAGAAAAGGGGCAAAGGGGAAGGACAAGTGGGAGGGGTAGGGGAAAGGAAAGAAGGGAATGGAATTAATATGAGAAAATGAAAAATGGGAAACAAAGTCTTTGTAAATAGGGAGGGATAGAGGGGTTAAAGGGAGGGCAAGAGAAGGGGAAAAAAAAAGAACCAAGAACATATGTAAAGGTAAAGCATATGCAAATTTCCAATGATGAATATCATTATATTGTACACCTAAAATGCACCAATAAAAGGATACACAAAGAAATAAAATATATATTGCACTGTTAATAAGCAATAATAAACTATTGGCACCTTAAAATGTATTAATTGTGCACCCTACGAACTAGCAATTCCACTCTTAAGTGTTTAATATTGGAAGCAAATTTTCACAAAATAGATTGTTATTCAGTCTATATCACCAACAGATGGAAGACAACAAATCCAAGTGAAAGAAGTCGTTGCATTAAATATAATGCAAAAAATGGGAAATGCATTGTGCTTACTTGATTTCATATTTCTTCAGAAGAGGGGTTGCGTATCTATATTTATCTATAACCATGTAACTATGTAGATAGATATAAATTTAAATATAAATACATATGTATTTGTATATGTATTTAGTTTCTATTAAATATCTCAATTAAAATTTTTTTAGTCATATTTCATCTCTGTGCTTATCACTGAGTGAATTTAAAAGTATGGATTTATTTCCTATTTGCCAAGTAAAGTTGCTAGCATCTCTTTTTCTGTTTTTCTATTTACAAATGAGAATTACAGTAGGAGATAATTTTATAGTGCTTGTACTTAACACATTGATAGAAAGAACTAATAACATTACTATTTTATACAAGTTTTCTATTATATAAATTTATTATAAATTTTCATTTTATTTTTCCAATTAATTTTATTGTTTATGTGAAGGATTCTTTTTATCCTTGCTTAAAACCTATACTCTTAACAGGAAGGTTTTAAATCAAACTCATATCTTATTTCCACAGAAATTATTCAATCTGCATGGAACAATAAATTTAAAAGAAAAATAAAGGAGTACAGAATTAAGACCTTTGTCTGATAATTTGATTTTATTCCAAGAAATTATATTTGCACTTTGTTATAAATTCAGAAAAAGAGGGTATATGATAAAAATATAATTCAGAATTCTACCAAATTATTGTGTCAATTCTTTAAAAAATTGAATTTCTTAAAGCATCACATATCTATAGAGGGTTAAAACTGACACTGGTGGAACCACATAAAATAGGAATAATGGCTTATTTATCATCTTTTATGTATAGTTAATTATCTGGCTCTCATTTACTTCTACAAAGAGATTGAACAACCTCTGGAAGATTTAGCCTGAAGTTTGGACTAATAGACTTACATCCTACAAGTCATCCAGTATCCTTGGTCAGACCAAAGACCTTTGATTGTCTGCATCTGTAAACATCAAAGCAAGTTTACATGTATTTGAACACCTTGTGGCTGGATAATTATATTCATGTTTTCCGTAATTGTAAGTATCTTCATCATGGTCATCATTCCAGATTGGAAGAATTCTTTTTTTCCTTTGCTTCTCAGTGATCTTAATATTTTGTGAAAGTGTGTTCATATTTTACCAACCAATGTTTTTAAGTATCTTCTCTCAGGCACTGAGCAGGGCACTAGGGATGTGTGAATGAAAGACAGTCTCTTACTTGACAAGCTTCACATTCTGTTAATATCAGAGAGCAGAGAGACAAACAAATATGTCCCTGATAGTGTAATATGTGCTAATTTAAACATATGGACCAAGTGCAATGGTATGCAGAGCAAGGTCATATGAAACAGCCTGAGAGATTAACAGAGTTGTCATTTAAGAAGTATGTATTGAAGCATTTTTTTCCAGATAGTAAGTGAGGTAGGTCATTATTAAAAAATATATAACATTGCAAGGTGAAGAGGGAGAATTTACATTGCATAGACAGAAACAGCATGTTCTAGAGTCAAGAAAAAAAATAATCAGAGAAAGTCTTCTCACTTATGCCTGGTTGAGACACAATTCCTACTACCAGCAAGTTAAAGGAAAAAAAGTTTGTTTCAGCTCCCAGCAGGGCAGCATGGCAGAGGGGCATGGCAAACAGGAAGTAGAGAGAGTCATGGAATGAGTTGAGAAGAGGGATATAACCTGCTTGGTTCAAACCCACAGTGACCAGCCTCTTCCGATCAGGCCGTACCTCCTAACAGCAAGTCAGGTATAATACACATATAATCCATTCACCTTCCAAAGTTCCCACTTACGACTGCATGATGCTGTAGTGGGACATCTAGATAAAAAAAGTAACAAAAACAATAAAGTAAAAGGCCATCAGTGTAATTCTAAGAAGAAAAATTTAAAAAGACAAATGGAGAGTGAATTTTATCAAGGAGTGACAAAAAAAACAGTCAAAAGATTACCCTGCTAGATGACTTCTAGTTGTGTCTGAGGTAGATAACACTAGAAGTAGAACAATCTCCATTATGACAGATAGTAAATTTTTAGTTCATAAGCTAAGATATCGTCTATGACCATGGAAAAGATGGTGGTAATATGAGAGGCATTGAGAAGATAAAATTGTAAGTGCTTTATGATCAGCATTATATATCAGGCAGAGGGAACAATTTTCTGATGTAATTGCCACATAGAGTCTCCATTTGCCAATATAAAAAAACTAAGAAAGAGACACATGTGGAAATAAGATGATGATTTCAGTTAGTTCATTTACAACAGAAATTTATCTTTCAATGGCTAACGTAGGATAGGGACAGAGAAAAGAAAAGACATGAAGTACACAATGCAATTTAGTGTAATATTTTCAGGAGATCTCATTGAGAAAATATTTGGGGAAAAACTCAGGTGAGAAAAAGGAATAAATTTGATGCTACCAAGCTTGGAGTTGGAAGCAAAGCTCTAGGTCAACAGGGCCACCATTTAAAGACCCACTGTGAAAACATGCCCAATGTACCCTCCAGCCCTCAAGGAGGCTAGTATGGCAGTAGTCACATAAGCAGCTCACAGAGTACTTGGAAAAGAGAAAGTTCGAGAGGATAGAGTGATAGAGCCCAGGGATAATTTAGGATGTTGTAACCAACAGGAGTTTTAGCTTCTGAAGTAAATGAGATTCCATCAGAGGCTTTGAGTAAATGAATGTTATGACATAACTTATTTTTTTGTTTGTTTCAACTCTATTGAGAACAAACCAGCAAAGAGTACAGGCAAAGACATCAAGTTTTAGGTATTCACAATAAATTAGTCAATAGATCATTATAGTTTGGGCCATAGTTGAAAGAAGTAGAAAAATGATAAGAACTGTCTAGAATTTAAGCTTAAAATCATAATCAGACTAATTTATAAAGTGAAATAAAAAACAACAGGTGACTGTAAGATTTTTCTCTCAGAGCAATGAGACATCTTCAGCTGAGTTGGGGAAAAATGGAAGAAAAAATTCAGTTATTAAAATAATTTTAGTAGTAATAAAAATAATCTTGTGATAATACCATGAATTCTGAATTTTTTTCTTCTGATTACTATTAACATTTAATGCACAATTGCTAATTTAAAAAAATTGTTGAGCAAGAAATCCTTTTGTGACCATAATGCTCTGCAGTGCTGTGGCATGCTTTCAGGAGATGAAATTTTATTTCATTCACCTCTCCAAGCTCACTAATTCTCTCAGCAGGCATCTTAGAAACTCATCAGTGGTTTCTTTCTCCTCTGTCTTATTATTCATCTATTTACCATTATCTTTATAATCATTTGTTTTCTAGAAGTAGCAATAATCCATTTTAAGAGAACAACCCAAGGCCCAAACTATAGCAAAAGCTGGTGAATGACAGTGTAACAAATTCCCTGTGATAATCTGAGAAGTGTTTCTGAAGCTCAATACTACTGACATCTTGGGGACTGTCTTGTTTATTGTATAGTATTTACATGTTTTTTGATTCTACCTACAGAATTCCAGTAGCTCCTCCTCCCAGCCATAAAACTAAAAAGTGTCTTAGAACATTGTGTCCCCTAAGTCTCTAGGGTTTCCAGATAAGATGAACTCACTTAAATTTCATATTCTAATAGTAAAAAACACACACATATACAAACAAGTGTGTATTTAGTTTAAATTTATAAAAACATTGCATGAGTGAGTAATACAAAGAAAATCTTTTTATTCTAAATTCAAAGCTAACAAAGTATACTTTTTTTTCTATTTTACACTTTGAATCCTATTGAGTTGAAGGACAGGGAACATAATCTTCCTCAAATGGGAAGAACTAATCTAGGATTATGTTTGAAAACAAAATAAGAATAAAGTGCTTGCTACTACATGAGTTAGAGCATATAGCTAAATAGATTACTGCCATTAATATAATTATTTTGGCAAGCACAAACATCTGCTGTAGTGAAAAATGAAGCAAATATACCACTTAGTTTCTTTATTGTGTCTTATTCTTAATTTATTAGTACCTTGATATCTATGAAAACAAGAGGCTCCACTGACTTCAGTTTTCTGAAGCATTCATTAGGCTGGAGACAGGCTTTCTTTAGATATGAAAATGATGGATGGAATTCAGAACCCGATTGCTGTTCTCATGATAGCATAGACCTCAGTAATATGCATTTGTCCTCTGAATAAAGCCTATGGACTCTGACATGGAAACCCCCTAGTGTATCGATGATGAACCATTTAATCTGCTCTAGGCCTGTGTCGCCTAATCCTGCAGTTCATATAATCATCTGCAGACACTTACTGGTCTCTAGACGACACGGCTAAGTAAGATAAAAAGACAAGGTGAACTTGTGTTTGCCCTCTCATTAAATTTTGCAAGCTGCTATGTTTAAATTTCTATTTTATGGACCACTTAGGCAACTATTAACCTTTAAAAATACATTAGCATTTTTATTTCAGATTTTCAAGAAGACACAGACTAAAATAGAAATAAATTATGGTGAGGAGTTCTGACTTACAAAATGATACTCAAATGTTCCGAACATGCTTTCCTACTACCATTTAATCCACCTATTCTAATATTCTTATAAAACTATGTATGTCTTTTGCTAGTACAAATTATAACATGATGGTTATATGCACAATGAGGTTTGATGAAATACAGTGTTAGAGAAGAATTACTGATGCTCTATTACTTTTAAATTGAAAGATGATGAAGAATTAAATGAGCAGAGAGACTCATTAAAGAACAATAAAATTGAATCTACTTTTCTTATAAGATCATAATTAAATACATTTTTATTAGAGCTTTTAAAATTTCATTTTTCATTTGCTTTTACTAGGATTTGTAGTTGATATTGCAGATACTTTTTGTAGATAATAATTCCAAGATTATAAAATATTATGTATTTTATTTTAACTTTTAAATAGTTATCCAAATGTTCTTACTTTTTTGTCAAACTTGAGAAGAATATAGTTTGAATATGTCTTTAAAATTTTTTAATATTTTTGAAAGTACGTGAACATTTCTCTTAAGGGTCCTTTTTCCCACTAATGATAGCTGATTTTATTTTTGCATGTCTCAATTTATTAAACTTTGGGTACATGACAGTAATTCATGGCATTCATAATTCTTAGAATTTTGAAATTTAATTTTAACAATATACAACATACTAGGCCACCATGCATGCAGGAAAAATTAAATCAGTTGAATTCAGTATCCTTTTTAACTAGCACTTTCATTCAAGTGGAGAAAGAGAATAGCCAGGATTGTTTTCTAGCTTAGCTACCACTGAGCCTATATTAAGAAAAAGTCAACTTAAAAACAGGTTTTCCTAGATGCACTATAAGAAGGTAAGAGTCTAAGATTGTGATGATTGGGCACAGTGTACTTTCTCTCAACCATTCTTCTTTGCTAAATAACTACAAAAGATCAGATGAAATATGGCTGCAGCCAGTACAATATTAAGTGGCAAATGACTACTATGGTGTCTTAGGCAACAATTAATGAAACCAGGAAACTTAAAGAATAATTGGCTAGTATCTTATGGTAGAAAAGTATAGTAATGGCATTTTGAGTAAACATGTGAAACAGTTAAATCTACTTTCTTGAGTCAGAAAACTGGGTATCATTTCATTTGGGGGATTAATAATCAATTTCTGGATATGATATTCTTCTTTTAGGTATATCATACCAATACATAGTACCAATTTATCTGGTTATTTCATTTACACAAAATTTAGAGATTTACTTTGTTATAACTGAGGTGTATAAAACTTAATCTATTTTTGTAAAAAAGTTGATACAGTGTTAACTCGTTAAATGAATTTAAAAGGCAGAAAAATCACCACCTATCTACTTCCTATCTTTTTTATTTTGTACCAGGAATTGAACTTGGGTCCTTGCACTTGCGGGGCAGCTGGCAGAACCACTGAGCTAAATCCCCGGGCCCCTCACCTATCTATTTTAATTTAGCAAAAATCGTAGTTTCTTTTGACTCAGAAAATTTGTTGTGTTTAAATTTCTGATCATAAATCCTCAGTGTTTCCCTGGTGTGTTGAATGCTGAGACATTAAAAATGAAGGCCAGTATGGGGCAGGTTTATAAGATGAAAGTTTATCCTTGGAAGCTTTTAAGGCTTGAGCACAAAAAAGTTCTGAAAATTCATTACTGTTTAGTTTTGGTCAAAACCATTCGATATGGCTTTGATTGGCTTTCAATGTTTCCAGCACAATATAGAGTGGCGGCAGAAATAAATTCTTTAAAGAGAAAGTACGGACTGTCCAGAAATGAACAGCCTAATCTTTTAGAAATACTGTATTCTAAACACAACCTGGTGCTGTCTTATTGCCTTCACCTCATTTTGATTGAAAAATGTTTCTTCCATTTTCTATAGAATATAAATAGTTCCAGAAACATAAAATTAACTTTGAAATCTGAAACGGACAGTGCTTTTTCTGAAAAAGTTCAAATTTTTCATTTAACAGGAAAGTGAGCTCTTAAAACTTCTTTACGACCTAGTAAAAGTTTCTTTATGACTTAGCAAAGTATATTGCATGTGTTAATGAAAATAAGGTGCAAAGTTGTAAATTTTAAATGAGAAAACAGTGCCACTGAGAGTATCTTTGGTCATCTTTTCGTGAGCCATATAGATACCTCCAAATATAAACTTATGCGCTAGAAAAGACAAGTGACACCCAATAAGGAGGACATTTAACAAAGTAAAAAATTAAACAGGTACCTGGAGAATAGATTTGAAATAGAATATGAAAAATTACATGTTTTGAATGTGTTCTCAATGAAAAAGTATCTTTTAATACCTTTCCCAAATTAAACTTGGGATTATATCACATAAATTGTTTCCCAATTGGTTAACATTACAGATATCTTACATTTTTTAGCATTTTTATAACTGTTATCTTACATTGTGGAACTCCTTATAAAAATTGAGTAGTATTTTTCTCCACATCATATGGAGAAAACTGGTAAAAACAGTGGCTGATTTGCTTAAGTCTTCACTAATAGAAGCTGAGATATTTTTTCCTCTGTATACTCTATTTTCTCCTGTGGATGCAAAACTTCAGTTTCATAAATTACTGTCTTAAAAATAATTTTCCTGAAATGATAATGCAGTAGTGTTGTTTTATTACACATACGATGTGTTCTTTTCTACGGAAATTGCATCATTTTTGTACCTGGGCAACAGGCATCTCCTCTCCCTGTGTAGCTGGAAGATTTTAGCATCCATAGATATGATACAGCAGCTGTTCTGGTTTTCTGTATGTCCAGGATGAACAACTCAAAGGGCATTTCTGTCCTTGACTATCATGTAGTAGTCAAGCCTGAGCACCTTCATCCCAGTGATATTTTCTATATAGCTTTGAGCTAATTATGTTGCCCCAACATTTCCACAAGGGATTGGTTTCACTTCCTGGTGGATACCAAAATCCACTGGAGCAAAATTCCTCTATATAAAATGAGGTGGTATTTGTATATAACCTACACGCATGATTCTGTAAAATGTAAATTATTTCAAGATTACTTATAAAAAAACTAATCCAATGTAAGTTTATATAAATAGTTATTATGCTGTGCTGTTTAGGGAATAATGATAAGAAAAAAATGTGTACATGTTCAATATATATGCAATGTTTTCTCACTAATATTTTCTATTCACAGTTGGCTGAAATCAGAACTGTGGGTTAAAGAGAGGCTACAGTACTTTACTTCTCTGTCTTACCTGTAAAATAAGCCATGGATAGTTATAAGAATTAAATAAACTGGTATATGTGAAGATTTATAACACATTAAACACTCGTATATTATTGTGAGCTTTTGCGTTTTCAACTGTAAAATAATGTTTGTCAACAATTGGAATAATAATTATATCTTCTACTTCAGGCACTTCTATGAATTTTGTTATGTGACCTTCTGAACTATCATAGGAGATAAAACTAATTCACCCCCTGAGATTGTAGAGGGGTTTGATAAGGGTCGTATAAGTAGAAAATGCTGCCATTTATGTTAAAAGTACAAGGATTGTGACTTTAGAACCATGGTCCTTAAGAGTTGTAATGGATAGTTCAATATCTTCATATTAGGATTTCCCTACTATTGGCTTTCATGTATAGACCATGAATTTGTCAGACTAATTGTTAAGAGTGTGTACATTAAGATAAGTCTATTTGCAGATTTATATGAGAATGTCTGTCTGATTCTTCTACTTTATTTCCCATCTTGTGAAGATTCAAGCATGCCAACAAACCCAAGTCAGGCTGGGCAACTTTGTTGTCATGTGAACATTAGGCAGCTGGAGAACGAGACAAGGTAGTATAGGAAAACATTTCAATTAGTATTTCTATACTGAGAAACTCAATTCTTTTCTTTACTTCTGAGAAAAGTTCTTCAGTGATTATTATGACTCAAATTTCTTTTCTGAAACAGAAAACTGTACTCTTTCTCATATTCCCTATTTTCTTTTTAAATATTCTGACAGTGATATTGTCTTTTCATAATTCATATATTTTAATGATTCAGCAAACATTGACATGATGCATAGTATGAAAGCCTTTGAAAGAGGACTATTCAAAGCTGAAATTTTAAAGTCCAATAAACATTAATATTAATATACATACCTATATTAATATATTACATTTACATTATTGCATCAATAATATTATTACATTAATAATAC
>NW_004624772.1:626324-652276 GCF_000247695.1 Heterocephalus glaber
AATATTTAAATGTATGTATTCTTTATGATTACCCTTATTTCAATTCTAGGGTAAAATTTTATATCACTGATTAAGAAAATATTTAAGTGTGTATATCTTTTACGATGACATTATCTCCATTCTAAGATAAAAATCTTATGAAGTCACTGAAAAAGAATTTGATCTCATTTAACACAGTAAGACCAAAGCATACTTCCTTATAAGAAGCAGAAAAATGAAGTTGCTTCAATATTACCTCATGAATTAAGACAGAGATAGCTGTAACAATTTAACATTCCTCTTAACTTTCAAATAAAATGGGGTCATGATGCTAGAGGATTAGATTTAATAGTTTATTTACTCAGCATATGCTAAACATACATTTAGTTCAATGACTACTTCATTTAGAATCCCTAGTTTTGGAGTTTCTATTAAAACGTATTCAATTTCTTCTGCCCAATTTGCTAACTGATGTTTCCCATAAATATTGAACCACATGAATTATACTGATTATAGTCTCTGTGCTCAGAATTCTAACTCTTAATTAAGTGGTGAGGCTCATAAATTTTGGACCATGAATTGTCCAGGAAGCCATACTTTAGAATGATCATCAACCAATAAGGTCTGTCAGTTTTCTTTCTTATTTTTTGAAATGAAATGGCATTGTTGTATGGCTTCGAATATGTGACAGATATAGTGTTTGTTAGTTTTCCCTCCTTTGATTTTGTAAGCAATAATATTTTGTAAGATAAATAGTACTTGAAGGTTCATTTACTTTGATTGTTTTTAATCTCAAGATACTTCAGAAAATTCATTATCCCATAAAGCTTTAGTTACCTACAGTTTTTCTGTTTTGATTCAAATAAGCAATAGTCATCAAAACTTCAGTAACTCAGAAACAGAATGTCATGGTTATAGAAACAAAACCATTTCAGAATGAAACTAATTATTGATTATCCCCAGGGCTTCTGAGATCAAATATGCAGCAGTATAGGTAATTACACCCTGGCCCTGCAGACTTTTTGCAATGGCAGTTTCAATTTACTTAGTGAAAGTATTGCTTGGTAAAGATTTGCAGATGAGTCAATTAGACAGCCATTAATTGGGTGACCATTGGAAATGTGGTGTCACCCATTTGGGAAATGGTCTATGCCAGTGACTAATGTATATAAATGCCAGCTTTAATGACCCTTGATTCTTTTTCCATGTATCTAAGGAAAAACAAATTAAAGAACCATTCAAGAAAAAAAATAGACTGTGCTGGACTGGTACATTTTTCAGAACAGAGATTAAATTGCTCATTGAATGTATTAAAACTACAAAAATCTTAGGGTTACATTAATAGCTATAGTTAAACTAATAAAACTAATTTTTATAAATTTTATGTCACATTTAAAAATATGTTAAATAGGTGTTTTTAATTTCCTTGATAAACCTTTTTAATTGTCAGTAAATGTCAAAATTATTAAAAAAGAAAAAGAATTCCTATATATATTAAGGAACTTATTATAGAAATCTAATTTTAAAGGGTTAATTGAAAAGTTAAAGAATATTCACTTTTTTATTTGGAGCACATTTTAATTAAACTAATCTAATTATGCCATTTCCTTGTTCATGAAATTTAGTTCAAATTGCTGATATAATTTGCTGAGTACACTGTAATCTTTATATTACCACTATTAATTTAAAATAGTGTGAAAATAAAATAATTGACTTTCAAGTAAAATCTTTGTGGTTACTATACAGTACCCATAATTTTAAACAAATAATGGGAACAAGAACAAGAACAAGAACAACAAGAGAATTAGAGGAGGAAAATATATCCAGGAAAAATGTGGCAGCCTTGAAATATATGTAAAAATTGACTCATTTCTTTTCAAAATGGCTTTTTTGGGTAGTGGAATCTTTTTCAAATTTATTTGTGAAATTTATAAGAAATAACTTATATTTGTGATTCAACAATCTAAAATAAATCAAATACTAAATCCAATACAAATCATATACACATTTGTAAGAATTTAAGAAAATTTAGGGGACAAAGTGTTACTAGGCCACTATTAATATCACATAATTATCTATGCTAAGGAGCTTAGGTCTAAAAAACTATAACACCATTCATAATTTCCTTGACTATTATTTTTTCCCTTTACTGATATCATTGCTGGCTAGGGATTTACAGAAACATTGGTAAATGTAGCAGCAATATTTCCTAAAGAATGTTCTACTGAACACTAGTTTCAATGATTAAAAATGATGGGAAAAAATGAGATAGGCAAACAAGTCTACAAATTAGTGAATTAAACAAAATCAAGTGTATTTACTGCAGAGTTTCTTCAGACTCATGCAGATATGCATTGAGAAAATTTTTTGTTTTTAACTTTTTTTTTTTTGTACGGGGGATGAAACTTGGGACCTTGCACTTTCGAGGCAAGTGTCGGAAACAATGAGCTAAATCCCCCGCCCATGCATTGAGAATTTTGAACAGGGAGAAAAGCTGGGAAATTGGCCAAAAATAATTAGGTCATCTAACTTTTTGAGTTTAGCACACTATGTAAATGATCCAGAGAAAATATTCTAGAGAAATCAATTTAAGATTAATTTTGGGGGCCTCTTCTAATTTAATGTATAGAATTCAGTAACATTGAATTGTTTCTAGAATCATTAAACTTTAAATTCTGTGTAATTGTATAATACTTGTGTAATACTAAATATAAATAATGTATATGTTATGAAACATAAAAATAGTATTGATTTTAATGAATCAACCAACCAGATTTCGAACAAGAATACTGTCAATACACTAGATCTAGTTACATGCTCCATCAGTATCCCACTCCCTGATTATACTTGTACATATAGACACTTCCCTGAATCCAGTGCTACCACTCTTTTCTTTTTAAAATATTTTAACATACATGCAAATATATCCTGAAGCATATATTATTTTCTTTATATTTGTTTCACTTTATAGGGAATCATGTTGTATGTAAGCATTTATGAATTAGTTTTTTGCTCAGAATTTCTAAGATACATTTACATTGCTGTTATGTATTCATGCTTATTTCATTTTCCTTGCTATTCAGAGTCTATTACAAGAAAAATTATATTCATTTTTCAACCTTCACATATCCAAAATTTTGAGTTTTCCACGTAACTCTGAAGAATGTTGAAGGTAGAATTGTATTCATTACTTTCAATTTTATATTGTACTAGAAATGATCTACTGATAATAAAATGCTAACTAGGAAAAATACTTTCATCAAGGATCCTATTGTATTTGTAGAAAATGCAATCAAACAGATATTAATATAACCCTATTACACAGTGAATTGGAGTGGAGACATCACTATAGGGAAATTATACCCATGAGAGACAGAATAAGTAAAACAATATTAAAGCATTAAGAGTATCATATAAAATATTTATTACATTATCCATATAAGATATTTTTATTACTCTTTAAATTTAAAATTATTTTTGTTGCACTGTTTTTCAGGCTTAGTACTATCAACCATCTGGTCCAGGTAATATTTTGCTGTATGGGGATCTGACTTGTGCCTTATTTTTGTTTCACAGAATCTCTTGGTTCTTCCTAATAGACACCAAAGTACTCCGTTATTCTCATTATGACAAGGAAATGTTTACAAACATTTCAAATATTGACCATCCTCTGAGAAACATAATTGTTTTAGTTGATATCCTATGTTTTACTTATAAGCTCTGTAATGTTTTTGCAAAAATTAAATAATAAGTAAAAATAAAAACCTTCATAATCAAGTAAATACATTGGCAGGGAAAAAACTTAAAAAAAAAACCTGTAGGTATGAGTCAAAAAATTGAAAGAAAGGAAAATAAAGAAAAAATTTGAACAAGTACAGAGAATGTACATGTGGAAACAGAAAGGGCTTTAGTTGAACCTGTGAACAGTTAATTGAGGCTTTCCAGAGAGGTTATATGATTACAAAGGAACTAGAATTTTGAGAATAACGAAGGGTGCAGTTCAACCTTTGCGATGTTTGTGTCTTACACTGTATCATTGTAGTTCCTCAATTCAAACTGAGGAAAGAGAATAGGGTGTGGCGAAATGGCTGAACAAGTGGGCGTCACCTGTTAATCACAGAGAGCCAGGACACATGCAGGAAACAGGTTCCAAGCTGGGACCAATCAGAAAACATTATCTTCAATTCTTCTGACACAAGATCAAGCAAGTTTTTGATAGAATAACCTGAATATGACATCAGAGTGGGAATTATAAATGACAGTGGCCATTTCCTGACCACTGGAAGGCTTTTCTCTTTTAAATTTTTTTTAAAAAATTCTTTTATTGGTACACTTTAGGTATACAATACATTTACATTTATCTTTGGGTGCTTGTACCTGTACATGATGTATCTTGGTTCTCATTTTTTCCCCATTAATTGTGCGCCCTTCATCCCTAAACCTTTCCCTATTTACATACTTCGTTTCCATTTTGGTTTTCTCATAATTTTTCCTTTCCATGCTTTCCTTTCCCCTTCCCCTCCCATCACCCCTACCCCTTTGGACCTTTTCCTATTTCAAAGTATCAATTATTAGTTACTAATCCTTTTAGTCCTTATTTACACTCTCAGTTTCTCACACCAGAGAAACTATTCGGTATTTACACGTGTCTTATTTATTTCACTTAAGAGTATGGCCTCAATATGCATTCATTTAGCATAAATGTCTCTAGTTTCTAGTTCTTTATGGCTGAGTAGTACTCCATTTTATTAAAAAAAAACCACACATCTTCTTTATCCAGTTTCCAGTTGATGGGCACTTAGGCTGTTTCCAAACTGTGCTATTACAAACTGTGCCGTTATAAACATGGGTGCACATATATCACTGTCGTATGATTCTTTTAATTCTTTTTGGAAGATACCCAGCAGAGGATTAGCTGGGTCAAATGGGACCTCTAGTCCTAGTTCTTTGAGGTATCTCCATACTGATTTCCACAGTGTTTGCACCAGTCTACACTCCCGCCAACAGTGGAGAAGGGTTCCTTTCTCTCCACACCCCTGCCAGCATTTGTTATTGGTTGATTTCTTAATAGCAGCCATTCTTTCTGGGGTGAGGTGGAATCTCAGTGTTGTTTTCATTTGCATCTCTCCAATGACCAGTGACATTGAACATTTTTTCATATGTTTATTTGCTATTTCTACTTCTTTGTCTGAGAAAAGTCTGTTCATTTTTGGATTGAATCTTTAAATTTGGGAGGTCTGATTTTCTTTAAGTCTTTTATAGATTCTAGATAGTAGACTTTTGTCTGAGGAGCAGCAGGTGAAAATTTTTTCCCACATTGTGGGTTGTCTCTTCACACTGTTGGTGGTTTCTTTTACAGATTCTAGATAGTAGACTTTTGTCTGAGGAGCAGCAGGTGAAAATTTTTTCCCACATTGTGGGTTGTCTCTTCACACTGTTGGTGGTTTCTTGGAAGGCTTTTCAACTTGCACTCTATACTCTCCAGAGTGTACAGTTTTTCTTTTCCTCCCTTTAATTGTTTCACATTCACTGTGCAGTGCATATTTTTTCTTGCCTTCCATCCTACCTTTAATAAATGTAAAACTGTATTACCTCATTTCCCGTCCAGTTCTTTGTCTAAAATCACAAGAGTCTGAGAGACACTCCTGGGAAGAGCACAGCACAGCTGCAATAATCTTACCTCTAACCTCGCAAACTCAGCTCCTGCTGTACTCCCTCCTCCATGTGTCCCTGACAGGAAAACTGAAATGCTTAGCATATTCTCAAATATAGTTTGTGAGTTGGCACCTCTACTCCTTTTCCAGTGTCTTTGCAACTCTCTACCTTTAACCTAGAATTACAATGAATTTGGAAAAAAGGATATTATGAAGACTCTTACAAAGTAAAAAGAGCTACAGCAAAGGGTAAACACAAAAACAAGAATAAAAGGGAAATGGAAAGCTAATGTGAAGTAAGAGGGTACAATTTTAAATAGAATGCCCTGTAACCTCATTGAAAAATTCTTGAATCTATTCTTGAAGAAGTCATGGAACTGATCTTTGAATTGGCAAAGGATGAATATTCCAGGCAAAGCCAAAGCCAGTGTAAACACTGGGAACCTAATGTCTGCCTGACATTGCATGGTCCAATCAGGCCTGGGAGGCCACACATTAGTGAGAAGAGTAGTAGGTGAAACCACTGAGGTCATGAGTGAAGATCACATAGAGTTTTTAAGCCATTGTGATGACTTTGTGTTTTATTCTGTATACATTGGGATGCATTTGGAAGGTTCGATGAGAGCAATGTCGTGTTCTAACATTTTAGTAGGAATTTAGTGATGCCACACTGAAAGCACTATGAGATGGAATAAGTTGGCATAAAAGATAAATAAACTTAGAGTAATCCATATTAGACTTGTTGGTAGAAGGGGAAAAATTAGGTGTGGTTTGATTATGAATATGTTTTGCGTTATCAATCCACTTTACTCTTAACTGATACAACATTTTTACTATTTAATTGTTTTCATGAGAGATTACAATGTATCCCTTTGATTTACTAAATACTTAATATAAATTAATACTTTCACTGCCTCCTAGGCTTATAATGAGAACTTGGAACTTTTTAATTGCATATATTACTTCCCAGTAGTTACTTTACTGTATTTATGCATTTTAAACTCCACAAAATATTATCATTGTAATATTATTACAATAATTAATCTTATTTTTATTCATATATTTTCATTCCAGAATTCTTTGTTTCTTTTTGTATTGCTATATTTTTATTTAGGATAATGTTCCTTTTGAGAATTTCCTTTGAAATTTATTTTGTTTGTCTATAGGCAAAAAGTCTTTCAGCTTTTATCTATGTACATATTCACATGGCTATCATTTATTATAAGGTAATGTTGAAGAGACTGAGAATTTGAGAAAGCAAGTACTTTCTTTCAGAATTCATACTTTTTATTGTTTCTGCTCTTCATATTGAAAAATGCTGTCAGTTTCGTTCTTCCTCCTGTAAAGTATTATTTCCTTATTTTGGGTTTTTTTTCAAGCCGCTTTTCAGCAGTTTTACTATTATAAATCAGCAGGTGTTTTGTGTTGCCTTCTTGTTTTTGTAGAAATTTCTTATTTTGTGAATTATTTATTTAGGTCAGTTCTGATGATTCCCAGTTTCTAATGTTGCTCTGACCTTTCTCAGTTCAAAGACTACAGTTACACTTACATTATAACTTGCCCATATTTCTTATATTAGTTTTCTCTCATACTTCTTCTTCCTATGCTTTGTTTTATATATTTTTACTGTCCTAAGAGAGTTTACAAATCCTATATCATGGTTCAAATGTATACATATATCTATTTGCTACTTTATTTTTATAAACATTACAATTTTCACCTCCAGGAAACTGCACTTTCATGTTCTAGTACAGACTCTATTTTCTGGTATGTATTTCTAACTTAACATCTAATTTATTTAATATATTAATCACAATTAGTCAATCTAAAACGTATATGTAATGACTACAATATCAAAATCACTTATTTGTTTACTTGAATTATGGATTCATTTTTGTTTTCTGTTACTTTGATTCTCCTTCTGTGTATGTGTTTCATGTCTGAAAAATTTTGACTATTTGTCAGACAATGTGTTAGAAAAGTCAGAAAATTCAGTATGATAATATCTTTTCCCAGGAAAGGTTGCAATTATTATTTGTATTTTGCAGATAGTTAAAGAAAAGTGGGCTATAGTGTTCTCATCAATAGTTCTTATGACTTAAGACTAGATTTCACCCATATTAGGAGTTCTGTCTGTCTCAAATTTGCATTTATTCCTAGGGTATTTCTGAAATCTCAAGTACAAATTTGTATCATCCCAAGGTATCTCCTTTGTGGTAGAACTTTAATAGATTTCTGTTACTTCTCATCAGACTCAGGAAATACCCCAAACTCTGAACTGCTGTTTTCTGTTAATTCCCTCAACACCTTGAAGGAGGCGGAAACTCTGTATCAATAAGACATATGAAACAACAAAGAAGCAAGAATAAATGAGACCATATATTTATGAAAGAAAACCATTTTGCAATTATAAATTGACAATTTACATTTACAAATTTGCAAATTTCTCAAGGGAAAATGCAATAAAATATTTCAAGTATTTCACCCCAGATTCTATCTCATTGGTTCTCTGATACTGACCAATATATCTTTATATCTGTGTGTGTGTGCGCTCACGCATATGTGGTTGAACATGGAAGCACTATATTTTATGAGGGTTTTAGTTGTTTTTAAAGAAAAGCATGTTTTTAATAATATAGGCTACTGCTTCACAGCTGGAAAAAAGTCAGTTTCAGGCATAAATATAAGATAAATTCAACAGCACTTTATATTTGTTTGATGTAATGAATCAGAAAAATGGAGGAGTCAATGGTGACTTCAAGATTTTTCACATAAATTGCTCAAAGAATGGATTGTCACTTAATAAATGAGGGGAACTGAAGGAATGCAGTTGTTAAACCCAGCTTTACTACCTTTCATGTGGATCCTAACTGGCTGGGTCGGGCTGCAGAAAATGGTATCCATAGTGACTGGCAATATTTTAAATTCTTGGAACCATAAGGTTGCTCAGGAATATTATTTGCTTTGCTGTTTCGCTCTCATTCATTAAGAAAACCATTTATTATTGCTCCTCGATGTCAAAGAAACTGTTCTTCTCTTTTAATTGATGGGTTTATTTCCTATTTCACTTCAAATTATAAAAGAACTTCCATAAAATTCAACAAACTACTTCTTCCCCTACTAGTATTTATACTAATTTTCTATGTGATGACATTCTCATATTCTGAATCACGGAGAACAACTCTATTTAGGAACTCAATCCTAACACTTTATTCAAGAATATTCCTATAGAATTTTTTTCTCATAATATCTCTGCACCATCAGGGATTTTCTCTCTTTCTGTTTACTTATTTATTCTTATAATCATTCAAATAGTATGATATTTATCAATTTAAGAATTATCACTTCATCCACACCTTCAGCAAACATTGTTAATATTACATTTGCTCTTCTTTACATGAAAATGTCTTGATAGGGTACCTTATACTTGTTCTCTACATTTATCTTCCTTTCTCTCCAAAGGGCCATTTTTTCCCATACTCCACAAAATAGTTTGACAAGATCAGCAATAACATAGGATCTACCAAATTCATTCTCAATGTTATTTGTTCTATCAGCACCATATGTCCCTGCTTCTTGAAGTACAGACCTATGTCACATAATGATATTCTGATCAACAATGTATGCAGACATGGTGGCAATTTGTGTATGATCACACATGACTTTTGCAAAATGTGCCATTGTTAATTGATACATCATTGTACATTCTCTTCCTAATTTACAGAGCATTTCCTTATTTGCCTTATCCTCCCACTTTACTGGCCAGTGCTTATAATTCCTTTTGCTGGTTCTTCAGTACTGGACTTTCTACTTGTTCTTTTCTTCTATATTCCTCCTACATTCCTCCTGCATACCATGAGGCTTAAAGAGAGAGGATACTGCAGTTATACTTCTTATTGTAATATCAGTGAGAATTTTGAACTTGCTACTCATACCAGCTCAATTGTGTATCACTATATTCCTGGTAGGCTTTCTGTCGAAGGCCTGGCTGCATTTAGTGCTTTTCTCATTCACAAGGGAGTTATAATACCTACAATTCCCAACACTCTTTCTGCAAAAGAATTTAATTTACAGTAAGAAATTGATTTAAGAACTGAAAGGAGAAAATCAATTAAATTTTTCTTCTGCCAACAGTTTTATTTTGTTTTACTGACCTATGAAATTAGATATAGAAAAAATTTAAATTTTTAAGGTGAATTGAAAGATCCACTTAAGTTTCTGAGTTATGGCATTTTTCTTTAGAAGGACAGAAACGTGAGGTTTTTGATTGAACTTTCTGGAAGGCAGGATGATGTTTGTAGAGTCCATGAATGACAGTGAAATAGCTTTGTGTAAATCTTCTAGGAAAGCACCAATTTTTATACCTCAGTGAACACAGTGGTTGGTGTGGAGGTTTATTTTTTATGCCATTATGCTTACTTTTCCTTAGCCTAATATATTCAAACTTACCTTTTATCATGGAGAAATTTTTCTGCATAGCTTGGAGTCTTAAATACCATATTTAATTTTGTGATCACATTTCATATTATTTTCTGATATACAGGACATTTATTTGAACAATTATAATTCATTTTTTAGTATGGCCCTTATTTAATCATGTGTAAAAGAACAAATAGTGGTATCAAATTTGTCTGTTTTTATTTTTTTTTGGTACTGGGGATCAAACTTGGAACCTTGTGCTTGTAAGGCAGGCGCCGGAACCACTGAGCTAAATCCCCGGCCCCAAATTTGTCTGTTTTTAACATTGAGATGTTTTCCTACTAATGGATTTGTTTTTTATTTTTAACCTAATTTCACAACAGATACAACTACACAAACATGTCCAAATGTACTCACATATACACACATAACAAATGAAATAAAGTTTTTCACAGCATTCATATCTACTGTCTGCTGGTTTCAGTTAGATTTAGCTATTGATATGGTAGGTCACGATGCAATTTAGAAGCAATTAAAAGGTAATGAATGTGCTGAACTGAAACCTCTGCCTAGAAGGCTTTTCCTGTGCACCTGGAAAAAGGAGATAGATTTGTGTGTTTCTATTTTCCCTTGCAGTAATATCTCTAGGCAAAATGGCAATGTCAACACCTCCAGCTACCTGTCTAAAATGTGTGAAGGATGACCTGGATTTTATCTGCAATGTTTACATACAGACTTATGAATACTTCATTAGTGCAATAATACGAATCATTCTACAAAGAGTTATTAGGCATGAACTATTTTAAAAGTCAAATTGGCATTGTGAATTTTTAAAAGCATATTGATGGCAACATGCATTTCATAATAGTGAATAAAATAGCAGTCTTTAGTGGTTTATGAAGAAGGACACTGGAAGTGTGCACTGGTCACCTGAATATTTTCACAGGCTCCTATACTGAAGTGTGTAAGGTAAATGTACAGGATTGCCTTTGTGGTCAATTAAGTGAAATATGAACTAAGCTTTAATAGACCAAAACAATGGATGTGATTGTAGGCATGGAAACTTCAAAGAGTTGTCTTTATATGATGTTACCTAAAATAGTGCATTGCCACTCTACTATTTAAATAAAGGTACTTTATTCTAAATAATTTAATGATATATTCCATCATTATTTGTATGTACATTCTTTAATTCAGTCTATGGTTTGCTATGTCTGTTTCATGATCAAATAGAAATTTCATATATGATTATAATAATATAGTAATAATTATGCTTAAATTTCAAGACTCAGCATAATGTTTTGTTCATTCTTTGAATATGTTTATTTTCAATTTCTTTTCATTTTCTTGTTTTTCTTGTAGCTGTACAATTAGATGTCCTGGATAATATTCCTGTCAAGAAATGCTATATCCTTCTTGAAAAAAAAATTATGACACTTTTACAGAAAGTGCTATGTTCTTTTTGAAAATCTATATTACGTGACTTTTAAGTGAATTCTTTTAAAATGCAAGTAAGAAAACAACATAAATGAATAATTTAAAAGCTGCCTATTAAAGAACTGCTCATTTTTTCATTTTCAGATTTATGAGGATAACTGACAAATAAAATTTTATACATTTAAGAGACATAATGTAATGATTTGATCTATGCATACATTATAAACAGTTACCATAGTCAAATTAGTTAACAAATCCATCACATCACATAGATAATGCTGTGTGTGTGTGTGTGTACAAAGAAAGGACACTTATGATCTAGAAAATTTCAAATGAAAAGTATAATATTATTAACTGTAATTATCACTCTGTATTTTACGTCCTGAAAACTTATTTCCTTTATAACTGAAATTTTTCTATTATTCAGTTTTCTGTTATAACAAAATAACTTAAGATTGAGTACTTTGTAAAATATATCTGATAGTTACGAAGACTGAAATTCTAAACAGCACAACATTAGCTCTGGTGGGGGCCTCATGGAAGGTCACATCATCACAAAAGCACATGTGAAAGGGAGAGAATACCTAGTCAGAAGCCAGAGTGCTACTAGGGTTTCATAAGAACAATGTTAATCACTTCCAAGATCGTGTTCACAATGACTGAAAAAGCTTCCAGAAGGCACCAACTGTTAATATCAGCATTCTGGAGCTTCTTGCATGTGAATTTTTGAGAGACCTCAAACCATATCCAAACTACAGCATGACCATACCCTTAAAAAAATTACTTGTAAGAATGGAAATTCACTTAATAATGCAGTTATTCTCTAAGTCCTACTCAAATTTTACTTTATGACTTTGTCATTGCTAATAGAATTGCCACTGCCAGAAATCAGTAAATATAGCCAAAATGTCAAATTACTGATGCTTATTTATGACACATAAAATGTCTCCTAGAACAAATAGGATTAACTGTTGAGTTCTCTCTCACTTCAGCATTTGTATACTTTATATGTTTTTAAGTAGACTTTTATGGACAAATCAAGTGTTTATTTTTGCTACATCAGAGTTATTCAATCAAGCAATAAAATTTATAAAGAACCTGCTCTATAACAATACTGGAAGTACATATAGGAATATCGCCCAACTGTATCTTTGAAGAAAGAAAATACAGTAGGAAATAAACAAGTACTTAGTATTCTGACATTATCTGTGCTTTATCTTTCTCAAAGGGGAAGGGTATAAAGAGAGGGAGGAAAGGCACAGGAGGGGAAAGACAGGATATGAAATATAGGAAGTGAGATACGTTATGTACATGTACCAACTCCATAAAGGTATATAAAGATTATGTACTACACACATGTACTAATAATAAAGTTTAAAAATTACATAACATCTATATAAAATATAGTTCTCTTAGTCTGGCAATTATTTTAAGTAAATTAGCCAGTTTGTTTGAATTTATTTAATTCCGTGATAGTTTAATGTTAAGTAAATACATTCTGAATTCTACAATAGGATTTAGCTTCAATTATCTGAGTAACAGAAGTGAAGGTCTGGATTCATCAGTATTAGTCTTGTATGAGGACAAAGCAATAAATTCTTCACCTTTGAGTTGGTTTTAAAGCACTACAACTAGATGTAAAACCATTTCTATGCTTCATTTTTTGAACAATCAGTGGACATTAATAGTCAAAAAATTGTATACTGTCCTATACAATTCATTTTATTCCAAGATTGGAAATGAGGAATAGGTTGATGGATGACCTCACTTTACTCAATACAGAGCCATTTCCTTAGGGTTCATGCACTTGTCTCCATTTAGTGTGTATGAAGTTCTGTTGTTTTGAATACATGCAAAACATATTTCTTCTGAAGTTTTTGAAAAATGAAAATACAAAACCAATACTCTAGAAACCTCAAAGATTGGAGAAATATGGGACAAAAGTAGAAAAAAAGAGAAAAGTAAATAGGAAAACCATAATAGTAAACAGAACAAAAGTTACTGTTAAAGAAGACATAGATATACAAATATGAAAACATATATAAGTAGAAAAATGTTTGGTGAATTTTTGGTTTAGAAATATTTGGTAGATAAATATGTTGTGTATATATTTAATGAATGCATATTTAATAAATACATATATGTATTTGGTGGATAAATATATTTGGTTTATACTAATGTGCTAGATATATAATGTAGATACAAAAGTAATGGATAAGTACTGAGAGAGTGAGAGAACGTGTTCTGGAGCTGAGCTATGTTATAATATTCTTTCATTCTTTAACAAAACTCAGCTTTTCCTCTGAGAATTTGTATCTTTGGACACAAGGATTTCTACACAGTGAAAAACAGAGTTATATTTTCCTTACTTTTCATAAAAATGAATAGAACACAATGATAAAAATCATTAACATTGATAATCCTGGCAGAAATGTATTTATATTTAATCTCCCAAACTGAATTTATGCATGTGAAAAATAGAGAAAACAGTATAGATAACTCAAATGAGTGTTGAATCATTAAGGGAGAAAATGTTAAAAAATCACTTAGTTTGTTCCTGATAAATATTATTGTTTCTTTGCTCTTATTATTTTCCATCTGGAAAAAAATGGCACTTGGGCACCTCCTGCTTCATGTGCATGTATTATTGTCTCAGCCAATTGTCATGGGTGTAGTTATAGATGCAGTGATTCAGTGAGTCAATTTCTACCTGTCTCACCTGATTACTGCTTGAAAGGTGCTTATCTTTAAAACCCATTTAGGCATGTATAACATACACTGAGAAGAAGATATCTTTTATCATAATGTTATTTAAAATAGAAATCCTAATTCAACTAACTTTGAAAATAATATATAGCTTATTCCTGTTTTTAAGTTTCACAAAGTAGATTAGCATGCAAAAATCTTTTAAATGTACTGAAACAGAGAAAACTGCTTTTAAAATTTTATTGATATGCTTGACAACTAGAGATAGAGAAACTTGGAGATTATTGATCTAGATTGAATTACTGAATTATGTTTAGCTTCTCTTATTTTTATAGCAAATAGACTTTAATTGATATCCTTTATCAAATTTCTCAGCATTATGTACTTCGAAGCTGAGATAATATGTTGTTTTGAGGATATCATTTTAATGGCAATGGTTATTTGAAAGGTTTCTTTTAGTAAACATATTATTAATAGTAGTATTTTTATTGGTACATTTTAGATATACATAATAATAACATTCACAAAGGGAATATGTACCTGTACATGATATATCTTGCTTCTTCTTTTTTTACCAATCCCTTCCTTTCCCTTCAAACCCTCTTACTGTCCTTATTTGAAAAGGCCTTATTTCCTTTGTTGTCCCTTCTATTCACTTTTCATTATTTTTAGGAAGAGAAAAAAGCCATTTGAGAAGAAAATATAAGCCATAAAATAATGATAATTGAGTTTCCCAAGCTGGAATCTGGAGTTCATCATATACAACTTTTTTCCTTATCATACACTGCATTCCTCCAATCTCTGCCTTTTATTGGCTATTTCTCAGAAATATCCAGTGCTGTGCTAAAGCTGGTAGGTGTTATCTCTGGAGACATGACTGTGCACATTGATTCTCAATTCTGCATTCAGTGGAGGAATACTGAAAGCCTAAAACTGGCCACCGTGGTGTCATTTATGTACTAACAGGAGATAGTGTCAGGTAATGTTTACTTGGAGTTTTCTGTTAATTATTTACAGGCATGACATGTAACACTTCTACATTCTGATCTTGCTTTACATTTTCATAGTGCAGTATTAGTTCAGAACTTCTCATTGCTTACTTGGAATATTGCAAATTCAGTCTCATTATTTAATTATACTATAATGTATTGCTTAATATGATAGATAAATCAATAAGTAAATAAATACAACATGTTTTCTAAATTTTGTGATTTAACTTCCCCAGTCCCAATGTGTTTTTGGGGGTAATATCTTTTAGCATGTCTTAAAAGACTTTCTAGTCTGGTAATTCCTCCATTTCCAATTTTATAATTTTCTTTAGTTGCTTTGAACTTCTCACCATTTCTGAAATTTCAGGGCATGGCCTGTCAAAATGTTCTTGCGATCAGTTCCCAATGGCAAGATTGTCATCTTTCCACAAAGTTGTAATATCAATTTGCTGTTAAATATTTACTCCTAGCCTGACTTATTTCATTAAATTTCCCTTCTCTTTTCCACCATGTGATCATTAACTTTTGTCAGTATGAGTAAGAAACGTGGCTCTGATTGGTTTGGCATAGTTCTGGGCATGACTGAATGGATTTACCAAAGATGGAAGACCCACCCAAGGTTAGTGGCACAAACAAAGAAGCTTGTAGCCTTAATAGAATAAAAAGAGCAAAGAAAAAGGAAGGCTCACTTCTATTTCTTTGGAGGAGCACTCATCTTTGCTTTCACCTTTGACATCCATCTTCTGGCTTCCAGTGCAGACTCTTCAGTTTTCCATCACAGACTCTTTCACTTCCGGATAAGGACTTGCACTGGATTCTACGGTGAGCTCCAGGCCTTCAACTTTTGAGTAGATCCCTCAGATCTGCAGCCCACAGCCTTTTTGCATTCTTGCACACCTGACTCTCGAGGGGGCTATGGTAAGTCTACCTTGTAAATCCATACATGCACTGTTTGTCTAGTGACAACTGACTGATACATATCACAAGTTCATACAAAATGTTTAACTCTTATATAAAACTGATTATACTGAATTGTAATTATTAATATCACTTCTTTTTCCGTATTATGATATGAATCAACTCTTGAATTGATGGTCCTAAAACCACTCTTACTATGGATGGTAGTAAGATGAGGGAGCAGGAAGGGAGGCTAAAGCAAATATGACAGAACTCACTATGGTTTCATGTAGCACTAAGTCACCATACTCTATGATAAAGTACAGAAAGTTTGGACCATTAAAAATTCCTTCACAAAATAAGCAATCTCACTTAATAACATGGGCATATAGCTGAGCTTATGAGAGATTGTGAAGTGAGAGTTATTAATGCAGAACCAAATTACTTTAGAGCAGGTAAAATAGTGGATGCTTATAATGGATTTTTCTAGTCATATGTCGTCTGAAAATCTCATATTTTCTGAAAGAGGAAATAGGTTGGTGAAAATATCAGGAAAGGATTTCTCTTTTTAATCCAAGATTAATTCCATTGTTTGGTGAAAGTATGCATTATAGTTATTGATTCATAGCAGCCTTTAATGTGATATGACACCTATGTTTAAAAGCAATTTACTTTAGCTGCTTCAAAAAGCTGCTTGAAATCCTATTAAGAAAGGTATCTCTGAAGAAATACATCTTACTTGAGGTAAAGGGTTTACAAATACAAGTATCTCAGAGTAATCCTGCCTCTACAACAAATGTTATCTTTAATGCAATGTTATGCTGAACATTTATAAGCTTCTCTACCGCCAATTCTACAGAAAAATATATTAGGAGAAGCAGAGTATATCTGTGCCTGTAATACTATTGACTAAATAGAAAATTGTGTATGAAAAGAAGAAAAATAGTTATATAAAGTGATGTTCATTCATCCAGCAAATTTTACTTGACGCTGTTGTTAAGCCAAATACTCTTTCAGGCCCGAAGTTAAAATGGTGGCTATAAAGAAACAGAATTCTTACTGTTTCTGGGAGACAAATATTAAATAATAACAATAAAGATACACTATAAAAAAAAGCAATGATACTTTGAAGGTAAAAATACTTCTACTTGTCATATGGCCTGAAACTATAATAATTTGCCAGCCCTTTTATTTTTTTATTTTTTTATTTTTTTTTTTGGAACCGAGTAACGAACTCAGGCCTTTGCGCTTGCGCAGCAGGCAGCGAAACCACTGAGCTAAATCCCTGGCCGGTTGCCAGCCTTTTTAAAGGAAAGATTACAAGGTGCAAACAAAATCTCTGGTAAAGGAGATTGGAAAATATTCCAGTAACTAAGTGTTCTCAAAGTTTAAATTTCATTAACGTAACTACTTCTGTTGAGTGTACATGACAAAACAACTTGACTTAAACAGTACCACTTATGGAATCAGGGTCATCGTCATAAATTATATTCCCGATTGATTTAGTGACTCTGTGAGACATGAAAGACAAAATTATTTTAACTAGATAGGATAAGAAGGGAAAAGGAAGAGAAGAACTGGACATCTCGTTTGTGTGGCTCCTTAACAGGAATAGTAATATATGGATTAATGGTATTCACTGGTAACTGATTGGGCAATTTTGACCAGTTTATAAAAAGTAGATTGATTGGCAGCAGTACCCAAGAAGCTGGAATGTAGACTTTGGCCAAAACCTAGTCAGGTGAGGTTATGGCAACATTTCTATTTCTTATCCTACCTTCAATGATAAATGAGAATATAAATGGTTTAGGCATCGACAAATTAGGCTATCTTCCTCTGTGGAAGGTAGTTGTGATTTTACATGGGATTTAAATCTCATGTATCTCTTTCCATGAGGATGTTTTCCATCACTTTCCAGGTAGCCTGCAGACCAATGGAGGTCCCTTTACTATTTGTGTAAGTAGATTTATTGGATCATTCATTTATATATTATCTAGCTCTTAATTTGCATGGCAAAATACTTGAATATTTGTATCAAAATTATATACCACACAAAGTCTAAAATATTTAGAACCTGGCTTTTACAAAAAAAATTGTAGCTACATTAATAAGTCCAAATTGGAATTTGGAAATCTTTGAAGTGAATTGAAATCCTTGAAAATGTTATGCTAACAAAATGATTTTATTATTGATAGTTTTGAAGGTCCAGAATATTAATTATCAAACTGTAATTTCTACTTATGAGCATATTTAGTTGAGAAAAATATATTAATATTTTATCTTCTTATTTGGTATACTTAAACTGTCTTAATTTTATTTCAAAAACTGAGATAAACATTTTACTATATTTTGACACAATGGAATTGATTCCTTAAAATGTAACATGTTAAGTCCCTTTACAAAGTTTCTAAATTGGTCAGGTGACTGCTGCCAGATGATGAAAAGCATTTCTGTTCCTTCCCACCAATTTCAAGACTGAGAAAAAACTTCTGCAGGATTTTCAACATCTGTCAGTTCAGAAGAGAATTACTTTTAACAAATATCTTTAAATTATGCTAATTTATGCTAGCATCAGCTTGCTGAGTCAACTTCAGGAATATGAGTTTTATCTAGCCCTTAAATTATATCTCAGTAATATCACATGAGTAATAATTCTATTTTCCAGAGTAAATGTCTTGAGCATATGACAATGTCGCATTTTCTTGTTATGTTTATTTCATGTTTATGATATAGCTATAGTAGACTAAGAGAGCATCTGTTGAAAAATCTGTCCATCACTTCAAAGTATATTTCTATATCTGATCATAATACATAAGACGGCTAAAATATTAACATCATACTTTGAAAGAACAAACTTTAAGAAACCATATGTTGCTGGGCATGGTGGCGGACACTTGTGATCCCAGTATTTGAGAGCCTGAGGCAAGAGAATTACAAGCTTGAGGCCAGATAGGGCAATTAAAAAAATTTAGCAAGGTCTTGTCTCCAAAAAAAATCATATATTAAGGACAGACAACCAAATTTTCTTAAGCTAATAAGATCAGTAGGGTATTCACCCCAAAATGAGAATGTATGAATAAAATCCAGAGAACTGTGGTTTCCCTACTTTCTGTCCATATTACCTTGGCTTGACTTTTATGGTGGCCTTTCTTTAAAAAAAGTATGTGGATACTTGAACTATGGAATAATATGGGACTTATTAATGTTTATGTATAAAATAATTAAAACATATTTCTATAAGTTTTCACATCTGCTTTATCAATAATTTTTATAATTCCATTTAGAAATGCGGTTACATGTAGCTAAAACCTTTGTTTATTAAAGTCAATTATATTTTCTTTTTTGTACTAAACTTAACTGTTTAGGTATCTATGTTTGTCAAAAACTAAATATCTCCAAAATATTTATGTCTTTTTCAAATCTAGTACACTTAATTATAACTGTGGAAAATACTGCTGCCTTAAATTTTTCAATATTATTTCCACACAAATTGAAAATTTTAAAAATTGGAACTATGAAACTAATCAGATATTCTAACATCCATGCAAATTATTTTTTTTAAAAATCATCAATATTTAAAGCATTCCTTTGATTACTTCCATAGTCAATATTCCCTTTTAAATAATTTGTTTTTGTAATAATCATCATTCTAGAATAGAACTTTTTCAAGATAACATTAAAATCAGATCAGAAAATGTGGAATTACATCTCCCAAATTCAGTATGACATATACAAAATAATAAATGTTACCTTCCATATGCAAATAGAGGAAATGGAAATTATGGTTTCAAAAATATCCTGAAAATCACTGATGATATTCTCAGTTGTTGCTTCTAAGGGCAATCATATAACGGCTCAAAGCAACTCTTTGCTAACCATAATAATAGTGTTTTGATTATCAAAAAGCAGTATTTTCAACATTTTTACACAATGTGGTTGTTTATTATTTTCATATATATGTATGTTTTATGGTTTAATAGGTGCCAAAACATTTTCAAGTAGGGTTGGGTTGATATGGACTATATCATAAAGTTTTTTATCAGATGTAATGGAGAATAGATTCTAAGTTTTCCTTTTTATATAAGACATGTGATTTCAATAACACATTATTTGTGTTTAAGTGAAAGAGGCTCATTTCATTCTGTTCATAATTTCTATACTCAATAATAATCAATCTTGGGGCTGGGGATTTATCTCAGTAGTTTTGCCACCTGCTGCACAAGCCCAAGGACCTGAGTTCGATCCCTGGTACCAAAAACAAACAAACAAAAGAATCAGAAATAATCAATCTTGGGTTAAAGACTTTTTCCCACTGCATAAATGTTATGCCTTCTGAGAGAACTTGTATTTTAATAGTAAGAAAATTGGAATTTATTTTTACAGTTGATTGTGATAGTACATTAAAAATTTGGAGTGATATCTAAAGGCACCAGGGTGAGTCTTGTCATGAACTTCTAGGTTGTACACTCAGCCTTTTTTAAAGTCTATAAATGAGGTTGGTGACACAAGTTTCTTGAATTCAAATTAAGTCCTTATCTACTCCTGAGTAATTACTTTCAAATTCTTGGTTTGTGTGTTTGTGCACAAAACTTGCATTTCTTAATCAACAAAAATGGCACTGCTGAAAAAAACCACCTTTTCTGAAAGTATAGATAATTAGAATTTTGATTTTTGAAAATCCCGAGTAGGAAGGGAGAAATTACTCTTGTAAGACGGATCCTAGTCATTTTGACAGTCTTGTCCTTCATTTTCATATCAAATTTAGAGCCAGGGGTTTCTGGACACAGTATTCCACAACTGTCTAATTCCTATTGAGTATACATCTCAGCAGATAGCTGATAGACATTTCTTTTTCTGTAATCCAATCTTTCTTTGCAATTATCAAAACACTGCTTTGTTTATATTTTACCTGGATTCTATTTTCACCCTAAATCCTTAATAAGATGATTATTTTCTTTTGTGAGGTTCAAGACATTCTTTGATTCTCTCTAGGATTTTTTTAGTTGATATTCTTTGATACCTTTACTTATTTCTTCATCAGTTGACTATGTGCAATGGCATTTAAATTTGACTATTTTCTAATTTTTTTAGTTTATTTTTCTGGAAACATCATAGTGTTTACCAGTATTTAAACTTTATTTTATAGAAGAATGAAAAATATTTAACTGAATTGTAGAATAAGATACATTTATCATTATACTAAGAATTTTCTGTAATGATTTGATATTCATTTAGCAAATATTTAACATATATCTGAACATATGAAAGGCATATTTGTATATTTCACATGTATTTAAAAGAATGAGGTGCGATGCACTATGAATTATTTTCATAGAAGACTGGAACAAAGAATTAATATTTAATTTGTGTATATTAATGTAACATGAAGAAAATTGTTAAGATAATGTTCTATGAATAACAGTTCTTAAAATTTTCATTTACAGGGCCCGGGATTTAGGTCAGTGACAATGTGCCTGCCTTGCAAGCTCAAGGTCCTGTGTTCAATCCCCAATACCAAAAAAATTTTTTTTTCATTTACAATAACAAAGTTAGAGCAGTTTAAAGATCAAAAACAAAAGATATTTTAACACAAATTACTACTGAGTTATGAAACTTACTGATAGGAGAAAAATTGGCATGCTTCTACACAACATTCTCATCCATTCATTCATTTAAACTGAATGGTGCTCAGCTAAGCTTAAACACCCTGCACAGGTATTTTCAGAAAAAAAAAAAAATAGTTTCACAGTCTGTGAACTATGAATAATTAAATATTTACTGTGATGGTAAAAAAATCTATATTCATTGTAATTTAGTGTGGTAACTAATTATTTAGAGTTTTAAAGTGACATTTTGTTGAAAAATATCATTATTGCCTGGAATAGTCATTATAAAATCACCAAGAATAGTATTTTTTTGCAGTAGAGAAATAGAATCATAAAAGCCTCAAAAACATAATTCAGATACAAGTATTCCTTAATGCACATTTTAGGTAACATTTTATGTAACAGGTACTTGAGTGGCTGTCATTGTAAGCTGTTGTAGAAAAATTCCACATTTCAAAGCTTCATCTATGTCATAGCCACAAGAGTTGACATGGAGCTGGTATTGGAGCTGTCACACATGCAATTAAGTAGAAGAGTCCAGGTTGCCATCCCTCTGCTGGCTGGAATTGGAACACATCAGAGGATGAATAGTAAATTTTCAGTTCATCAAATATCAATTCTTTGCATAAAACTGAGAGTTTGTATTTTAATATTCCGTCTTGCCATGCTAGGATCCCAGGAAGGCACTGGCATAACTACTCAGGTGAGAATATTTTTTTTATAAAATATTATGCTTAGCTCTCTGCATTACAGTTTCTGCCAACCTGAGGGAAAGAAGTTAATTGTATTTAAGCCCCTTGAGTGATTCAGTATTAGTCTTACAAGATGATCCTCCTAAGAGAAAAAAAGAAACACAGCTTATGAAATACAAGTATCTTTTTTCTTGGTTTTAAATTTATGCTCAAGAGACTTTTATTAAAACTAGAAAAACATTAGTAGGCATCATTTTAAAAAGTCAAGCTATGCCAAATCCCTGAACTTTTAAAAATTATTTTATGGAATATGACACCATTTTTTCATCTAACTGGATTCTTGTTTAAAAATAAGTCTGAGCATCAAATAGCTCCCATTCAAACACTCAGCTTAATAAGGATTATCATTTGTTTCAGCTGAATCCATGTGCCATGCAGCCCTTTAGAGAGGTTTCTGTCTCTCACATTATTTCTCTAGAATAAGATGACCCTGTAAAATTTCTTAGCAATTATCTAAATCCAAAACAAAGTCTGATGTAGTGTTAAATGATTTCAGACTGAATAAAAACATTAAAAGAGTTTTTTCTACTAAGAATTATACTTGAAAGGGCACAAAGGATAGCTATAGCTAAATATATTTTAAAAGATAAAAAACTTATGGTAAGAAGTGTATGAAGCCAGGCATAGTGGCACAATCCTATAATCCTCAAACTTGGGAGGCTGAGGTGGGAGGATTGCTGGGAATTCAAGGCCAACTTGAGCTACATAGTGAGCTCAAGTTCATACTGAACTACATGCTGAGATCCTGTGTCAAAAAACCAAAAAAGAGAGAGAGGGGGGGAGAGAGAATTAAATTTCTAATCTTTGATAATTTTTGTGAATTGAGCATGTCTTAGTGCATTATTATAATAACATTTATATTTCTATGTAGTGTCCTTAGAATACTCCATTTAGTGAATTTAGTAAATCTCTCTAAAAAAAAAAAAAGAAAATGACTAACAGTTTCAAAAGAAATAATGGAAGTGTCCAGATCTAATAGCTATCTACAGATTGGAAGGGTGGCACAATTACAGCTCCATGGAGAAAGAAGTTTCTGTGCTTGGGATTCTTTCTCCTCTCTCTTGGTCTAGATCTTTATCTATTTATGTGGACCAAAATTGTAGACCTAAAAAAGAAAGTACTTAATTTTATTTTAGATTCAGTTGCAGAGAGAGAAATATTGGCAACACAAAAAAAGAGAAAGAGATTGTCAAAAATAAATATAAATATTTGAATTTCTGTATAAACCATTTTTTATGTATGTTTAAGTAGTAGCTTATTTCTTAAAAATACCACTGAAAATTCCCATTTGAAGTAACATCAGCAAGATGGACAATCATATTTCCTAGTCCTGGTTCTTCTACAAAACATCAATAAACCAATGTTCCTAAAAATATTTTTATGAGAGCAGCAGAAACCAGTTAAAAAATTGTAACACTTCAGATAAGCACACAATGAAAAATAATGAAACAGAAAAAAGAAGTTTTACTTTGGTCACTCTTTCCCTCTAGTTGAACAGCTCAGCATCAAGGATCATCCCTTAGGACTGTGCTTTCCAGGAGGAAAAGAATAAGTGAAGTGTGCATCCAGCATTCCTCACCCTCCAAGACGATGTTCCCTCTAAAAACACTGTCCAAGAGCCCTACTTCTGTCTTTCCTAGGCCAGAAGACTGAGGAGAACAAGTTAGTTAAAACTCCAGAAGGCTAAGAACAAATAAAATCATGACCGGGACTCTGGATAGTCTTCATAGTTCTGCAGGATTAAAAGAAAGTGCAAAACATTGACTTTTTTTAAGAGGAAGGAAGAAGATTGGAGCTTGTACCTAGGCTTTCAGCATCTCCCTACTTTTCCCTTCAAAAAAAGACAGGGAAAGACTGCAATATTTAGAGGAGGTGATTATTCTTCAGACTTCTCCTTTTGGACTGAGGGTGAAAATTGGATCTTTCATGTAATGCCCTGGCATTGTACAGGGAAAAGGCATGAACTGATTTCAGCAGGTGGCAAATCTCTATAGAATATGAGAAAGACAGTGAAGAATATTCTTCAGGAGAAAGTGAGAGAAGCCAAGCCCAATGTTTCAGGATTTCACTGTAATTCCATAAAGAAAAGGACAGGAAGGCTTATGATGGCCCACATAGCTCTTCAAGATTGGGAGAGCATAGAACCCTAGGATTCTCCTTCAGAAACAAGGGAGAGGAGTGGAGGGTGTGCCCCACATCCAAGCCTATCCGTGTACCATGCGAGAGTAAAGGGTAGGACAGTTTATGATGGCCAGCATGGCTCTATGGTAATGGGGAAAGGGATATAACTGAAACTTTTCTCCTATTAAGGAGTAGAAAGCTTATTTTTAAAAAATAATATCCTCAAATTTCTGAAATATGCTATTGGAAATGAACTCCCAGTTTCTTGAAGCCCAGAGTACTCAGATTAGAACAATCCCAAACAGTATACATTGGAGCACATTAAAATCAATTGTCAAAAGCTAAGAAAAGAGAGAATTTTTAAAACAACAAGAGAAAAATGATCCATGCTACCAATAAAAAAGAAAGCTTCTTTAAGATTATTAGTGTATTTAACAGCAGCAAGTTAAATGAATTTGATGATGTATTCACAATGATGAGTGGAAAAAATGCCAAGAAAATGCCAAGAAAGAAAAATTGCTTCAAAATTGTAAGGAACTATGAGAAATCAATCCAGCATCTTCTAGATAATGCAAAGAAGAATAAAATCATACTGATTTGAGTCAATGAAGAAACAGGAGAGAGTGCAGGTGACATAAAAAACTGTTCACAGAAGTGATGGCAGAAAACTTCCCAAGCAGGGGAAAAGAACTTGACATACAGATAAGTGAGGCATATTGGACTGCAACTAGCCTTGATAAAAAAAAAATCTACACATAGGCATATAATAGTTAAGATTCTTGAAACCAAACAGAAGAACAAAGTTCTACAAGCTGTTAGAGAAAAGAAACAAATCACATGCAAAGGAAAAACACATCAGAATCACAGAAGACTTCTCAATACAAATCCTCAAGGCAAGAAGAGCTTGGAGTGATGTAATGCAAGCTGTAAAGGAAAACAGCCTCCAACCCAGACTGATGCACCCTGCAAAACTATCTTTCAAAATTGATGTAGAAATAAGATACTTTCATGACAAAGAGCACCTTAGGAACTTCATGAATACCAAACCAGCACTCCAAAAATTTTTAGACAAAATCTTAGGAAAAGACAACAAGGAACACAACCCCAGGAAGCCCAGCAGAATGAATCCACTGGGCATGACAAGAAATTAAAAGCAAAGGGGGAGAATCCAACAAGAAGAAAAAGTCATGACAAGGATAAGTCAATATATATCAGTTATAACCATCAATGTTAAGTCTCAATTCACCAATCAAAAGAAATAGACTGGCAGAATGGGTCAAGAAGCAAGGTCCAACAATATGCTGCATACAAGAAAAACAATTCAAAAAGAAACTCATAGACTGAAAGTTAAAGGGTGGAAAACAATACTCCATGTGACAGGAACCTGAAAAA
>NW_004624772.1:666971-677443 GCF_000247695.1 Heterocephalus glaber
TATTTTATGTTATCCAATATATAAAATTTACACTTACATAATTTTCTCTTTAATTAACATCATACTATGCAAGCTTTTTGTTAAAGTTTTTATAATTCACTAATATGATAAACACATTTTTCCTGTGCCCATAAATATACTCTTACACTATTTTAAAGCCAAAAATATTTTCCACTGATCAGTAAAGTCATACATATCATTGGAAAACAATTCACAATATAGACACAGTCTCTTCCTATACTAGTCTTCCTAACTATAGACATAAGTTCTTTCTTCTTTGATATTTCTTTTTTCTTCTTTTTCTTACTTTCCTTTCGCCTCTCTGTGTTTTCTTCTTTCCTTTTATTTTTTCTAGTTCATTTATCTAAAAAATATGAGCATAGTATAAAATTTTTAGAAACAAAAAAATTCTCACATTTCTTTTCCTTCATTTTTCCAAAGCAGTGCAAATCACTCTTCCAACTTCTGATTTCGCTTTTGGAGTTAACATCAACATTCACAAACATCTGTGTACTGTGTTTCCTGTGTTCTGTAATTCCTCACATTTGGGTAAAATAGCATAGAAATTAAGAGAATGAACTCTAGAACAAGAGCACATTGGCCAGGCATGGTGGCGCATGCGTGTAATCCCAGCACTTGGGAGGGAGGGAAGCCAGCTTGGGTTACATAGTGGGTCCAGGGGCAACCTGAACTATATAGGGAGACCCTGTCTCAAAAAATAACCCCACAAAAAACCCACATAAATATTAAACTCTGTCATTTTGGGATTTAAAAATACACATTATTTACATAAAACTGTGGGCCCTGGCTTTCTAATTATTTATTAGATATTATATATTTGTCTAAATATATAGGAGAACAATTATTACAGAAGCTTGTTAGGCAGTCAGAATAGAAATAAATTATTTTCTAAATTATGTGATGCATTAGTATTTGCTACTATTTTCAAATATGGAACTTATAGATGCTTTACTCATTCTAATGAACATTTACTTCTGCAGGTGATTTTTTTATTTCTAATTTTGTATTATCTTGTCTAAAGAGGGGTCCTAGAATGACATCCATTTCTGAATCCACAATTCTTTCTCTGTACTTCTTTGTAGGGTGTTCAAGCCCTTAACTATACCTATTAACCTTCAAGCCACAATTTTAACTACTCCAGATAATCTACACCTGAGGTTGATGTCATTCCCTCCACATACAAACCGCCAGGTCCTCAAATACTGAGGAACGAACCCAAGACTATATCCATGGCCCTTTTAATTTGGCAGTCTCACTACGTCATTAGCTTGTACAGGCTGGAACCACTTGTGATCCTCCTGCCTCAGCCTGCAAGTTATGTCCCGCCACATCTGACTATACACTTAGATCTTTTGAAGACTTTCAGTCTCAGAACTATACCACAAGAAAAACAGCAGAACTTTTGTTTGGCATGCTGTTTTCCTTCATGTTGAAAACAATCAGGTTATTATTGTAACTGATATTTGTCACTGCAGTCTCAAAGTTCTCTTCCTTGATTTAGCTAAATACTGTGTCCTTCAGCAGAAAAAAAGCATGGAATCTGAGTAACTAAACAACAGGCAAATGTGAATACGAAAATGAGGAAACCTCCGGAGAAAAATTTACTTTCTCAAAGTGAGTAATTACGGTAACACTGAAAAAATGATCTATAATAAACGATCTAAAAAAGATCTAAAATAATATTCACTAACATATAGTTTGGGGAACAATAAGTAGTTTCATATGAGTTTAGATAGGAAATAATGGAAACTCATGAAAATATTAACTACGGCAACCTCCTCTACTTAAGTAGAGTATTGAACCAGAGTATTTGAGAACTGAAATCTCATTGTTTAAAAGAGGTTTCCAAGGTGTGGCAGATACACCTTCTCCAAAATGTCTTTCATAAATGCCGACAGACTTCTCTTTCTGTGCACTATTAGATCGCTGAGGCAAACTTTAGTTAGTGAGTTATTTCCTATAATTTGACTTTGTTGTGATTGTTACTATGAGGCTACTATTTGAGCCAAGGACTACTTATTTTGAACATACTTCTCTTACATTTTTTGAGAAGCTACTGTTACTGGATACTGTGCAAGGAAAGTCTTTAAATCCCTACTCCAACTCTGTCTTGAGTTGAATTATGTATCCAAAGAAGATATGTTGAAGTTCTAAACCTCAGAATCTCAGATTTTTTAATTATTTGGAAATAGGGTTGTTTTGGGTATAATTAGTCAACAGAAGGTCACACTGGAGTAGGATGACAGTAGCAAAAATACAGAAAAATCAGGTAGAAAACCATAAAATGACAGAAGTGAAGACTGAAACATTGCAGCCTCAAGACAAGGATACCAGTATCACCTGCAAATCACCAAAAGCAATGAGAGGAAAGAAAAGATTGTTCTTTACAGCTTTCAGAGGGCACAGAGCATTGCCAAAAGCCTGATTTCATACTGCTAGAAATGTGGGACAGCAGAGTGGTGAGAAAATAAATATATCTTCTTTTCAGCCACATAGTTTATAAGACTTTGTTACAGCAGGCTTAGAAGACCAAGGAAAACTTGTGTGATCGATTGCCATTTTCATTTTACAAACTAGAGATCGGGTTTGCAAAAAGTGAACCTTTCCAAAGTTAACTTGATCCAAATTATGCAACTCATGCAATTTACTGTGATAAAATCTGATGAAAAATAGTATTGCCCAGAAGCTTGTGAGTGCAATCCTAGATGTATTCTCCTCTCTAGAATAAATAGCAGTAGAGTGGTTTTTGTAAGTGTAAAAGGGAAAGGGTTGACATTCTCCTGTGTCTCTCTAATTGGAGACCATATGTTGAACTCTGTCCACTGTGTTCATCTCTTTGCCTTCTGAAATGCCCCTTGAAATCAATGCAAATGGTAAAATTAGGTCAGATAATATGTCTTGAGAGAACCATAAAACTAGATAGTAACTAGATACTCTGGTTAACGACTGAACATGAGAAAAGCATAGTGGAACTCTGTATAGAAGTTATCAGCCCTCATTTGTAGAAGCAATCTTTAATATAATTTCTGTTAATATTAGCATCAATTTTGAGCAAATGCTTTATGCATCAATTTTAGAAACACCTTTTACCTGCGGGTTTGGAATAGAAATCAAAGCACTCATAACATTGTTTTGGTATATAAGAATGAAGATAAAAATCATAGTTAGAAAATAATTCAACTTTACAAATAACAAAATGATTTTTAGAAAACATTTTATTTCATTAGGGTTATGAAATTATAACTTCTATAGAATAGACACTCAAATAAAATGAGACTACTTTGGGCTTTTAATGACTATAGCCTTATGTTAATAATATTACGACAAAATATCTTCATATGAGAAATGGCTAATATAATTAACAGTGACAATATTAGAGTATTCCTGATTTCATTTTAAATTATTTGATCTTAAATATATTTGATAGAGTAAATTGGATGGATAATTCAGCAATATTAGTAGGCTATATTCTGGATAGTCTATTGAATATTGAGTTTCCTACAATAACAAATACATTTAGTGTCTTGATCACATATCATCTCCTGAACAAAAATGAAGTCTCAGGGCTAATATAATAATCAGAAGAAGAAAATTTGAGATACAAATTTTTATTTGTATCATTTTTATTTCATTTCCTCCTATATCTATAGGACTTCAGTAAAAACTTTGCATCTTCTAAAATGAATTTTATCAAATTTCATACAATAGATTCTAAAATGAAAAATGCCATGCAATTAGACAAAACACAAACTAAATCAGAAAATGCTGGATTGAGTGAACTTTGAAGAAGAGGAGAGGTATAACTATATTCAAGCTTGAATATTGCTCAAGTTCGTTTCAAGCTTATTTTCCTACTTTATTGTTATCTAAGAGAATGGTAAAATATTTAAATTAAAACTAGTCTGATTAGTACTAGAGCTAAAAAAAATTGAAGGGCATGTTTTCTTTTGTCTGAAAGAATATATATATTCTTTATATTTATATATGAATATATTTATATCGCTATATATTTATATATAAAATATTATATTCACATATAACATGCTTTAGCTGTAGGCCTACTTCATAACTCATGGCATAATAAAACAAAGGAATTTTTTGTACTTTGCACACATACTGAAATATATCCTTATGAGAAATGCATCTTTTGAATTGCTTGCCTCTTAAACTAGATTCAAAGCAACATTAATTGTGCCAGAGGGTTTGTTTTCAAATTCCTTGAACCTAGGCCAGCCTTCTGTATTTAACATGGACTATTTTTAAAAACACTCTTAAATAATAAGCATTTGCTCAGTGACCTTAGGCCACGCTGTATGCAGTGTTGTTACCAAGCCTGTAGAAAAACTGCTTAGCCTCTTTGGTTGAAGTTGATTCTCAATTGAAAGGTGTCTTTTCACTATAGATTAGTTGATATTTCCTAATGTTGTGCTGCAATTTTTTTTATAAATATCTCTAAATTGTGATAAGATACTTTTAGTTTCTTTTTGGACATTGAGGAATCTTTGTGGTAGACATCTACAGTCCACAAAGTGTGCATGCAAGATTGTTAAAGAGAAAATATTGTTAATATGATCTATTAAAAAGATCTACATACTTGAGATATCTAGGTATAAATTAGTTTGTTTAAATTCTAAGTAATTTTTGAAACTGGGATTAACTAAACTAATACAGCCACTAGCTGGAATCCTCTTTATCACATTTGGTTGTGATCATGCTTGAAGGAGGGACCATGAGGCATCTGAGCAGAAAACTGAACAGAGATATCTGTGCGGTGGGGAAAAATTCCCCTGTAAACTAGATTTGCACTGGTTTTGTATTGCTTGATTCATTTTCTAATTTTTATTTGAGGATGTAAAATATTTTAGGATCAGTTCAGGGGTAATGTTTATATTAATTATTTAAAAATTTCACCAGGGATTTAACTCAGTGGTTCAGGCACCTGCCTCGCAAGCGCAAGGTCCCGAGTTTGATCCATGGTACCAAAAATAAATAAATAAATAAAAATTTTATATGATTTTTATATTGTCTTCAGACTCTTTTTGCCTCCTAATGTATGTTTTGTGTAAATATTCTTAGCTTGCCCCGTAAGTAAAAATTAAGCAGCATAACAAAACTTTGTCACTGTCCTGCAAAGGAACTCAGCTGCGTTTCTGAGAATCAATATTATGTCTAAGTCAGATGTATTTAATAAAGGTAACTACTCATAACTATTGGTCAAAATTTCACTTCTTCTGAGAAGCTGAGTTTTACTGCAATTAATATCCCCAACGAAAGAACTCAGACCACTATAGCAACATTTACTTGAACAAGGAAAAATAATTCTAGAACTGGCCAGCATTCCAGAACAAAGAAGGCTCAGAGGCCCCCTTCCCTCTACATGCACAGGTTGAACTTATAGCCATAAGAAAGTGTCATAGAAGGACAGCAGAATCTGAATCTTCATTCCTTTATAGGTATGATGTTTTTACTTTTTCCCTGTTTCTCTCAAATACTGGCTGAAGCTAATCAAGCTATTTCTGTATGTAATTTCCTTTTTCTTTGAACTAAAAAAGTTTTAGCATTTATATTTGTTCACATTTACTGATGATGAATAATTTTAGTTTGTCATTTTTCTGAAATGTATTTGTTGAATGTTCTTGGGCTGTGAGGTTCACTAGCATGCCTCAATTTTTTCTGCCTTAGGTGAAAATGAGAACAAGTGGGTTTGGAGTTAGTAACAGTCCTAATTTCAGGTCTTACATGGCTTTAGTGCAATCATTTCACTGGAGAAGTTTGCTTTGGTTTTGAGATCACTCTGTTCATATATCAAAATAGTTACTTTTCTTCTCCCCTTGCCACCAATATGAGGGCATCTTCTTCTACTTTTAGAATGAGGACCTGGTGAGCTTCTTGGAGGAAACACAATTATAAATGTGGCAGCATATGGAAGACTAAGCTCAGGAGTTTCTCACCCTCAAGTAATCTGAGCATACCTAAGAACAAATTGTCCAAATCATACATGTCTTCCTATATTTTTACACATCCTGTGGCTATTGATCCACAGAAATTAATTTTTGCTATAATTCCCTGTAGTTGCTTGTCTCCAGATTTTAGGGTTTCAGTTTACTCTATAACCTTAATTTTTTTATTGATTCATAAAAAGTCATTGATTTTCAGTTTCAGCTTTTTTTTTTCTTGAAATGTGACTCTTAAGATCTTTACATGTTGATTTCTTTTCTTTTCCTAGTTATCTTGTTATTTTTAGCCCATATGAGCCTATATTTTAAATGTGTGTAGTTATACATTTGATTTCTTTTTTTTTCTCTGAAGAGGATGGACTTATTAATTTTAATAACTTTTTTCTACTCACGTGAAACACACATGATCATAACACCAGCCATGTGCTATATATATAGATATATAGGTATATAGATACATAGATATATAGAACTATATGTATCTCTCTGTATTTGTTTTCTTTCAGGTGATTCTAGGAAGCATCTCTCTCACAGTTTTCATAGCAGTTTCCACCTAGTATTTTACATTATACAAAATGTTCTCACATGTTACATATCTAATTGTTTTCTATTTATTATACTTGTAACTTACTTCCTTTCCGCTGATTTTATGAATTCTCTAGTTTCACAGGGCATCTTAAATGTTTTTGTTTATTCATATTTGAACATTTCATATGATTCCATTTATTTACATTGTACCATTTCCATTAGATTCCTTTTAAAATGATTTAGTTAGTAACATACAAATAACAAACATCTATTTTCAAATAACATTATATCATTTCCAATAAATATACTATTACAAACTATTCCCAATTCTGTCCTTTCATCTCTTATGAAAAGATTGTCATTAATTTCACATATTTATGTGCAGAAATCTCTCAAAATGTAGTGAATACTATTGTTTTTTCAGATTAGGTGTAAGAAATTAAATATTTAATCTTACCTTCATTCATTCTTCCTCTGATGATTTCCTCTTTATCAGGTATATCCTAGTTTCAAACTTATCTAATTTTCATCTTTTCTGAAGTACTTTTTAAATACATTTCTTACTATGTAGGTATATTTGCAATAGGTGCCTTTAGATTTGGTTGTCTCAGGAAAACATTCATATTTCATCTCTTCTGTGGAAGGCTAATTTTAGTGGACATAGAATTTGACGTGGTGATTTATTTGTCTTTCTGTGTGTGCATGCTTTCAACACTTACTTATTTCCTCTACTGTCTTCTTCTTTGTACAGTTTCTCATGGGAAGTGTATATATATATATAATTCTTATATAACAAAAATATTTCCTAATCAATGTTCATCATAGAATAGAATATTCTATTTGTCTTAGTTTTTAAATAGCTTAAATATGATATGAATAAGTGTTTTTTGTTTTGTGTTTCTTGTTACTTGCCATTAAACTGCACCTTGTGTTTTAATTTAGCTTTAGTTTCTCAATTCTATTTTCTTTTGAATTTTTGTTACTTTTTCGAAATGCATCCGTCTTGTGTCTTAATTTTATAGATATCAACAACATTTATTTCAAAGTAAATAATGATTCAAATATTTGGATAATTTTGCTTTCATTACTGTTGCTGGAGTTTTAAAATTTGTTCCTCATTCTCATATATTTTAAAAATTTGATTAGTAGATATGTATAGTACATAATGTTTACATTACTTCTGGGGAATTGGTACATGTACATAACAGATACTAATTTCTTTTTTTTCATTTCCTTTCCCTTCCCTCTTGCCCTTCTTCATCCCATTCCTATTATTCTAATATATTTTAATTAAATATAAGTGACTGCATTAGAAAAAATCAGAATCATTTGAGTCTCTTGATCATTTGATTTTCAATCACAAATAATTTGATCTTGATTTTAGGAGGAGGATTAAATGCAGATAACCTTTAACAAACTAGGGATGGCTATGATTGAAGATTATGTCTCATTCTGTGTTATCATTATTGTGAGTTTTTCTTTACTGATGAGGTCTATTTCTTTCCTAAGCAGTTAAGATACTGGAGACAGTAACTTTTGGTATGACAATGGTGGAAACAAAACCAAGCCAAATAAGCAGGAACATAGAAACAAAACTTTAATCTGGAAGAATTTCACCTCCCCGAGAAGAGGGACAAAACTGATTGAGAGAAAAAGCAGGCTGGCCCCTAAATAAATGAAAGGGCAAGTTTTAATTTAGGGATGCACCCTAAATAAAAGGGACAAGACAGGCTGAAATCTGGAATTTTTTCCATTGTCCATGGATGTAAGTTTGAAGTGTTTTTTTCTTGTGCAAATATCCTTTGAGGAATGGACAGTCTACTTATCCTAGGTACTGTTATATTTCTTTTATCTGTGCTGCCATCTTGCACAGATATCCTGGCCATGTGATAGCACTGGGCTCTTGTAGCTCCTGAGACAGCATATGAGTGAGGGTGAAAATGATCCTTAACCATGCTTTTCACAAGTAACAGGTTAAGAACTCCAGAACGTGTTAGCCTTTGGTCATGAGCCTCAGAGTCTGTTTCACATATCATTGGAGATGGTTTGATGAAGGCATCCTGACTTTTACAATGTGCTTGCTCTTGTGCTTGGTAAGATTGTTTGGAAGAGTGATGGGTAAGAAGAATACATGCCATATCATATATTTAATGGATAACAAGTCACGAACTAAAACCATCTGGCTTATTTCACTTAATATGGTCTGAAGTTCTATTCATTTTTCTGCACATTACATTGTCCTATCCTTCTTTGTAGCTGAATAATATTCCATTGTGTACATATATCACAATTTTAAAAATCCATTCATCTGTTGATAGCCATGTAGACTGTTTTCAAAGCTTGACTCTTGTGAAATGCACTACTATTCACAACATGGGGTTGTATGCATGATTTTAGAATGGGGTTGTTAACTCTTTGGAAATATATCCAACAGAAGAATACCTGAGTCAAATGGAGTTTCTATTTTTAGGTTTTTGAGGAATGTCCGACTGACTTCTATAGTTTTTGTGCTAGTTTATATTCTCTGCAATAACATGAAGTTGTTCCACATACATACACACACATTCTTGTCAATACTGTGTGTGTTGGGGGGTGGGGGAGTGTACCTGAATATGTGTGTGTTGTGTTCTTGATGAAAGACATGGTGACTCTCATAAGATGAAATCTCAGAGTTGTTTTGATTTGTACTTCCCCAAGGGCTAAACATTAATTTTAAATATCACATGGTTTCTCTTACAGGGGAAACATGAAATTTGAAAAAGAAGTAAAATAAGGAGATATGGTAGGAAACAAAAAGGCAGACTGTGCAGAAATACAGCAAAGTTGGAAGAAAGAAATGTTTTGATGGGAGACAGGGATGGAAAATATTCAAGACATGACATATGTGTAGCAAACACCAAAAATGAGGGTAAGAACCACAAGGTAAGGTATAACAAAAACACATGAATAACATTAAGAAAACTACATTTTTCAATATAACACTGAGGCAAAGAAAATCTATTAATTTTATATATGTAAACATTTTTCTTTTCCTACAAAATAAAATAAAACCCAGAAGTGTATCTGTTCTTTGTCCCTGTGGTGATTTCTGAAAATCTCCTTCATTCTCAATGTCCTCCTCAGATGTTGAAGTCCAGTGGTTTGGCTTCAGCTTCTGAGACTATATAACACAGTTTTGCCAAATGTTTTGTCTCTCAGCACATACATTAGAACTGACAAATACTTCATGGAAAAAAGACAACATTGTGTAAGCTTCTATTCTTCCTATAATCTTGGTCCTTCATGTATTTTTTAAATTTAATTTTATTGGTACATTTTAGGTGTACAATATAATGACATTCATCATTGGAAATTTGCACATTTATATAATCTCTCTGGGTTCTTATTTTTCTCCCCTTTCCCTGTCCTCCCTTCAACCCCTCCATTCTTCCCTATTTACAAAGACTTTGTTTCCATTTTTTATCTTCTCATATTAATTCCATCCCCTTCTTTCATTTCCCCTACGACTTCCACTTTCCCTTTGCCCCTTTTCTTCCTATTTCACATTATCTATTATACCTTTTAGTCCCTATCTACACTTTCGGTTTCTCCAACTAGAGAAACTATTTATACATGTGTCTCATTTATTTCACTTGAGTATTGCATCAATGTGCATCCATTTAGCTATAAATACCTCTAATTTCTTGTTTTTTTATGGCTGAGTAGTACTCCATTTTATTAAAAAAAACCCACACATTTATTTTATCCAGTCTCTAGTTGACAGGCATGTGGGCTGTTTCCAAGTTTTAGCTATTACTAATTGTGCCGCTATGAACATGGGTGCACATATATCACTGTGGTATGATTTTTTTAATTCTTTGGGGAAGATGCCCAGCAGGGTCAAATGGGACTTCCAGTCCTAGTTCTTTGAGGTATCTCCATACTGATTTCCACAGTGCTTGCACCAGTCTACACTCCCACCAGCAG
>NW_004624772.1:687013-703420 GCF_000247695.1 Heterocephalus glaber
TGTTTGCATGTTTTATGGATTCCATTTGTTTCCTATGTTGGGATTCCATCATGTTCCTCAGCTCCTCTATTTTTTTTAATCTGTGTTCTCTCTAGATTTATTAGTCATGTCTTGCACTATGGGCACAATCTCTGCTGTTATCTTAGAAATTATTTCTGGCTTCATTTTATCCAGATCCTCTTTTGTTACCAGTTCTGGGAGTCCAGTTGGTTGTGTACCAGAGCGTCCCATTTCATTTTCCTTTGGGGTTGCTCCAGGTGATCTGGAAGTCTGGTTTTGAGGCTTGTTCACGTGTCTTCTCATTTCAACAGGGGTTAGTCTTGGGTGGGGGTGGGGGTGGGTGCTGTTGGCACCCACGCAGCTCACCTCCTCTGTGCTGGGAGGCATGGTTCTGTGGCCCAGGAGCCTCCTCCTCTGAAGAAGAAGTTCGATTCTGTCTGGGTCAAGTATGCCACACTCCTGTCTCTTGAGCATGCTCAGAGACAAAAAACAGAGTTGAGCAAGCTCACTCCAGTGAGTAGAAACTAGATCAATTTGACCATACCTCCTCACTCTTTGGGTCGTGACTCCTTTGCCTCCCCCAGACAATTACCCCATATGGTTTAAAATAAATTTAACTATGTTCTCCATTGTGTATAATTATATCCCTTTCCATCCAATTAAATTATGCCAAGGCTAAAGCTATTATAACCCTGCCTATGTAATTGCCCTTTTATTTCACTATATAAGCTTGTGTAGTTCCTCAATAAAGCAGAAGTGTTCCAGAAACCTCCCCGGAGTCATCTGGTGACTCTGTGCCTTACCCCTCTGGTCCAGGCTCCCAAACCTAGGTCTGCGAGTGGGCTTGCAGATGACAACACTCCTCTGTCCCAGAAGTGTTGGTACGGGTCCTTCAAGTTTTTGATTTATTCTTATCTTTAACCTGAAGATTTTCATACTTGTTCTATCAAATAAAAATTACATGGCTATCTGTGCTGATAGTTGTTTTCAGTTAAGCTATTCTTCTGTTGCCTGAGTCATATATTCTATAGCTATTATTTGCACACACTGCATGTCTAACAGTTTTATTTGTTCATTTTATAAATATATAAAAATACTTAAATCATGAGTGTGGTTTTTAAGATATAGTCAAAATAATGACTTATTTAAAACAAAATCTATACAATATAAATATTGGTATTAAACAATATAAATATTGAAAAAAATTTTATTTAAAGTATTTTCCGTTTGAAGCTTAAAATATCTATCTCTGTTTGTAAATTTCATTGATAAACCCTGTCTTGCTGATACAAAATTACATAAATCTATAGCATTGCTATTGTAGCAGCAGCACAAAATATTTCCTAAGGGTTTGGATGTGGCTTTTTAAATTCATATCACTTTTTAAAAAAACTTGTAGATGTTCATTTTTCTAGGACATAATTTGATTTTCACAGCAGCAATGATTTCTTCTTATCCAGTTCTCCTGGATGTAATAATTCTAAGAAGTTTTGAGAATATCTGAACAAAGTGCTAACAAATGTGATACTTTAGATCTCTAAAATATAAGTGTTTACATGACATTTTTATAATATGTGAAAACAGTATAATTCAAGCCATTAGGATTGTGAATATATATCTTGAAGAATATAATATCATCTCTAATTTTCAGCAAATGCAAATAATGATAATTACACTGTAAATGACATGAGCATTACTGTTCTAAAAATTGTGGTAATCTTTAAAAGTATTTTGAAGTTTTTCTATTTCCATCCACTGTCTCATGTAGGTATGAATCTTTTTTGATGCCAACATAAATGTTTTGTGTGGATAATACTTGAATATTAAACCATACAAGGGTGTTTTGTTAGAACTTGTGCAGAGTACTATATGAATAGTTTAATTATTCATGAAAATGTTGTTCCCCAAATTGATTTCTGTGATTTCCTCTGTTCACTCATCTCTCTCCTTTAAACTCCCCCTTATTCCAATAGCCTTTTGATTGTCATTACCAATGATAACAACTTGTTCCCTCTATTTCACAATAGACACCATGAGTAACAATTATTCATTTCCCTTCTTTCTGACTCTCCAACTTATAAGCCTTTCTCTCAGAAAATTTATATTTAATAATATTTCTAATTGCTTTTCAAGACAACACACTTATTTTTTTCTAATATATAGTATTTTTTCACTTGCTATGACCAGTTAACCTTTTCCACTCATGTTCATGAATATGGCTTCTGGCTTCTTTTTAACTAGTAGATTAAATCAAATTTCTAGTTGTTATGAAATATAGTAAATTGTAACTAACTTATTCATCGTCTATCTTTCATGTTAGCTACGTTTACTTGAGAAATAGAAACATGAATCATATGGTTACTTTAGAAAAAGTAGAGCTTACATAATTCTAAAAAGTACTTTATATAATTTATAAAAATGTATAGATACAATCAAGCATAAAGCTCAGTAATGTAAATCCATAAAATTAATGTAAAAACAGAGAGAGAAGAAGGGAATAAGAAGTAAATTTAGTTGAACATCTATGCTGAGAAAGTCTTAGAATTTAATTCTGAGTTTCTTCACATCCAAACACAAGAATAAAAACAATGAACTACATATACTTTTTCTATCATATCAAGAATGTTTACTTTAATGGTGGGCTTGTTATACTTCTCGGCTCAAAATTTTAAGAGGAATGTGATAATGTGTTCTTAATATTCAGGGTTTTAAATGCTATATGAAATGATTTATATCAACTATTTTGTTTACAAAAGTTTGTTTAAAAACATTACTATAACATTTTATGATTGGTCCCAGGGGTAGGGCTTTAAAACTGTGTTCTGTGTATGTGTATTTTGTCTCTGTGATTGACAGGTCACAACTTGTCCACCCTATTTGTCCCACATTAATCTCCTACCATGTTTCTCCCCTAAGGACATAAATTCCCATAATTCTTCATGATATATTGAGGGGTTGAAGGTTCCTATTTCATGTAGCTACTTCCAGCTGAAAAGGTCTGTAGGCTCAACCAACTAGGGATTATGTGTTCTCTGACTGCCTCGCGATGTTGGGATTCACCAGCTGTGCTGGGGAAAAAAAACCTGTTAGAAGACAATGAGAAAAGAGTGCTATATTTCAAGAATTGTTGAGCTGCCATTTTAAAGAGAGAAGCACTATGATTTTCTCAGGAGAATCATAGGCTGTAGATCACCATCAGATGGCTCAGATCACCATCTGAAGCCTTGAATGGATAAACTTTTCTATTAATTTGAGGAGGCAGACCAAATATGAGAAGGAACGGGTCAAAATATTGTCTTCAAAGATATGACAGATCCAGCAATTAGAGACATTCTTTTTCTGTGTTCTTATTTGGGAAAAGTTTTCTCAGGAGTTTTGATTGCATGTTTCCTATGGAGAAGAAAGCATAGCTAAGAGGGATAGTCAAGGGATACTACCAAGAACCTGAGAGGTGCAGTCCTAGCAGGAGTACACACATTATTGATCCAATTAAAAACAGAATCCCAATATAGGTGCCCAGCTGGGATGCATCAGGGGTCATTAGTGAATCTACTTATCTGCACTGGAGCAGTACTAGAGTTTTGCTTTTTGAAGAGAAGCCTCAGATCTTTCAGAGACTCACAGGGCTAGCTTTCTTTTTGGGGATGGTCTTTCTCTCAGGTCAGCTGAGACTGGCTTTATCCTAGAAAGATGAATCCAGCTATCTATCTCTGCCACTTTTACTGCATTGGGTGTGGCAAGGATCACTGAACAGAGGCCCTTTCATTTTGGATTTAACTAGTCTTCAGGGGTCACTTTTTCCAAGTTTTAATGAGGATTTGGTCGAGGGTGGAGAATAGGTGGATCCAATAGCCCAGGAGCTGGAAGGAGTTTGTTCCCATGTAGTATCTGCATAGCTTGTGGTAACTGGTGCAGATTAATGAGATACCATGAGTGTTGTGGTTTCTGAGTCCACTCTCATATCAGAAGATAGAAAGGCTTTGTATTAAGAATTTCAAATGGACTCAAAATTAGCTGGATTTGGGGAGTGTTTTGAATCTTCATGAGGGCTATTGGCAATAATCAGAGCTAAGACATAGAAATCTCTTACCAATGTTCATTTTAGGGTCTAATTGGCTCTTTTGATCTTTCTGGGAGACTGAAGTCTCCATGAAGAATGGAGATGTTACTTTACTCCCAAAACCCTTGCCACTCTTTGAGTTAAATGTGAGTTACTCTGAAGGGACAGGGATAGTTTAAACTGTGAAATGATTTCTTTCAGTAGTACCTTGACTACCTCCATAGCCTTTTCTGAACTGGTAGAGAAGTTCTCAAACCAAATAAAAGGTTTCAGTTAGGGCCAATATTTGCTTAAGTCCCCCACATGGTGACATATGGGTTAAGTCTAATTGCTATTCCTCCCCAGGGTATGTCCCTCTCCTCTGTACAGATTCTAACAAAGAATGTGATCTTGGCTTGGCAGGGTTAAAGTAGACAGAGTGGGCAAGCTTTGCAGACCTATCAGTGGTCACAGATTCTAGTCCTAGCCATGTGAAAATTTGAGTGATAATTTCTCAGGTATCATTTTTCTCATATGGAAAGCACCACCAAAGATTTTTGTAGCTTTCCACTGTGACTCTTTTTTTAAAATATTTTGGGCTAGATTTCAACTTTGCTGTTATTAGGATTCATAATCTGCTTTCCCTTTTTGTTTCATTCATTAATTTTATTGGTACATTGTAGGTATACAATATGCTGGCATTCATTACTGGGAATTTTTACCTTTACATAATACATCTTGGTTCTTATTTTTTTCCCCATTCCCTTACCCTCTCTTCAATCCCTCCACCCCTCTCTATCTACAAAGACTTTGTTTTCATTTTTTCCATTTCTCATATTTATTTCTTTCCCTTCTTTCCTCTCCCCTACTTCTCCTAATTCCCCTTCCACTTTGGACATTTTCTTCCTATTTCACATTATCTATTATACATTTTGATACTTATTTACACTTTCAGTTTCTCACACCAGAGAAACCAGTTGGTATTTACACATATGTGTCCTATGTATTTCACTTAAGAGTGTGACCTCAATGTGCTTCCATTTAGCTATAAACATATGTAGTTTATCCATCTTTATGTCTTAGTAGTACTCCATTTTATTTTTAAAAACCCCACATTTTCTTTATTCAGTCTCCAGTTGGTGTCCAGTTGGGCTATTTTGAAGCTTCAGCTATTACAAAATGTGCTGCTATGAACATGGAACCACATATATAGCTGTGGTATGATTCTTTTAATTCTTTTGGGAAGATAACCAGCAGGGGAATAGCAGGATCAAATGGAACAGAGCTCTAATTCTAGTTTTTTGATGTATCTCCAAACTGATTTCCACAGTGGTTGCACCAGTCTACACTCACACCAACAGTGGAAAAGGCTTCCTTTATCCCCACAGCTCCACCAGCATTTGTTATTGGTTGATTTCATGATAGCCACCATTCTTTCTGGGGTGAGGCGGAATCTCAGTGTTGGTTTCATTTGCATATCTTAAATGACCAGTGATGCTGAACATTTTTTCATATGTTTATTTGCTGCTTTTTCATCTTTGTCTGAGAAATGTCATCTTTGTCTGTTCATTTCCAATGCCCATTTTTGGATTGGTCTTTAAATTTGGGAGGTCTGATTTTTTTTAAGTTCTGTATATATTCTAGATAGTAGACCTTTGCCTGAGGAACAGTTGGTAAAAATTTTTTCACACCATGTGAGTTGTGTCTTCACTTTGTTGGTGGTTTCCTTGCTGTGCAGAAGCTTTTTAATAAGAAGAAATCTGGCTTGTTGATTCTTTGTGCTAATTCACATGCCAACACACGTTCATGATAAAAACCCTACAGACAATTGGAATAGATGGTCTCTTTCTCAACCTGATAAAAGCCATCTATGAAAAATCAATAGCCCATATCATACTAAGTGGTCAAAAACTGAAATCCTTCACACTAAAATCAGGAACAAGACAAAGATGTCCACTATCACCACTCCTGTTCAATATAGTTTTGGAAAAATCGGCCACAGCAATTAGACAAGAAAAAGAAATAAAAGGAATAAAGATAGGAAATAAAGAAGTCAAATTGTCATTATTTGCAAATGACATGATACTCTATATAGAAGACCCCAAGAACTCCACCAAAAGTCTTCTAGACTTAATACCCAAATTCAGTAGAGTAGCTAGATATAAGGTCACCACTGTGACTTTTGAGAAAGGATTAGTTTGTTCATAAAGTATTACCAAATTCTCCTTTTTTAATTACCTCTTATTTCAAGGCTTATTTATCTTCCTTGGGGGTGTAGACTGGTTTTAATTGTTCCGTGGAAAATGAAAAATAAGTCTAAGGCATTGAAAGACTATAAGGCTGCCCCTTTTGCCTCTCTGTCAGCTTTCTTGATTCTCAAGAACACTTTAGAAATGTCTCTTTGGTGTCCCTGTCATTGAATGACAGAAATCTGCCTGAAAAGATAGACTGCCTCCAGAAGTTGTAGAATTTCTCATTTGTGCTTTATAGATCATTGTTTGCTAGTTAGCAAGGCCCTATTTTACACTTTTACTTGTGTATGCAGAACTAGAAAGGCATATTAAACGTTTATGTAAATATTTAATTTCTTGTGTTTTCCTAATATCAATGGCCAACTACGTACTATGAGCTCTGATTTTTGAGCAGGGGTCCCTGGGATAATAGGTTGGACCTATTGACAATGACATTGAAACTGTATAACCTGCCTTTTGATGTCCTTCTTGGACAAAGCTACTTCTGTCAGTGAGCCATGCCTCCTGAGGGGCTTGGAGGGGCTGATCACTGATCTCCTATTTACTTTCATAGGTCTGGGAAATCACCTCTTCTCAAGACTGTGTTACCTCTGAGCCTGTAGGTATCTTTGAAGCAGGATTAAGAGTAGTGGAATTGGGCCGGGGATTTAGCTCAGTGGTTTCTCCACCTGCTGTGCAAGCGCAAGGACCCGAGTTCAATCCCTGGTACCAAAAAAAAAAGAGTAGTGGAAGTCTTTATGGTAAACCAAGGGGTGTCTAGATCCACACCAAGCTACCTGGTGAGCCATCTTCCTGTCAATGACAAGTAACTTTTTCTCTCAAGAATAGCCCTGAATTGATGGGGAGTTAGGTTTTCTATTTTTTTGCCCCAAAGTTAGTTTCCTAGCTTCTTCTATTATCATAGCTGTATTTATTGTTGCCTTTAGACAAGGTAGGCCATCCTGAAGTCACTCCATCTAGCCTTCTAGAAAAGTATACTACTGAGCAGGGTTTCTGCCCCAGTGTTTGGGTCAAGATACCCAAGTAAGCAAGGATTTTCTTAAATCATGTATTCCTAGTGCTGGACCCTCAGTGAGAATATGATTGATTTCGCAAAAGGTATTTTCATAATTTTTGTCCATTCTAAGGGCTCAGACTCAAGACCTTTGACCACCTTATATAAAAGCATTGCCATTAGTCCAAAATTAGTGCCAGCTGAAGCCAATTATTCCTAAGAAGAAATGAAGCTGTTGTTTGATGCAAGGAGACCCAAGATCACAAATAACCTAGATCTGGTCCCTAAGCCACTGTGTTCCTGAGATGTAAGAATGTATCCCAAGTATTAGATTCTCTGAAGGGATATTTAACCCTTTTCCTTTGAAACTTATATCCATTCTTAGCTGGAATATGGTTGGATATCTCCCAAGTTGGCCTGCAGATTAGAATATCATCTATATACTGTAGGATGGTTCCCTGCTTAAGCTCTAGATTCCTTAAGTCTTTTCCCAATGCCTAAGCAAAAAAAGTGAAGGCTATCTCTAAAGTACCTTGGGAGAAATGTCCAAGTATATTGTTGTTTTTCCTTTGAAATGAGATTTTCCTATTTAAAGGCAAATAGGAATAGGGTATCTGGATGGGAGTGTGGGGGATTAGAAAAAAAGTATCTTTGATGTCTAAGACTGAGAGCCAATTTATGTTTTTCTGGAATTTGGGAGAGGATTGTATATGGATCTGCCACTGGAGGATGGATTGGGATTACTTCATTAATCAGGCAGAGGCCTTGTATCATCCTATATTTTCTTGAAGGCTTTATTGTAGGAAGAATTGGAGTATTGCAAGGGAATTGGAAAGGTTGCAGAAGGCCATGTAAGAGAAATCTGTCTTTGAGAAAGGTTAAAGGCCTTTGAGGGTCTCTTCTTTGAATATTGATTTTATTGGAAAATTTGTTAGGATCTTTCAGTTTTATAACTATTAGCATTGCTGAATTTTTTACTCCCATGTATTCTATTATACCATGCAGCAGGATCCACCAGTTGGCTAATTAGTTTGGGTACACCTGGTATAGCCCCAACAGGATAAATCCCCTTTGACTTTTCTAGAATTGGAGAATTTCTACCAATTTTACTACTAAATCTCTCCCTTGTAATGTAGTAGGCCACCATGGTACAATTAAAAACTCATGGTTGAACCCTGATCCATTGAATTGACAAGTCAGAGCAGATATAAAGAAGCTCTCACTAGCAGTCCCCTCAACTTCAATTATGACTTTAGATCGGGGGGGGGTGTTACATAGAAAGAAGTTAAATAGAATAAGCTGCCCTTGTATTGATGAACAGTTGGATTTGGTTACCCTTGATGTCCAGGGTCACTCAGGGTTCCTCACAGGAGATGGAGATTTCTGTGCACCAGGGCATTGCAGATTGTCCCAAGCCTCTTTAGTCATCTTCCTCGGTGAGTGGTTTTGGCTGGCCTAGCACCTTTCTAGGATCAGGGACAGTCAATCCTCCAGCACCATGAGTCAGGAACTTTGGACACCTGACACATGGAATAAAGGGCCCAGGCAATGGCTTGGTTCAGTCACTTAATTATATTCAAAGTTGCTGTCATTGTATTTAAAGCAGAAGCTCTTTTATTAGCTTCTGATTTTCCCTTGGATGACTTGGGAGTGATTAGAGCATTGACATTTGCAAAGGCCATAATTTTGAGCTGCCTTTTTTCATAGCCCTTCTCCTTTTCATCCTCATCTGGATCCAGACTATTGAACAGAGTAAAGGCTGTGTCCAGCAATTAGGTCATAGCAGCTGGGAGCTGATCTGAGGTTTTTGGAATTTTTGCTGAATACCTGGGGCTTATTGACTATTGAAATATTGTTCCTTTAAAGGCTTTCCTTCTTTGGAAGATGGATCTCTTTGTATATTTATGGAAAATTTCTACTAAGTGGCTATGAAAAATAGCTGGATTTTCCTCTGCCTTGTGTAAACTATCTTACATTTTCATAATTAACAAGTCTTAATGGATCTTTTTATTTCAATTATAAGAGCAGTTACCATTTTAGAGCTTATCTTTAGTACATCTCTAGAATTATACTACCAGTTGGTTCTGTCAGAGGGACAACAATGTCTTCAGGGTGATTCTCTTCTCTTACTGCAGCAGATGGTTCACCTTCATTATCTCAGCCTTTTTTGATTCTTTATTTTTCATCTGGGGTACTGCAAGTCACTGAGACAAATTGAACCTTTTTGCATGAGAGGTCAAAAGCAAGAGTCAAAGTTTGAAAGAATCATACCACAGTGATATATGCTCACCCATGTTCATAGCGGCACAGTTTGTAATACCTAAAACTTGGAAACAGTCCAGTTGCCTGTCAACTGGAGACTGGATAAAGAACATGTGTTCTTTTTTGTATAAAATGGAGCACTACTCAGCCATAAAGAATGAGAAACTAGAGACATTTATAGTTAAGTGTATGCACATTGAGGCGATACTCTTAAGTGAAATAAATAGGGCACTTATGTGTAAATACAGAACAGTTTCTCTGGTGTGAAAAACTAAAAGTGTAAATAAAGATCAAAATGTATAACTGATATTGTGTAATAGGAAGAAAAAGTCTAAAGGAGTAGGGCAAGTGGGAGGGGAAAGGAAGGAAGGGAAAAGAAAAATATGAGAAAAGAAAAGAATGAAAACAAAGTCTCTGTAAATAGGGAGTGGTGGAGGGCTTGAAGGGAGGTCAGGGGAATGGGGAAAAAATAAGAACAAGATAAATCATGTAAAGGTACAAGATCCCAATGATGAATGTAACTGTATTGTATACCTAAAATGTACCAATAAACTTAATGGAAAACAAGTTTGAAACTCTTCTGCAAATCTACCAGGATCCTCTGGAAAGTGGCCTAACCATTCTCTGCACTGTTGGATATCTGCTACTAAAAAGGAAATCTGGAAGCAAGTAGTCTCCTCTGCTCATGAGAACTCTCTTAAGAACAAAATGAGATATGGAAGAAAAAGAAATGCTACAGTATGTGTGTCCTGCATGGCTTAAAGCTGTCTGAAGAGTACAGGAGAAGATTGGAGAATACTGAGTCTCTCTGGGTTGCTAGGCTCTGATGGAGCTTCTGTGTCACTTGAGGAGGATGGGACAGTTATACTAGCCTGAAGGTTATAAGGACCAGGTTGAAGAGACCTTCCAGTATGGTTGTTTTCATTAAACATGTGATAGAGACCCATAATCCCCTTGAGAGGCAAGTGAGCAATTGTCAGGTGGTCATCAAAGATCAATTTCCTCTTTTTTGGAGGCCACTTTACCTTATTTCTTGAGTCTTTATAGAGGGATGGTTTGTGATAAGGAACCATAAAAGCCTGAATATAAAGATTACACAGCACTTTCCTTGATTTTTACAGAAAAAGTCTAACTGGAGAATAGTATTATAATTTAGACTGCCATTCTATACCCATCTCTGACCATTTTCTAGTTGACACTGGGCCAAAACAATATCACAATAAAATATGTCATTTTATTTTCAGATTGTCAAGGTCAAATTTATCCAATTTTCAGGAATACTACCTAATAGTCAGGTTGGTGGGATCTTCAGGGTTTTTCCCATGGCACCATTGTGAGGCCTATGTGGGGAGGAGACTAGGTTTACTGTCCTTCTGAGGATAGCCCCAAAGAAGGATGAAGAACAGTTGAGTATCTAGGGAATACCCTGTGATATTCAAATTGCACTATTAGACATCTCTTGCAAAGTGAACTGCAGTAGTACCTTTTCCTTAGACTTCTCTATAGCTAATGGCCCACTGCAACCCCTTAAAGACCATTGTGGGCCCCTGGGGTTCCATGTAGCCCCTCAGTAACAGTTTCCCTCCCATTTATCCCAGTTAAAAATAAACTAAGTAATTACCTTTTTTAAGGCAGTAAAGAGAGAATATTGTTTTTTAGCATTAAAAGGGGGAAAAGGCTTAGAAAGTTGTGAGTATAAGGATAGGATTTGTTATCTACTGATAAAAATACTCCAGCTCTACTTTTGTATCCTCACAGCCAGTTAATTTGACCTTTACTGACTGTTCCCTTTATTCTGCTAAGGCCCTCAGGCAGATGTTTCTAAACTAAAGCACCTGAATTTCTCTTAGAAAAAACAGGGAGGAGATCTAACTAGATTTAGAAGAGAAGAGGGAAGGAAGCCCATATGTTCCCTGAAAGCAGAGACTTTATCTCTTGTCTATAAGGGTGAACATACCTGCTGTCCATGAGGACAGTTTGGAAACATGTCCAAACCGAAATGGCTGAAATAACATGGCCAATGTATGTGGCTGATTCAGATGATGAACCAACATGGCTGTTACAATATGACTGAAAGGTGGACTGGGACAGCTCCCTGAAGTGAACTGAAAAAAAAAAAAAAAGGGCAGGCAAACATGGTGGATAGGTTGACAGGATGACTCCTTGAGCTCTTAAGAAACAGGACCCTGAGAAAGTGCCTCACTAATAATACCTAGAGATAAAAGACCATCTAGAGAAAAAGCATAGATGAGACTTTGAGCTCAAAAGGGGGAGTCTGGGGTAGACAGCTACTCAAGCAGGAGACCAATTTACCAGTAGTTTCTTCTCTCAAAAGAATGAGAAAGCTCAACAAATTATCAGGAAGATTGAAAATGAGGGAGCAAAAGAGGCCTACTAAGCTATAGGCTGCATACACATGGAATCTGTTTGGTCTGTGCTGTGACTGGGTTAATAACAGGTGCCCTGGCAACCCACAACCCATGCAGTGGTGGAAAGAGCCACTGGCATTGCATGGTGCAGTTGATAGCATGGGAAGCAGGTGGTCAGGCACTAGGACACTTCCGTCATTGGGTGTGACAGAAAGAAAAATGTTGTTCTTGGCTTGAATTCATAAGCTTCAGAGAAAAACAAAACTATCCCCAAACAAAAAACTTCTTACCTCCTGGCTGATCTTGCCAAAAAAATATTTTACCAGATTCTAAGTAGATTAGTTTCAGGGATCTTTTCCAAGTTATGGTGTCCTGAACAAATACACACACACACACACACACACACACACACACACACAGCTCTGAGAGAAACTAACAGTGGCATAAGGGCAATAAGGTTAATAATGGCAGGCATTATTTTTACCTCTCATTCTTCAGCCCAATGTCAGATCTTGGCAGTCCTGTTAAATACCTGCTTGATTTGGCACCAGAAGAATTGAAGATAGTACTTTATGATTGGTCCCAGGTGCAGGGCTTTGAAACTGTATTCTATACATGCATCCTAGGTCTCTGTAATTAACAGGTCATACCCACTTGTACAACCAATTTGCCCTACCCTGATCTCTTACTTCACTATTTCATAGACAAGGGACTATAGATAATAACTTTTAAAACTAAATGAAAGGGTTTAAAAATGATAAATGTTTGAGGAAAAAGATATTTTTACCTGAATTTAAACACTACTTGATGCATACATGTGCCAAAACCTTTCATGGACCTCATACATATATAATGTACAATTTTATGTTTTTATGTATAAGATAAAGATAAACTTAAAAGGGTAATTTTTAGTGATACTTTTAAGCTAAAAGAGCTTTTTAAAATAAAAATTATTTTAAGAGTATGTCTTATACTCATGATGTCAAACATTCAACTTAATTTAATATGTCAACATGAATTCTTCTAGGCTATTGTTACACATGACAACGTTAATTTTCTTAGCTTTACCCTCACCTTCTCCTCACCTGGCTTTGAAGTACAATTGAAAGTAAACTAAGAATTCTGAGCTAAGGTTTGAAGAAATTGAAGATTCTGAATTTCTATCAATAGCATTTTTGTAAAATCTGGATGAAGGATTTAAGTATCTTCATTTTTCACAAATTTATCTTCTGCTCCCTGGTATAGAAGGTTTTGGATTTAGGTTGGGAGCCAAGTGCCAGAGAAATGACCAAAGTAGCTAAAAAGAAAGGGGCAGGAAAGCTAAGTATGTGAAGAGAAATGTCCATCCATATAGAAATTGTTTAAAAGTTGCCCCGCCTAGTCTCAGAGGCTGTGGCTATGATTGAGAAGAAGACTGAAAACTACTTAGGCATGACTAGGTACAGTAGCAATTGTGAATTCTGTTTAATTAAGTTAACTGAGAGGAGTTTAGTTTTACTTGAAATAGGAGAGAAAACTAAACACAACAGTCACAGAAGAGTTAAAAATTACAGCTTTCCATGTGCAGAGGTCAGTGCTGATTAAAACAAGCAGAAATGCCAAGGTGAGATCATGAGTAGAAAATTAAATTGACCAGATTTCAAGACTCCTTTTCAAACTAAGGTCAGAAAAATCTGAAGGGGAAGACAAAGCTGAACTATGATTTGACTTCTGCAGTCCAATCTTTGAATACTCAGAACTGTTTCATCTATTACCAGCAAGAAGGTGACCAAAAGATCCCCCAATTTTGGCCAGGCCAGGGTTCTGGGTTTTTTTTCTCTATCTCTAAGTATATTTTTTGTTATTCCTTAGTAAAAACTTTGTGGCTGAGAAATGAAGTTCATCTGGGTATTTTAGAGAACTGTAGTTTTTGTTCAACCTTAGGTTCTTCCTTAAGGATCTAAGATTGTGCCAATGAGAGAAGTTCTTCAGGCATTAGTTCCAAACCTAATCCACTTGAACTTGTATGATTCATTTTAATCCTTTCTGTCATTTAACAGTAACAACCAAGTCTCTTCTATTTTAGATTAATCTCATCAAGTTTATTGTATTAATAATGAAATTACTGTTATGTTGTTTATATCTATAGCTTCCCAGTGCTTCTCAGTATTCCATATGGGAAGCTTTTTGGGGGATAATGTTGTTTTCAAACATCTGATCTGGTCCATCATCTATTTTACTGTCAAGTAATAAAAATCTTGGACCAAACCTTCTTCTATATTCCTACAAACTAGTAAAATTATAAAAATCTTTCCTTGGTATTTCAATAAAAATTGATATAATTTGTGCTTCTCAAATGGGAAATTGCTTAAAAATAAACATCAGTTTTTTTATTTAAGAAATAAAGGCAACCATATTCTATGGTTTTAATTATATTCATCTTGATACATTAACCCTGATTTTAAAATATTAGCAACACATATTAATTACAATCTTAATAGTCATAATTTAAAAATAAAGTACAAATTATAAAGCTTGGTTTTATTTAATTATTTAACACTTTTCATTAGGATTTGAAATGTTTTTAAATATATCTTTAATGTATAGTAGTACAACTTTGGAACTATATTTTAAATTGGGATGTGTTGAATTTTCATTTTCATTTTCTCATGCATATATAGTACTGAGTTGCTTCACTATTTCTGTATTAGTTGTACAAGTTTCATTAAATAAGATGAATGTTATTTCAGTTATTTGTATTTCTTCATTTTCAGTATGTTGCCCCTGCCTAGAGGAATAAGTGAACTTCATAACTTCATGCAAAAGTCCTTCTTAGACACTGACACCTTTCAAAATAAAACAATGATTGATATCACCTTAACAGTTAAGATACTAATGATCATTTTGTAATTTACACATTTTCATATTCCTTGTTATTTACATCAATGATAATGCTTATTTTTACTCAACAGTATTGAAAAAAATGTTCACAATAGGGACAAAATTACTGTAATACTACTGCTTTTGCAGTCATAAATATACTAACAAGATATGCTAATCTTCATTTGTTGTATTGTGTTAATAATTTATAAGAAATTAGTGCTATTCTATCATACTGTCAATATAATAGAAACCTGCGGCAATTTCCTCATATTTATGTGAATACTGCAAGTTCTGTTTTATCAGCTATACTATATCATTAATATTCTTGAATTTTGAACTTATTGGAATACTTTTAATATGCAGTGACTTTTGACATTGACTTCCAATTCCTCTGAAATTTGTTTTTAAAATAACTGAAAGGATTAATGAATTACTAAGCAGTGTTTTATTGGCAGAATGGATCTTTTCAAAGTGAATAAAACAAATTATCCTTTGACAAAGACATAATGAAGCAAAAAATGAAATAAAAGATTATTTTAAAGAAATAACACTTTCTCATTTTGATGAGTATATTAAGTCATAAGAAACAAGCATCTGTTTTCATAGTATGGTAGGTATTTATTTCTTCAATTTTCATAGAAATAATATTTATTCTAAATAAATTTTGAGTTATGATGATTATAGCCTTGAGTCACCTATTGTATTTATTTAAAAGAGTTTTTATTATTTCCTTCTTTTTGTGTCTTCTATTGTAGACCCCCTAAGCGTCCTAGAACAAGAAACAATGCAATGGTGCACAAGTCAATTTGTTTTAATTATATTCACATTAAAATTATTTAAAAGATATTTTAAAAACTATTCAAAATTGTGGTGCCTTGTTGAACTACAATTATATTTATCACACTGACAATATTTTGAAATTATTCTTGTATTTGCTTTTTTAAACTAGCATAATCAGCAGTTCTTATTCTTTGTTCTAATAATTTTTGTGGTCTTTTTTAAATAACGCACAAACTTTCACATTACCATTCTAATTTATATTAATTGTCTTTCTTTATAAACTTTCTGCAATTGCTTTTTATTTCAAATCTGAAAGACTTTCTTCTTTTCTATTTTTTTCTTTAACTGTCTCTTTGTTGGATTTTCTCTCTTCTGTTTATTTCTTATGTACTTTGGTTTCTTAAAAACAGCCTAGAGATTTGAATGTGAATTTTTAAAATTATCTATTTTCTATTGTTAAATGTTCTGATTATACTCCTTTTTTAATCAACATACAATAGCAACGTACTTTTAAAACATTTAGAATGCGGCAAATGTGATTTGTAGGTGGGCACTATTACATGAAGAAAAGAGAATATTAGTAATATTGAATTTCTATCTGCACTGTTTCACAATAAATAGGTTTCCAAAATTATTTGAGTATGTGCTTTTATTTGTTGATTGTCCCCACTGAGCAAGGTAAAGAAATATGAGATCAGAAATTCCCAAACATTTTTTACTAAATTCAGTGGTTATTATTAAGTAGTAGTGATATAAAATGACTTTTGAATTAATTACTGCTTACTTTAAAGAGATATTGACAAACATGGGTCACTGGCATTATTAAATTGTTAAAATTGATTTACTATA
>NW_004624772.1:703520-733180 GCF_000247695.1 Heterocephalus glaber
CATTATAAATAAATTCAATAGGAACCTTCCCACTGGATATTAAAACAATTACATATTTTGTGGCATTTATGAGTACAAATAAAGAAAGCGGCAATATTTCATTCATGCTATCTATAAATGAAATAGATATGATTGTGTTGTTCTTGACCTCTTTAAAAATGATGTTATATCTAAATATAAATGCATATTATATAAAAGACACACTACTTGTGCAGGAATTAATTTCCATAAAACCAAATGACAACAGTTTGAAATAGGGACTATCATATTTTCTCTATAAACTTAAAAAGTTCACATATCTAAGAAAATTAAAATATATACATAATGGTTACTTTAAGTTGAAGTTGGTTAATAAAGAATTGCCCATGATGTGATGCCAAAAATATACAAACAGTTCTATTTTATTGGCTTAACAATGTAATGATAAATGGAAAAATTGACTAAGTTTAACAAATACTTTCTTTTGATGAACATAGGCAATTCATAGAAGTTTTCTTAACCACTAAAAATCGATTCTTTCAATGAATACCATATTTAGTTCATGAAGAACACACACAAATAATACAGTGCTCCCTGAAGAACAAATGTTTGTGAATGTCTTACTATTCCTTATTCTACCAAACTCATACAATTTGATTCAGTAATTTCAGTTACATGATTGCCAAGTTTTGTTGGTTTTCAAGCTGTTTATGTCAGTCTTTTTAGCAATTAAATAATACATGACATAATATGCATAATCATATAAAATGTATGTATGCAACATAGTATATACTAAGATACTATACGATATAGCACATATATGAAGTGATATATTAAGATATTAATATGAATGTATATCGATATGTCTACAATTCTAAAAACAATACATATAGGTGGAAAAATTAACATGAGTATTACAATGCATTTGGTTTGGATTTTTTTCTGAAAATGCAAACTTAGGCAAGATCATACTCTGATGAAGCAATCTGATAATTCCTACCCTCATTTGATTTCTAATCACACTTTGTCCTGCCAAGTAATCTTGTTATTCTCTCACTGTTTGTTCATTAAATTGAATAGTAAAATAAATTTTCAAAAGTTTATTAGTGTTTTGGCCTCACAAGATTTTCTCATCACAGTTCTTCCGTAATTTTGCTAAAAGACTTTTTGTATATTCAGTACTCTTTGTGATATTTGTCTAAGAAGTAATTGGACTGTATTAGAAAAATCATAGAACTTTTTTCCTGTATGTGTGTAAATTAGTCTGGATATGTCATTTTGAGTGTTTGCTATGACAGGTTTTCTGAGACTGAGTAATTTATAATGAGCAGAGACTTACTGGCCAGCATTCTCTGGATGATGAGAAGTCTGATATGGAGAGATTGGCATCATGCAAGAGTTTTCCTTATGTGTATAATTGAGAAAGTTATCATAAACAATGTTATTTCTAATGTACATACATATATATTTCTAAAAATAATTTGTTTTAGCTCTGAAGAAAAAGATATAGTATTTGCCAGTATTTGCCAAGTTTCAAAATATATCGCAATTGCTTGAGGCTAGGAAAATTTTGCATTGTAAGTCTTTTATTGACATTTTCACCTTTAAAGATTTATTGGTAGTCATTCTAATAAATTTTGAATTAACCTTGCTTACATTCAATTACTTTTTAAATATTCTTATCATTATTATTGTACCTTTGGTAAAAACAACTTGTCCATCAGTCATTACTGTTGAATAACAGAAGGATAGGAATCACATTTTACTATTCATATTTATGAGGGGAAGCAGAGACAAAATTGAAAACATGCATGCTAAACACTAAATTATTTCAACTAAACTTGATTAAATACACAACTTCTGCACACTAATATTTCATAAGCTTTAAATTTCTAGATTTAAATTTGTCACACATAAAACAAAGAGATTCAACTTAGTAAATTGAATGAGATTTTTTTTTGCTGTCAGGATAAAATTCTGATTTTGAACATAATGGCTTAAATTATTCACATCAGTGTTTCTGCTGAATGCAAATAAAAATTAATAATAAGATAGAAAACTTTAATGTATTGAAGAACTGCCAATAAAGTAATGAATTATTAGATCAATATGGAAGGAAAACTATTACTCTGGAATGTAAAGAGTAATCAAAATATTTTAATTGAAGATTTTTTTTCTGATATTTGTTCAGTTCTCTAAAGGAATGAAGAAAACGATATATCTGAAGTTTTGTCTCATATAAAAATTGAAAACTGACTCTTCTGCAAGCTGCATCTTTAAGTAAAAACTTGAAAATGAGTTAATATCTGTTATTATATTCATGTATAAAAGGAGGCATTTTTACAATTTATAAAATTTTAAAAATGGAAAAGGAATATTGTAAAAAATTTGTATGCTAAAAATTAGTTGCATTAATTTAATGAACAACTTCCTAGGAGTAATCTAAGGAAATTAACAGTAGAAAAATCAGATAACACAATATTATAACAGTAAAGCCTAAGATATAGGCATGTGTCTTTGTACATATGCACACATAACATAAATAAATTCAGCCACATTCCAAGATAAAAGATTCATATACAAAATTGAATTGTTTCTTTATATTAATTATACACTAATGAACAATCTGAACATGAATTTAAGAAAACAATTATATTTTAACAGCACAAAATGAATAAAATACTTATAAATGTAACTAACAAATGTAAGTACAAGATTTACAATTTATTAAAACATGTTCACTGAAAACTACAAAGATCACAGAATAAAGCATTCAATTTAAAAGGAAAATGGCATTCTCTTATGTAAGTTTACAAACTGGTATGTTGATGACCATCAATGGATGAAGGTAACAATTATTATGATTTTAATAAATTGACATTATTTCTTTTTTAAATGAAACATATACAATATACTGCACATTTCCTAAATTATCTCAACCACTTTTCACATAATCTTGGAGATAAATTTATTATTTGTTTTACCAGTGAGAAACTGAATTACAAAGGCACTATAAAGATCCTGTCCTCAAAACAAATCAAAGTGTGACAGAATTAGTAAACCTATCTGGTTGCATCTGACTCCAAAGGTAGTGCTCTAATTTTATTGACAGTGTAGCAATAAACACTAATTCTAAAATCTTAGAGATTTGTAAGACGCTTTTGATTTTTCTTCACAATAAATGTAAAGGTTCCATTTCTTCATATCTGGATGTAATGTAACATACATGAAACAGAATGACTTAAGTAATTCAACATATTCTAGTGTGAGTTTAGATATTGGATATTTAGGTTTACATAATGTGTTTCTAACTATATGATCTCGGGGACACTACTCATATTGTGAGACTCAGATATTTATGGGAATGTGTTATAGAGTTATTTCAGACCTAAAGAATACTCTATTGTTCATTTGGTAAGTCCCTGACTTAACAATCGAGTTCCATTCGAGGAGAATACACGCAAGTTGGATTCTTTTGCAAGTCAGACAAAGCAAGTCTTATACACCTTTGACACAAATATACAATACAAAGTGTTAAAAAAATACTAAACACACAAAAAACCAGTATCTGACTGTATTATATTACCATACATTATTGCACTATACAGTAAACACAACCATGACAATGTCCAGCAGACACATGAGCTACTTCTGCAACTTGCACATCTAAGAATGTTTGTAAAGTGCAGTCTCTCCGAATCTGTGAAAATCCACAAACTGGATGTTCTTAAGTTGGGGATTTACAGTAAATACATCTTATATATGGTGCATGAAGCCCTGAGAAGGAAACGACTTTTTAAAAATTAAAGTAATATTTTATTTGTGTGTAATTGCCAATATCTTTATGATAAGAATATTCATTGTTGACCTGATACAAGCTTTCTTTGTTATGTTGCATTTTGAAGCATTTGGAAAATTGATAAAATGGCCATAAAAGTATTTATGCTTTCTGTTAAATGGCATGCCTGGGATTTTAATTATGTAATAAATCTGTTGACTCATTTTAAAGTATTCCTTTATCCTACTCCAAATTGTGTTTCACTAATAAGTTTCTCAAAGTCTTACTAATAAGAAAAATTTATGGACTAGAGGGCTCTTAGGCAACAATACTAACCCTTCATCATCTTCCCTTCACCCTTGACCTTTGTGGTAGTGCATTCTCCCTATGCCCTATTTCATTAACCCCTAAGTTTTCCTTTGCTTGTCCTTCACAATGCCACAGATACTTTCACCTTTAGCCCTTGTGTTCTTTTACATTACACTTGTATCCACATTACTAGACACTATTCTTATGTAACTGCATTATAATTTCCAGACCTGAATTGCCAACTGGATATCTATACCTGTCTCGCCAGCATCTCACATTTATGGTTTCAGTGTATTGGAATTTACAGTAATAATATCAACCAAATACTCTATTCCTCTAGAGATATGCCTCTTTCTTATGGTAACCGTTTCAAATAGTTCATTAGTAACACTTTGATAAATGATCCTGAACAGAGCAGAGTATTTATGCTTTGCTGAACTGTGTCTTTACTCAAAGTCCAAACTTCCCTGAAATCCTTGCTGAGGAGTGCCTAAACTATCCAAACCGTGGTAATAAAATTTTCACAATCTTTTGTAAAGGGGAGCGTAAGAGAGATGGAGGGTGTGGGGAAGAAGAGGAGGGAAAAAGACATAAAAAGAGCTAAGATGTGTTAGGTTCATGTACCAATTTCCCATGATGAATGTGATCATTATGTATTATAAATATGTACTTATAAAAATTTTATAATTAAAATGCATGGAAATATTTTAAAAGTCTTCACAGGCCTCAATAAATTGCCTATGTGAGTGAGAAAGCATAATTGCCTTTGTTTTTCTTTTATTTAAAGAAAGTCTATAGAATTTTAACCCAGAATATTGGGTACACGCCAACCCACAAAATTGAAGTCAAGAGTATAATAGGGTTAGAGAGAATCACTATTAACTTTGTGTTACACTCTTCTCTAACATCAGTAATGGTTTCTTCTTTTTTGTTTTAATGAATATTATCTCATTTCATGTAAGCAATTGTGAAAAGAATTTATTTTCCTTGCAAAGCTCTAATGATGTAAGATAATAGTCTTAAAAATAAAATACTTTTGAGAATTTTGAGAGCCTTCCCTTTATTCTCAAAAAACTTTTATGCTCACATATAAATATTGTTACATAACTACCAGATTAATCCCTCTTAAAATATAAGCCTAATCTTTACCAAATCAAATATAATATATTTGTCAATGTTAGAAAGGTTAGGCCACTTTACTACACAATATTTGTAGTGCAGCAACTTGATAGATATTACCATGCCAGGAATAATGGAATGATATAAATGATGTTATAAATAAGTGTACATTTTTGCTTGCATCCTTAATAATTTTTCTTTTCTAGAAATTACTGTGGTATTTCTGTTGTTAAAATATTAAACCCTGCTTCCCAGATGTTATTCTAAATAGAAATTAATTTTTCCTGACAGAAATGGTCTTACAATCTCACTCTCTATAAATTTGAAGCTGACTTTCTAGAAACAATGCATTGTGTGTTGTAAGTGTAGAAAGAGAACTTCAGTATCTCAAATTCATAGCTATTGTACTGCAGAGAATATTGAAGAAAGGAAAACTTATACAAATCAATTGCTAACCATGAGGCATTTGTGTTAAATTTTTAAAATGTAAAAATAGAAAGATTTAAACTCATTTTCTAAGTGACTTATGTAAGCACAAGCTACCATAGCATACTGTAAAATTAGTACAAGTTAGGAGGAAGAATGAAGAGATACTTGGAACCATGTTTTTATACCTGGAGTTTGCACATTAATTCTTAGTGGAGAAACCAGAAATAAACATCAGATAACTCTGTGTTCTAAACTGTACATGGTAGTCTAATATAGAGCTTATTAAAATGTAGATATAACCACTGAAAACATAGCCTTTTATTCCCTTACCAACTATCAAGCTTAAAAATCCCACTCAGTAGATTCCTATGTCTCTAAGCCTAGCGAATCTAGTTATTAAATTGATAGTGGATTCAGTTAGCAAAAGTTGGTAAATAATTTCCATTTTCTATTTTAGCAGGAAATTTTGTAAGTGTAATAACTGTTTCTCTGAAAACATAAACATATAATATTCAGGAAGTATTCCAGAAGATGGAACTCTAAATTATTCTGACATCTGTTTTACCATAACATACATGGGTATAGCAGCATAATAAAATTCTTGTATGTTAAATATCTAATCATTTCAAATCATTTGCCACAAAAAGTGGCAGAGTTAAGTAGATGCATATTGTCTCATTTTCAATACAAAGGCAGTAAACAAGATATATGATAATCACCATTATTTCTTTTATGTCAACCTAGGAGATATTTAAAAGAGGGTTTGTTTTTTGATTAAATTTAATAGGCTTCCTTGGAACTTTAATTAGCTAGTGATCCAAATAGTAGCTGACAGCTAGCAGAATCTTCTGTCTTGAGTTAAAGTCAAACTAATTAAGTTCCAGAAGGAAATAATTTTCCTTCTAGCTCCCTTAATCAGTCAGGCTGGCTTAGAAAAATAAAGGGGGAAAAGAACAATATGAGATTTTATGCCATGACAATAATATAAATGGGCAAATTCGTAGCTTGGAGATGATGATGAGCCAGTTTTCAGAAAAAAAATTATAATTTTTTAGCTAGTTTTCACAGTTTCCATACTGCATATTAAACATATAAAGTATTGCTTAATAAAATCCATTTTAATATTGAGGCCATACTCTTAAGTGAAATAAATGACACACATGTGTAAATACCGAATAGTTTCTCTAGTGTGAGAAACTGAGAGTGTAAATAAGGATTAAAAGGATTAATAACTAATAATTGATACTTTGAAATAGGAAAAGGTCCAAAGGGGTAGAGGTGGTGGGAGGAGATGGGGAAAGGAAAGAATGGAAAGGAAAAATTATGAGAAAAGAAAAAAAAGATGGAAATGAAGTATGTAAATAGGGAAGGGTGGAGGGGTGAAGGGTGCACAGGTAATAGGGAAAAAATAAGAACAGAGATATATCATGTACAGGTACAAGCACCCAAAGATAAATGTAAATGTATTGTGTACCTAAAATGTACCAATAAAAGAATTTAAGCAAAAAAAAAAATAAATAAAATCCATTTTAGGAAAGAAGTAGCTCAAGGCATTCAACAGTGTTTTTATTGAAATTCTACCATAAATTGATATTTATGTTAGAAATTTCTTACTCATTTATATTTAAATATGTACATAAATAATATAATATTAATATGTTATTAAGCAATACACTTCTATGAACATTCAAACAGATTTCAAATTCTTTTAGATTTCTTTTAACACATTAATATTAGAAAAAATGACTCATGATCATATTACTTATGCTATCCATATAATATAATCAAGATTTAATGAAAATATATAGATATCCTACAAGATGACAAAGCAAACTTTTATAAACAGTGAAATTCAAAATTTCCCAACTGACTATTTTAGAAGACCATTTGTATATAAATAGAAAGTGCTACATTATTTACTTATCATTTGGAATTATACAAAAAAAGATTCATTAATAAAACAGCAAAGCATAATTTGGGTATATCTTTGGAAATCATTTCCTTCCTACACTAGTATTTCTGTGTATCTTTCTTTTTTCTTCTTTTGTTTCTGGAAACATATATAAGCTTCTGTTCACTATGTGTCTTTATTGATTAACCTATTTTTATTTTTACTTCCTTTTGATTTATGTAATTATGAAAACATCAACAATGTGCTTTTGTTGTCATTGTTTTCATCCACTCTGCTTAGACTAAATGACCTTTTAAATTTTGTCCTCCTCTGTGTCAGTGGCCTTGATTCTTGGCAAAACCCAAATATTAAATACTGTCATATACCAATTATTGTTATAAAAAGTAGAAATGCAAAAGCAAGACAATCATTCTTTTCCATTTTCAGTTTGATCAACATGTCTGCCTCCATAGTGGAGCTTTAACAAGGACTGGGGTGAGATGATTTAAGAAGTAGAAGTAGGGAGTGAGACAGGTAATGAAAGAAAAGGGAGTGGTACTGTAATACTTGCTTTGAGTGGTGAAAGATTAAAGTTTTCTGAGATCTTAGCAAAGCATACAGAACTTTCCCAATATTAGTTTTTTAAAGACAATACAATGGCTCATTTATCCACCAGTTTCTATCGCCAATCCCACTCTGCTATATTATATCCCAGTGGCTATATTTTATCTCATTCATCCTGAAATTCTCTTGGGTTGCAGATTAATGACGTACTTTATGCAAGAGGAAGGTCCTGAAGGAAAAAAAGTAGAAAAATGTACCAGGATTATTTCAGTTTGAGAGAACCTGAAGTTTCAGGACCAACTGCAAGTACAGCTAAAATTGTAGTGGGCTGAAAGGATATGATAAGGACAGCAAAAATATGTGTTACAGTTCATACTTCCATGAGTCAATCTTCTTTACAACAATATATTCAACATGAAGGAAATGCAAAGACAAACTTAGAATGATTACTGGAGCAAACTGTAGTTCCCAGTTATTGTAAATTGTCTCAAAGTCCTAGTTAATATTCACCTTTTACTTGGATATTGTTTGATTTTTCTAACATGTTACCTCACTTGCTCTGTAGAATCTAAGTCCTCAGTTATCTTCTTCATCCCATGCTATTATCGCCATTCAAAAGAAGCAGAGACAGCTGTACACAATTACTCACTTCTAGAACTGTTGGTTCTATTCCTGGAGTTATAGAGCATTGGCTCTAGTACCACAGCTTCATTCAACTATTAATGCTTTCAGTATAATAATTCCTTTCTTGGACTGCTAGTCAGTAGGTGTCTGGTAGAAGTTGCAGCTTGTTAATTGTTATATGTTAACTTGACTTGAGTAATAAATTCTGGATGTGTCTGTGGATGATTCACATGTAGGCCACATACTGAGGAAGAACTAATCAGCCCAGATGTGGGTGACACCAACAAATAGACTTATAAGCCAGACACAATAAAAAGGGGAAAATAAAGAAAACATTCATTTCTTTGAAGGAACTCTAGTGTTCACCATTGTCTTTGACTAAATCAGGCTTTTGATAAACCTCCGATTGTGATTTCAGCAGAGAACTTGCAGTCAAAGATACCAATATAGAATAAGAGTTCTAATAAAGGTGAATTGCTAAGTCTCTCCAGGTTGAAGGGGACAGATGTAATTAACTTTTCTCTAAATTACAGGCTGGTTTTCTGATAAGAGGATTGGCATCATTCATTGCTACTGACAGGATGGGCATTTAACCATGGCAGTAGTTAAGTCAGTCCTACTGTCAGAGAAGCCATTCAAGCTTCTGAGCAATTCTGAGCAGTTCATAGTATCTAGGCTTTCTAGCATGCTATTATATTTTTGAACCATTGCAAAAATGCACTAATACCTAATAACAGAGATTAACTGAGGGCCATAGAAATATTCATCTTGTTTATCTAGTTGTTGAATCATTGTTCTGCAGTGAACATTCTCTGATGGAGTTTAATAGTGAAAGAAAAATATCCACAGACCTTTTTACTCATTTACATAGGTTTACTAACTTGTTTTTTACCCAATCCCTTTTTTATATAATTTGATAATTTTGTTGCTCAGATCTCTGATCCACCTACCAAGTGATTTATGATCACCCTTGATGTTAACATTTTCTTAGACCAGTTGCTCCTCCATACAATGTAGAAGTGCCATATTTATTGCATTTCTCTCTATCAGTTAAATACTTTCCACTTATTACCATGCTTTATAGACTCCAATGAATTGAAATCTTGTGTGGAAATACTTCATTTGTAGCCCATATTAATATTTCAAGCAAACATATCTTTAAGCCAAGGCTGTGTTTATCCTTTCTTGCAGATTGGTTATGTGAAAACTTCCACAAGGTAAAAAAAATGTTGGAGGGAAATCACTAGAACAGTTAAGGTAAGTAAAATCAGGGTCTGTGCCTATCTCTATATAATTTTTTTAGACTATCTGCCACTGCTTGGCACTAATACTTAATATACTCTTAACCTTGTATATTGGTATTTTTCTGTACCAGTTAAGCTTTATAACTTACCGATTTTGATAATATTCAGTTGAAGAAAGACACTGATTTTCATAGTTAATATTATGTAGTCAGGTGCTCATGGTGAAATAGGTCCCACAAGCACACCAAGAACTTCAGTTTAAATAATTAGAAGTTCTTTGGTGACACAAAATGTATTTCGTTTTAAGATTCTTTGAGTCAGATTTGTAACTATCATTAAAGTTTGCCTAGAAGTTACGAAAAACCTCTTTTGACTATCATGAATTAATCTAGCAGCTTTAGATCATCTAAGTTGTATAAATGGAACAACCAGTGTGGCAGTGAAATTTGTAGCACAACCTAAACAGCTGTGAAATTTAATGTTTTTCTGGGCCACTTTCTGTGTACAGCCTTCTATGTCACCAAATAAAAGGGGTGGAGGAGGAATGTGAAGTACGTTTTGTGTTATATCCGAATTCAGAATAGCTCACCAAACTTTATTCTCTGGTATTTTCCCGGTTGCTTAAGGTTTGTATGTTCATCTCTATTCATAATACATTTTCAAAAAATCATCCACATATCATATAAAAACATAATTTCCATTTCCTCTCCTGACCTTTATGCTATTGTTATCATGTTTTTACTCAATATATTTCAAACTCTAATACACTCCTTTTTATGCTTAAAAATTACTTAACTTTAAAAAGATTTAAATATTAAAGAAAATACCATATTTGTACTAATATGTTTACTATTTGTTCTTTATTCTTTAATGTGGGTCCTTATTTAACCTGATTGGATATAACTCTTGCCTAAAAAACTTTTTTATGTTGTGAATCTTCTGGTGATAAATTCTTTTAGTTTTTTCAATGTTGAAAAATGTCATTTTTTTTCTGCATTTGAAAGTTCTTTCCCTGGGATAAAGAAATCTCTTTCTCTCTCTCTCTCTCTCTCTCTCTCTCTCTCTCCCTCTCTCTCTCTCTCTCTTTCTCCTTCCTCTCTACCTTCCTTTCTCCTCCTCTTTTCCCCCTTCTCTATTTTTTCTCTCTCCTCTCCCTGGTCCTCCTTTGTATTTTAATATTTTTGTGCTATTATCTTCCAGTTTGTATTATTTCCAATAAAAATTATATCCCATTTATGCTTTTGTTCCTTTATACATGAAATTTATTTTTCACATTTTTGTTCATGATATATCTCTATGTAATTTTCTTCATATTTATTGTGTTTGGAATTAATGAGTTCCTTGAATCCCTGGGTCCTTAATTTTTATGAAATTTAGAAAAAAGTTGCTTGCTCAAAAATTTTTGTTTTCTCTTCCCTCTGTCCTTCAGGATCTCTATTGTATGTTATAGGCTTCTTGAAGTGTCTCACAACTGACTCATGAGCTGTTCTTTTTGTGATTGTTCTTCCTTCCCATCTATATAACATGTTGGATATTTTCTATTGCTTTACTCACTCATCTTTACCTCTGTAACAACTATATTGGTCTTAATCCCATGCACTGTAATTTTTGTATCGTGCAATGTGTATTATTTTCTCAATAATTTTCATTTGGAGATTTTAATAAGTCACATGAGTCTTAACATTTTTATAAAAGGAATAAAGTTATAGCAAACCTGAAAGGATTCTGGGAGAGTACCTGACACACAGAGACTGAAAGGTTCCTGTTTCCACAAGCCAGACTAGAAAATCTCTTAATTAATAAAATTTTATTAAGGAAATTAAAGAAATCTTCTCTCAGTAGTCAAGAATATTTATTCCTATCCCAAGCACTGCTCTTATTTTGCATTTATGAAACTAAGTCATTTAAAAACTATGTAAATGTCCTCTGCTAATTATAACATCTATGCCAATTTTTGTTTGGCATCAAATAATTTTTTTTTCTCCTCATATGGATTATTTAATCCTGCTCTTTCTTATGCCCAGGAAACCCTTGGAATCCAAACATAATACCTTTAAGTATGTTGGCTTCTGGATATATTTTATTGTTGTACCTATTTTTTTCCATTAAGTTTATTGGTACATTTTAGGTATATAATACAGTTACATTCATCATTGGGATCTTGTACTTTACATGATGTATCTTGGTTCTTATTTTTTCCCCTGTCCTCCATTCACCCCCTCCACCCTTCCCTATTTACGAAGACTTTGTTAATATGAGAAAAGAAAAAAATGTTGTACCTATTTTTGAGCTTTGTTCTATGATTCAGTGAAATTTATTTCAAATATTTTTAATCATGTGATATACCAGGTTTAACTTTTATTATTTGAAATCAGAGCAGTGCCGAGGATGGGGTAAATATTCTTGACTATTGAGGATCGATTGACTTCATTTTCTTAGTGGAATTTTATGAGTTACAAGATTATATTGTCTGCCTTATGGGAACAGGAACTGTTCTGGCTCCATGTGTCAGATACTGCCCCAGCCCCCCGCCCCCCAATCCTTTCCGGACATCCTTTCATTTTTCCAGACATGAGGGAACTTTCTCATGTCCTTATATTGATACTATGTATTCAAGAGGAGAGGATGGACTCTCTTCCTCCCTAACGCAGGAAATTAGCTGGACTTTTCTTCATTTTCCTGCTCTGTCATAGTCTGAAAACTGTAGCTGCAGTAACTTGGCAAATGTGACGCTTACCTCATTGTTTACAGTCTCTCAGAGGCCATTGTTGCTTATTGGTTGATGTGTAGATGTCTCTCTTTTTCTTGTGTAATTTGTTTCACTTTTGCGATTGTCTTTGTTGCTCTTATTTCAGACATGAAAATAAATGAAGGATTTGATACTTCATCTTTTCCAATATAATAATTTCTCTTCTGGGACTTTTAAGATTTTCTTTTATGAAACTTTTTTGCTATATTAGTAAAAGTTGCCTGCAGGTAATTTTCTTTGTATTTTTCTTGCTTATCTTGAAAAGTGATTGCTGAAACTATTATTATAAAATATATTTTGCAGTTTTGTGAGTTTCAAGTATTTTATTTTTAAATGTTGTTTTTTCCAATAAATTATCATCCTACTCTCTCTCCTTCTCTCCCTTCCTTCCTTCTTCCCCCCCTACCTTCTTCTTTACCTCCTTCTCTCCCTTCTTCCCATTTATAGAACTTCAGATACTTTTATTAAAATATTTGTTGTATTACATATATTTGTCATTCATATCATCCATTTTTCTACATATTCTACTTTTAAACATTCCCTATCATTAATTACAAATATTTGAATCTGATTCCAAAACCAGCATTTTCATTTTCTTTTCCAATGTATACATATTGCTATTAAACCCAACAAGGTGTGCATAATTTTATTCAATTAATATTTTTAAGCCATATGTAGTGTTTCCAGTAAGTAGAGGAATTCCAATATTCAGCTAGTGAGAGATAAGAAAGCATTTACTTTTTGATCACATCCTATATTTGATTTATGTTGGCAACCCAAGGAGTTATTCTTCCTATAAGTTCATCTTAAATTATACATTGGATTTTGGACCATGTTAACAATGATTTGTCTTATATCTTCAGCAAAAACAGTTTTATAGTAGATTTATGTCCTATGCTGCAATGAATGCTTTAAGATTTCTAACTCTATTACATAATTCTTACAGTCTCAATGAAAGTATTTCCTTTTTCCAAATTGACTTCTCAAATTGATACAGTGTATTTAGTAGTCATTAATATTATAAATCAGCTGATTATGTTTTCCCTTATGATCATGCATATGATATTTAATACATATAGGTATTTCCTCATATGTGTCTCTTTTAAAAATAGATAAGGCTAAATTAACATGTTCAACTTTTTAAAAATATCCCAAGAGTATTTAGTGTAGTTTTCTGCTCAATTCAATATATGTTCGGTCACTCAAATGTTGCATCATTACATTTAGTGATTAAGGATGCTTGCCACATAGCTTTGTGTAAATGACATTATTTCTTTTAAAATTTAAGTCCTGTTAAAAATTATCCTTTTTGATGTTTCCTTTATTGTATATGAATTTTTGAGGGGAGAGAGTTCCTTTTCCTAGACTAGAATCCCTTTTATTCACTGCCCCAGTGCCTTTAATTTATCTTGCTATTTTGTGTTCAATGGCATCTTAATTAATGAGCCTTACTTGTTTAAAGGAATTCACTGAAACATGAATGATGAGATTCATTTAAGGTACCAAACATTTCTAGTACCAGTTGGATAAAGTAATTATGGTTACCTATTCATTTCCCTTAGCTAGGGTTACCACCCAAACATTCTAATCTAGACTAAAAGCAACTTTGCATATTTTTACTATGTTCATTCTCCATGCATATCTAACACAATGATTAACTTTTTTTATATGGGAAATTATCTAACTTATTATGTTGCCTTAATATTTAGCTTACTATCTTTAAAGCTAATTCCTAATTTCTACTAATTTCCAACCATTACTTATGTCATTTACCCTGCTTGTTACTTCATTGTAGCATTGTTGAAGTGTCTATTTTGACTGTTTTTGAATAGCAGTCCAGTTTAGTGTAATAGTTTTCAGAGTGAGGTGAAAGCAAAACATTTTACTGAAGTATAAGAAAAGTGTATTATAATGCTTTATAATTATTTTATCTAAAGATTAAACAGATGGATGTTTAAGTGATGGTTAAATTTTGTGTATCAACTTGATTTTGTCACACAGTGCCCAGCCATTGGGTGAAACAGTATTGTGAGTGTATCAGTGCGGGTGTTTTGGATACTATTTGAATAGGTGGATTGAGTAAAGTAGATTCTCCTTCTGAATGTGGGAGGTCTTCATCACTCAATCCAACAAAATGTAACAAAAATGTTGAGAAAGAAGAAATCTTCCTCGCTGACTGTCTGAAGTGCAATACTGATCTTTCTTAACCCTGGAATCTCTGAAATGTTTGCTTCTTTTGGGTGTCTATTGGTTCTGGTGTCATTGGATTATGCTGAGACTGCTCACAAGTTACCATGTGTCTTCAGCTTGCCCACTATCACTGCTGATCCTGGGACTGCTTGGCTTCCATAATCACATACTCAGTCTCCCTGGATAGGTAAACTTAGACAACACATAAGATCTTTTTCTTCTGTTTCTCTGAAGAAACATGACTAATGTACTATTATTTAAAATGATTATGATGTATAATTACTTATAATTCCATGAAAGTTTGTCACACTAACAAATTTTATATAAAAAGTCTTTCATTCATTCCTATGACATCTTTCTTATTGCATACTTCCTTTATGATTATTCATTCTATGAATGTTTTGAGTTTTTTCCTTTCTTATTTTGCACTATAATGAATGTTTTGAAAGTATCTGTCTTTGGCTTGTTGGTCTCTTTATTTGCCCATATTCCTTTCAGTAACTGACTTCTATGCATCTGTGTTCCATAGAAATCTGTGGACATATCTGCCTTTACATTAATATTCAATTGAATTAATCTGTTGAAATGTCTGTACTTATCACTAGAATAAAACATCTGCAAGATGGGAGAGGAGTTCATTTTACTCATCTTGTAACTTAATTACTGTTGATAATTTTAGGTATACAGTAGGGGCCAATAAACTCATATGTTGAAGTAATTTGAACTATTAGAGAAAATCCAGAGAAAGAAGGCCAAAAGTTTAAAATATTCTCTAGCAAATAACAGTTTTTCTCTACCAACTTTGAAAATATAAAAAACAATGTGAAAGATAAAAAGTAAACAGAACTGGAATAATTAATTCTGCATAAATGTAGGACAGGAATAGACCAACCTGAACTGGAAAAATAATTTTGAATCAAGATGATGAAATTTACTAAAGTGCTTTTAACATTAGTCACCCGTTCCCTCTTATTTTTCATTCTTTCTTTCAATTAGTCTATCAAATTAGATATGTTAAAGAAAATTTCAAGAAGGTTGCAACTTTGAGTGTATAGAAAAATAACAATGCAATTGTAATTTTTACATTATAAGGGAAATAAATTATTGGGTTTCACATAGAACATAATAGATCGAACTAGCAGTGGAAAAACTATTCCTTGAATTTATGTAAGTGTACCCTAGTGAGACATTTTTTGGGAGGAAATATGGTAAAATCGAGCTAAATTCTTATTATGTCCCAAGGTATTTAATATTAATTATTCATTAGATAAATAAGCATATTACAATTGTTCCTTTAGGCTAAGTTGAAATAAATGAATGAACAAGCAAGTTTTCCCTAAATTTTAAGTACTTTTCCAGAATTATGAATTTGCAGAAAAACTAAAGGTTCTTAACCTTCATTACAGAAGAACCAGCTAAATTAACTGGAAACATAGCAGGGTTTTATTATTGAAGAAGAAAGTAGTTCAATGTCCTTTTAAACATAATTTTGGAACTGTGAATTAACTGCAAGGCAAAGTAAGAAATATATCTGACTGTCAAAGAGAATTCATTATCTCCTGTCTGTTCTCTACTACATCATTTAATTTCCTTTCTCCCTTCTTTTCCTCTCCTCTCTTTCACCTTCATGTGACTGCCTACCTATATTTTTCATTTAATGCAGAGGAGTAGCCATGAAAAATCATGTGTGTGAGTTATATTCAATTACCTTGTATTCAAGGGAAAAATACAGATGTTACCTGACTTATGTATGGTACTTCCTAAAAAATTTGTTGTACTTTGAAAATGTCATAAGCCAAAAGTGTATTTAATACATACCTATTGAACTTCATAGCTTAACAATACATATACTGATGAGTATTGGTTGTTTTCTGGGATCTGCTGCTCACTACTGTACTCCTGCCTGTTGAGATCACACCACATATCAGTATCTCAGGAAACAATCAAACTTTAACTTTTGAAATATGGTTTCTAGTGAGTATATATTGTTTTGTACCATCAAGACAAAATACAAATTGAATGACTGTAAGTCTGGAACTGTGCTTGTGAATTGGTTAATAAATAACCCTTGACCATTCATTCACAAAAATTTGCTTTTAATTTTTTCCAATTCTGACACTCTACCAAGATAAGAAAGGTAAAATATCTTTTCTTAAGATCCTAAATATGGCTTCTGTATAATTATCCAACCAACAGACAAATTTTAAGTATCACGTGATGTTTTAAAATACACAGACTAAATCCAACCCCACATACTGAATAAAAATGTCTAAGAATGGTGCTCAACGTTCCTATCTTCTGAAAATGTTCACAATTAACTTCAATCTTTACCAAGGTATTACAGTGGTGCATAGAATAAGCAAGCATTCAGTGGAGAATAAATAGCATATTAATGATATGGAAAGGGTGGCTCTGGTTACACAATTTGGATGACAAATCAAGGGCTTGAACTGAATATCTGTTTTTGTTCTTCAGCAATTACAAAACTGAGCACTGATAAAATGTATAGGTGCTCTTGGAACTTCCTTCCATTAGAGATGGAACAAATTTAATGTAAGGCTATTGTGTGAATGCATTTTATCATCATACAAAAGTAACTTATTGTAGAGAACAATTGGAATTTTTCCAATTCTATGAGTCAATAATCTTTTCTTTTCCTGCCTTCCTCCTCCTCTTCTCTTCTCTTCTCTCTGTTTCTCTGTTATTGCATGTCTAGTACCATTTCAATATTAATAAATTATCTATGAACAAAATACAGAATAGGCAAACTCTTTGATTTCCAGGAGCTAATATTATACGAGGGAGAAGAAAACAATTTTATGAAAAAAAGAATAAGTTAACGTCAAATTCAGTAAGTACTAACACGAAGAAAAAGTGTGTCATCATAGGAAATGACTGAAAAAAGAACTCCTTAGCTAAGATGGTCAGAGGTTACATTTTAATTGGTTGAGATAAATAATAAAAAGACCTTTATGTGAGAACAAATGACAGATTATTTCTAGAAGGATAAAAACAGATATAAAGGCTTAAAGATAGAATATAACGTGTTGTATTCAAATAGCTAAAGGGAAGAAAGCTAGCTCAGTCTTCAAATATCTTGTCTATCTCATGGCATGTGCATGACTGAAACATAGAAAATGCTATTTTAACATATTTTTAGTATTTGAGCAAATTTTGTATTTAAATCAATTATTAATTTTCAGTGTAAAATTACAGGCTCTCTTTTATCATTTCAACTGTAAACATTTTTTGTTTGTTTGTTTCTGTGTGAGTTTATTTCTATTCATTTCTTTAACCAAAGGAGACCAGTTGTTGAAGGAGACATTGTACTGTAGCATCTACCATTACTAAAGGAGGTTCTGGTATAGCTCTGTCACCAAATATTTCTTTGGTATTATTTTAATTTGTATGGGTGAATATACTTGTAACTGTTTTTGTAATTCAATCCATATCTACAAGCAAGAAAAAAGAAACATATAGCTTCAGTAATTTTCTTTGTATAACCTATCTAAAAGCCAAAGTAATCCCAGAGTTTAACTTTTATATCAAGGCTCTTTTTAAACTTGTCCTTGGTCACACAGGTATGTGAAGTTTTCAGAAAAAATATTTTCCTACTCCATGTACGCACTTGAAAGTGTATGCAATCCTAAGAATGAAAATGAATGCCTTTGAAACCAAAAGTCATTTTAAAAATATGTCCCAATGTAATTGCCAAAGAGCATAATCTAGTGGTAATAGGATAGCCAGAACCACATTAGTCAGGAGGTATGAACTCTGACTGAAAACATTGCATAACATTTTTAATACATACAAAGTATTTGATATAATTAAGAAATATTTCAGACATTTTTTGCACAGGTAAACATAGAAATTCAAAATATGAAAATAAAAATTATTTTCTCTTGAATAGAGTATTCCTTTAGATAACATATTTTATGATTTTTTTCTCTCATGTTGCCATACATTCCTTTAATTTTAGGTCAAATATATAAATTATAATTTAATTCTTTTTAAAAGGAAAATAGGGTGGCTGCTTTTTCCCAAAGCAATACCACAACAATATGGCTAAATAAGCTAAACAAATACTAATTAAAATCATGAATCTAAGAAAAGGCAATTCTAGAAGAGATTTTAATATGTTATAGATAATCTTACAATTAGAAATATGTTTCCAAAAACATGAGTAGTGGTTCTGAAAAAATTAAAATCCTACCTATACATTCTATATTATGCAACAGCAAAAAAAGAACTATCCAAGGTCACCACTAGCTTGTAATAAGTAATGCCTAATGGTTTTAGTGAGGTGTTTACCATTGTTCTGATTTCCAAGCTAGCAAAAACTTTATTAAACTAAAAGCAATTAACTTTAAAATGCTTCAAATTGCAACTAATGAGCCTACAGGATTCATTACCAGTGAAGGTCACAGAAATAACCAGAATTTATCTTTAACTCTGGTGGTGTGACTGACTGAACTGGATATTGGGAGGTCTGTCACGCAGCAATCAATCAGACCACAGCTTCGCAGTAGGGTTGTATCAAGGCAGTCTGAAGAGACACAATGCCAGAGTGGAGTCTAAGGACCACATGCTACACAGTGACTTCTGATTTCTCTCTCAAATGACAGTTCTTTGTTTTGGTAAAAAACACCCTTAAATATAAAACTGTCCTAAGTTTTTTAATAACAGAAAAGAAATAAATATCTGTGATAGTTAACATATTTTTACCCTCTTACTAAAATCCCCAAGAAATAAACTGTATTATTTTCATAGATGAAGAAAATGCAAAGGTGTTTGGATCTACAAATGACATAGACAGAATGTGGCATTTTGAAAATGGTGAAAGAGCACCAGGTAAATCACCTTTTGGTCACAGTAACTAAGAATACATTTATAAATATTTTCCTATCATATTTTAACCCTTTGCCATTTCTTCATTAATGACTGCATTTATTTACTTGTCCCATTATGCATATTTTGGGTAAGATTTGTTAAATAGTTAAAGAGTAATAAGTACTATATAAGGTTGTGTGGACAATGTCATAAATAAGAAGTGGATTCTTTAAAGATATTTAAAAGATAGTGAACAGAGTATGGTAAATTCTGTAACTAAAATAAAGTATCTCCGCTGCCTGCCTTGCAAGCGCAAAGATCCAAGTTCGATCCCCGGTACCAAAAATATAAATAAATAAATAAATAAAATAAATAAACAAAATAAAGTATCATTACATGTACATCACAGAAACCTTCTTAAGCATATTATATCCACTAATGAACACTAGGTCAATGTAATTAATTCTTTTTTTTTTTTTTTTTTTTTTGGTACCGGGGATCGATATCAGGTCCTTCCGCTTGTGAGGCAGGCGGCAGAACCACTGAGCTAAATCTGCGGCCTCGATGTAATTAATTCTTATATAAATGTTCTTTTAAAAATCTTTCTCTTCTAGTACATTTTGGATAAAGCATTGGGATGCTCTGTCCTCCTACATCTTATTAAAGGTGGAAATCTATAAATTGTGTATGTACATGCTTGATATTTCTGTATAACGACTTTTGGAAGCACAAAATAAGTTATAGGAGGACTATTTTGGACCTGTAATCTTGGGAGTCTGAATTAATGCATCAGTGTTATTTATGGAAAGAGAGCAGTATTTATAACAATATCAAATGAAGAATAAACAAACATTTGGGTTTATTGAATATTAGAGTTGAAAGGGAAAGGTGATTACTTGTTGGATTGAATGATTAGATTTTGTCACTTAAAATAAGGTGAATGAGTTTGAGAGAGAAATCAATAGATACCATTCTGGGCATGTTAATTTTTATATGCCTGAATAATCTTAGCTGAATTTTCAAGTAGCCCAATGGGTGTGTGAGAATGGAGTTCATGTAAAAATATTAGGTAATCACTTTTTTATCAGATTTTGGTAATCACTGAGAGTGAAGCATAGTTTTCTGAATTTCAAATAATAAACAAAATTACTTTTCAAAATTAACTGTGAAAGGACAATTAATAAACTTTTCAAATATTTTACTTTCAGTTTATAGCATTGATATTTCAAAAGTTGTAAAAATTTAGAACCATTCTAGATTAATGAGCACTCTGCTAAAAATTACTTGAAAAATAATAATTTAATACACAATAGTAAGGGTGGCAAGCAGAGATCAGATAAGATCAGTAGCAGAGGGGCCCTTTGAAAATGATTTTTAAAAATGAGTAGTAGTTTTTAAATTATTTGAACAAATTAGAATTAAACAATTCAGGGCATACTTTCTAATGAAGAAAGAAACATAGTTTTATTGGAAAGTTATAAGTAGAAACAAGATTCCCAAATGTATATGACCCGTATAATTGAGAAAGTGAAAACAGAGATGCTAATTTACAAGGTAAAAAAAACTTAATGAGAAAGCATAGATATTGAGGAGTAGCAAGAATAGCTCATGGGCAAATAAAGTGTTATGTAATTATACTATTTAATTTTGTATTTATATTAAATATTTATATATACTTTTGGTACCTATTTATAGTTTTAGATATATTTTAAATATACAGATTTTCCAGCAGGTACCAAAGAATATAGTGAATAGCAGTGAAGGATTCCAAACAGAAAAGAAGAAAAAGCAATAATGGAGAAAAATCCTAGAATTAATTGAACTACACAAATCAGGAGCTGAGGTAAAGATCATTAAAATAGATTAAAGGAAATAATATAATAGATTTGCAGGTATACAGACATAAAACTTAAATTCTCTCTGTTAAATAATTACCTTTTAAAGTCATTTTTTTACTTGTATTTGTGTTGGACTTGACACAAAATTCAGAAGAATTTAGGTTCAAATACTAGCAATGACTTACCACCTGAGGGACTTACAGCAACATTTATGATCATAATTCTTTCATTTAAAAGTGGGAGCAATAATTTCTATCTATTTGAATATCTATGATAAATAAGAGGCATGTGCAAAATATGTAGTAGAATATTTGGCAAAATAAAATGTGGTAAAGTAATTTGTTCCTACAGAAGGGCACATAAGTGAACAATGTCCTTGCTTTATTTATTTCAAAGAGGTGACCTTAAATTGCTAAAAGAAATATTTTCTAGAACTTTGGTTATAAAGTGCTCTTTTATTTACACTAAAGTCTATTGAATTTAGTAAACAAAATCCTTTTCTTTTAGCAACCCTTCTGGATAATGGAACCAGAATTTTCATAAAATAATAAATGTGTTTTTAATTACTTATTTATTTTTCAATATTCCATGCTTATGATGGATGATGCAACACAAGAATGCTTTCTAAATTATATCCAAATTAATATTAACAAAAAGTTTGCTGCATTAATCTTTTTCAAATATAGTTGGTTACAGTGATCTAGTCCAGTATTTTCAATTATATTTTAAGTCTGTTTAAAAGGAAGACTTTAAAACTTTTAAAAGGAAGAGCCACGTGGTTCAGGCAAAATCCAGCCAGGGCCCCACTCCTATCCAAGTGCCCTGGGCACACAAACCCAAGCCAAAGGGCTGCCCAGAATAGAGCTGCACAGGTGCACGAGCAGCAACAAGAGCCCCCCCCCATACCATCATTAAGTTGGTGGAGATCCTATCCAGAAGCCTGGTCAGAAACCAGGGTCTGGGGTACACAGCCCCTAGCCAAAGGCCCTCCCAGACAACAGCTACATAGGGGGGCAGGCCATAGCTAGAGGGATGCCTAGATGTCATCCCAAGTGTCCACAGGCCCAAGCCAGAAGCCCACGCAGACAATGATCAGGTCAGGGACCCAGAAGGCAACCATTCTGAACCCAGAATTTGGTACACTGGTGAGCAGCAGAGAAAAAGCCTCTCGATGTCTTGCTTAGAATTGAAGACCACTGGGTGAACAAATGTTGCCTAAACAAAAGCATAGCAGGCTGCATCTGCTGAAGTGAGAAGACACATAAACAAATCTCAAAACCAAACTTCCAGATCACCTAAGGCAACTCCAAAGGGCAACGAGATGAAATAATCTGATACTCAAACACCTGGACTCCCTGAACTGCCAATGAAAGAGGATCTGAAAATATGAAATCAGAAATAATTTCTCAGATAACAACAGAGATTGTGCGCATAGTGAAATGCATGATTAATGAATCTAGAGCAGACACAGATTAAAAAATAAAGGAGCTGAGGAACATGATGGAATCCCAACATAGGAAACAAATGGAATCTATAAAACAGAGACAAACATATTTCCAGAGATTAAAAACTCCATTGAAAGTTTATGCAGCAGAATGAGTGAATATGGAGATGGAATTTCAGACATAGAAGATAGGACTGCAATTAGAGACAAGGAAAAGAAAAATTTCTTAAAAATAGTAAGGGACCATGAGACATCAATCCAGCAGCTGCTAGAAGAATAACATAAGACTGATCAGAGTCAATGAAAAAACAGAAGAGAGTGCAGATGACATAAAACAAACAAACAAACAAACAAACAAACAAAAACAACTGTTCACAGAAGTATTGGCAGAAAACTTTCCAAACAGGGGAAAAGAACTTGACATAGAGGTAAGTGAGGCATATAGGACTCCAACTAGCCATGATCATAAAATATCTACATATAGGTAAGCATTTAATAGTTAAGATTCCAGAAACCCAACAGAAGACTAAAATTCTACAAGCAGTTAGAGAAAAGAAACAAATCACATACAAAGGAAAGCCCATCAGAATCACAGCAGACTTCTCAATACAAACCCTCAAGGCAAGAAAAGCTTGGAGTGATGTGTTTCAAGCCCTAAAGGAAGACAACCTCCAGCCCAGACTGATGTACTATTGATGTACCCTGCAAAACTATCTTTCAAAATTGATGTGAAATAAGATACTTTCATGAAAGAGACCATCTTGGGAACTTCATGAATACTAAACCAGCACTCCAAAAAATTTTAGACAAAATCCTAGGCAAAGACAATGAGGATCACAACCCCAGGAAGCCCAGTAGAAAGAATCCACTGGGCAAGACAAGAAATTAAAAGCAAAGGGGGAGGATCAAACAAAAAGAAAGTCATGACAATGATAATTCAATATGTATCAGTTATAACCATCAATTTAAATGGTCTCAATTCACCAATCAAAAGAAATAGGCAGAATGAGTCAAGAAGCAAGGTCCAAGAATATGCTGCATACAAGAAAAACACAATTCAAAAAGAAACTCATAGACTGAAAGTTAAAGGGTGGAAAACAATATTTGATGGGACTGCAACCAAAAGAATAAAAAAGTAGGAGTAGCTATCCTCTTTGCAGATCAAGTGGATTTCAAACCAACACTGATTAAGGGAGGCAAAGAAGGACACTACATTCTTGTAAAGGGAATAATACAAGAGGAAGAGATAAAAATCCTAAATATGTATGAACGAAACACTAGTGCACCCAACGATATAAAATAAATATGGACATGGAAAATCATACATGCACTAATACAATAGTAGTGGGGGACATCAATACTCCACTGTTACAAATAGGTAGATCAACTAGACAAAAAACAAGCAACAAAATACTCAAACTCAATCAAACTCATGAACAAATGAACTTAACAGTTGTTTACAGTGTTCCACCCCACAAAATCAGAATATACATACTTTTCAGCTGCACTGGGCCATCTCCAAAATAGACCACATACTTGCTTATAGAGCATGTTTAATAAGTGCAAAGGAATTGAAGTTATCCCCTGTATTTTATCAGACCATAGTGTGATGAAATTGGAGATCAATAAAAACCTCAAGAATTTCATAAACACATGGAAATTGAACAACACACTTCTCGATAACCAATGAGTCACAGAGGAAATTAAAGAAGAAATCAGACAGTTCCTATTATTAAATGGCAATGCCTGTAAAACATATCAGAATCTATGGGACATAATGAAAGCAGTCTTATGAGGGAAATTCATAGCAGTGAATACTCATATTAGGAAAACAGAGCAAAGCCAATTAATCAACCTGATGCTGAACCTCAAGCTTCTAGAAAAAGAAGAGCAGGACAAACCCAAAGCTCAAACAAGGGAGGAAAATATAAAGATCAGAGCAGAAATCAATGCAATGGAGACTAAGAGAACAATAGAAAAAAATCAATGAAAACAAGTGTTGGTTCTTCGAAAGAATAACAAAATTTGACAAATCCTTAGCCAACCTTATCAGAAAAAGGAAAGATAAGGTCCAAATCCATGCAATTAGGAATGAAAGTGATGAAATTACAATGGACCCAGCCAAAATCCGGAGGATCATCAATACCTACTTTGAGAACCTATATGCTGATAAGATGGAAAACACAGAAGAAATGGAAAGGTGTCTAGACATGTATGAATTATCAAAGTTGAACCAAGAAGACCTAAATATTCTAACAACCCAATATCAATCAATGAAATTGAAAAAGTAACTAAAATCTTAAGAACTAAGAAATGCCCAGGTCCTGATGGCTTCACCACTGAATTATACAAGACCTTTAGGGAGAAACTATTGCCACTACTGTTTAAACACTTCAGTGAAATTGAAAGGGAAGCAATACTCCCAAAGTCATTCCTGGAAGTAAGCATTACCATAATCCCCATAGCAGAGAAAGACCCAACTGAAAAAGAGAACTATGAGCCAATTTCACTAACAAACATAGATCGAAAAATCTTCAGTAAGATACTGGCAAATAGAATGCAGAAGATCATCAAAAAGATCATACACTTTGAACAAGTGGGATTCATCCCAGGGATGCAGGGATGGCTCAACATACACAAATTAATAAATGTAATCCACTATATTAATAGAGCCAAGGACAAAAACCATATGATCATCTCAATAGATGGAGAAAAACATTTGACAAAATCCAAAATGCATTCATGATAATAACCCTACAAAAAATTGGAATAGATGGTCTGTACCTCAATCTGATAAAAGCCATCTATGAAAAACCAACAGCCAATATCATATTAAATGGTTAAAAACTCTATTCCTTCACACTAAAATCAGGAACAAGATGTCCACTATCGCCACTCTTGTTCAATATAGTTTTGGAGACATTAGCCACAGCAATTAGACAAGAGAAAGAAATAAAAGAAATAAAGGTAGGAAATGAAAATGTCAAATTGTCATTATTTGCAGATGACATGATACTCTATATAGAAGATGCCGAGAACTCCACCAATATCTTCTGGACTTAATAACCAAATTCAGTAGCGTAGGTGGATACAAAGTCAACACAAAAATATCAATAGCTTTCCTGTACAGGAACAACAGACTCACTGAGAGACAAATGGGTCAAACAATTCCTATCACAATAGCATCCAAAAGAATTGAAATACCTAGGAATCAACCTAACAAAAGAAATGAAAGACCTCTACTCTAAAAACTTTAGCACTTTGAAAAGACACACTGAAGAGGATATCAGAAAATTGAAAGACATCCCTTGCCCCTCCGTAGGAAGAACCAACATAATGAAAATGGCCATACTTCCAAAATTGCTATATAGTTTCAATGCAATCCCAATTGAAATCTCAGCAGCATTGTTCATGGACCTTGAGAAAACAATCCAAGAATTCATTTTGAGCAAGAAGAGATCTAGAAGAGCAAAAGCAATTCTAGGCAACAAAGACATGACAGAGGGTATCACATCCCTCAACTTCAAGCTATACTACAAAGTTACTGTGATAAAAACAGCATGGTACTGACAAAGGAACAAACCCAAAGACCAGTGGAAGACATTAGAAGATGCAGAAACAACTCCAGGCAAACTCTGCCACCTCATCTTTGACAAAGGAGCCAAACACCCTCACTGGAGGAAAGATAGCCTCTTTAATAAATGATGCTGCAAAGGCTGCATTTCAACTTGCCAAAGATTAAAACTAGACCTTTATCTCTCACCATGCACTAAACTAAAATAAAAATGGATTAAAGATCTAAATATTAAAACAGAAACACTTAAACTGGATGGAAGAGAGTTAGGTAGAACCCTGGAAGATATTGGTGTAGGAAAATATTTTATGAACAAAACCTTAGTTGCCTGTGAACTAGCACAATCAACAAGTGGGATCTCTTCTTATTAAAAAGCTTCTTCACAGCAAGAGAAACCACCAACAGTGTGAAGAGACAACCCACAATATGGGAAAAATTTTCACCAGCAGTTCCTCAGACAAAGGTCTACTATCTAGAATATATAAAGAACTTTAAAAAATCTGACCTCCCAAATTTAAGGACCCAGTCCAAAAATGGGCATCTGAAATGAACAGACATTTCTCAGACAAAGAAGTAGAAATAGCAAATAAACATGTGAATAAATGTTCAACATCACTGATCATTAGAGGGATGCAAATAAAAACAATACTGAGATTCCACCTGACCCCAGAAAGAATGGCTGGTATCATGAAATCAACCAATAACAAACACTGGCAGGGCTGTGGGGAAAAAACTGCTAGTGGGAGTGTAGACTGTTACAACCACTGTGGAAATCAGTATGAAGATACTTCAAAAAACTATGATTGGAAGTCCCATTCGACCCAACTATTCCCCTGGTGGGTATTGTTCCCAAAGAATTAAAAGAATCATACCACCATGATATATATGCATCCTTGTTCATAGGAGCACAGTTTGTGATAGCTGAAACATGGAAACAGCCCAAATACTCATCAACTGGAGACTGAATAAAGAAAATGTGGTTTTTCTATAAAAGGCAGTACTACTCAGACATAGAGAATGAGAATTTAGAAACATTTACAGCTAAATGGATGCCCATTGAGGTGATATTCTTAAGTGAAATAAATAGGACACGTGTAAATACTGAATAGTTTGGTGTGAGAAACTGAAAGTATAAATAAGGACTGAAAGGTAAAATAGATAATGTAAAATAGTAAAAAAAAGGGGAAAAGGTGAAGGGACAATGGGATGGATAGGGGAAAGGAAAGAAGGGAATGGAATTAATATGAGAAAATGAAAAAAATGGAAACAAAGTCTTTGTAAATAGGTAGGAGTGGAGGTGTTGATGGGAGGGCAGAGGAATGGGGAAAACAATAAGAACCAAGATAGAATATGTAAAGGTCCAAATTCCCAATGATGAATGAATTATATTATATACTTAAAATATACCAATAAAAATTAATAATATAAAAAAGGAAGACTCATTTGAAGAAGAAAACTCACTTTTCTGCATTTCTGGCTGGATATTCAAATGGTGGCATCAAGAGGTAAATCTTAAATTTTCTAAATATTGTTTGTTTAAACTACATACATCTGTGATTTCCTAGTGAATTTTAAGAATACTGTCTTAACAGCTAGCTCGTTCAGCTTCTTAAATCCTAGAAATATTTTATATGAAATACAAAGTCCTTTGTCCTCTCTTCTAGAAGACATTTTAAATACAAAAATAGAGAAAAATACTCAGTTAAGAAAAAAGACTTTAAATAATGAAATCAATATAATGTTAAAATTTTTATCAAATTATTATACTTTGGAGCTGTAATTTCATTTTATAAAATGTATTTTTATTTATGTACATTTTAAAACTTACTATTTAATCTTTCCCACCACCCTACTCCTGTATTTCCCAAAATGATCATACAACAATTCATAATGTCCTCTTATTTTATTTCTCATCTTGGTCAAGGTTACCTCTATTTTGCTAATAATCACTTGCATCTTGGATTAATTTTGAATAGTTATTTCCTTACAAACCCTACCTACTTTAATATGCATGCCCTCTAAATCAGACTACATTCTATTGATTTTCTTTTTATCAATATATTAAAGTTTTTTTCATTTTTAAATAATATATTATTAGAATTCTCTGAATACTTCTTACCTGGACCATTAAAACAATATTGTGAGTGGACTCATTTATTAAAAGCTTGTTTCTGACTAGTACATTTTCTACACCATCTGTAATATTGTCTTTCTAAAATCTCCCATCCTCTTCTTATGGATTGTTAAGAAAAATATATGCTGTATTTTTCTATCACTATATGTTAGGAAATTCATATTCAATTTTATCTAACCAATATTTAGGTCTCAGTTGCTGTTATTCATCACCTATATAAATTATGGATCAGCAATATAGACCAATTTTTTTCTGTTTCCCTTGACATCCATTCTGTTATTATCTGAAATGTCTTCCACTGTATAACAGATTCTTCTCATAAGCAAAATTCAGAAAACTGAAATTTTCTTGAAGAAACCCTTTTATCTTATTCTCATGTCTTATTTTTCTTTATATCTTTGTTTGACACATACATAATATTTAAATATTATTGATTTTTGCTGAATGCATAGCTTAATGGAAATGTACAAAAATAAACATATGAATAAATAAACGAATACTAACATCCTAAATTGTGGTGAGGATAAGCTATTACATCATATTAGATCATGATGATGGACTTGTTTTATTTCCCTTGATTAAAACTTACCCTTACCAAATACACTTGATTTACTAAAATTATAAATGATTTCTTAAAATTCTGAAGTTCAACCAGAAATATATGTCCATTTTTCCTTTTTTTCTCTCTCGCTTTTTTTTCCCATATATAAAAAAGTAACCTTAAACTTTTATTTCCGTACATAAAAATAATTTGAAGGGATCTATGAACCTAAATATGAAAGCCTAAAAGTATAAAACTTTAAGAAGAAATTATAAGGGGAAATGTTTATGAATTTAGAGTAGGCAAGAACTACCTAAGATACAAATCACATGATGTATAAAAGAAAAAAAATTGATAAATGAGATTACATCAAAATTTAGAACTTTAAATGACATCATTAAAATGAAAAGTAGTCCTTAAACA
>NW_004624772.1:734209-759960 GCF_000247695.1 Heterocephalus glaber
TTTTATCTGTGTCCTCTCTAGATTTATTAATCATGTCTTGCACTATGGGCACAATCTTTGCTGTTATCTGAGAAATTATTTCTGATTTCATTTTTCCCAGATCCTCTTTTTTTGCCAGTTCAGAGAGTCCAGGTGGTTGAGTATCAGATTATTCCATTTGGTTTCCCTTTGGGGTTGCTGTAGGTGACCTGGATGTCTGTTTTTGAGGCTTTTTTATGTGTCTTCTCATTTCCACGGTGGGTGGGTGTGCTTCTGGCGCCCATGCTGCTCACCTTCTCTGCCCTAGGAGAGTCGAATGGTCGAATGGTGGTGGGGGAGCCTCTTTCCGGGAGCTGGGACAGGCTCACCTTCTTCTCATGCATTTTCAGGCCATGCCACTCGTCCTGACGGATGTTCTTCGTGATGTTGAATGTGAGGTTCCTGGGGATGTTTGCTGAGGAGTAGCAGTACTTCATGTATGTGCATCGCTCAATTTCTCCTCTGACCACAAAGTATTCAAATCAATCTCTCTCTCTTTGAACTAGTCTCAGGCTTCTTGGACAAAATTGTGGCACCTTAACTCAACATTTGGTCCAATGTATTATTATTAAATCAAAGCATACTTTGCCAGTCAAATTACTATTTTAGGGCAGAGATTCTCAAAGTGTGGTCACAGGACAATCAACATTAACATTCCCCAGGAACTTCCTAGACATGCAACTTCTCCTGTCCATTTCTTCTTAACACCAAAATTTTCTGCAGCTCAATAGATGAGATGGTTATTTTTATGAGTTGTGATTGAAAAATACAGTTAATATTTCAATTTAAAAACAGTTATTACAGAAAAAGATACATTTCCATTAATCATCTTCAAAATATGCCCCTTGCTTTGATAACTCTTATCCTACTATTCTTGTCATTTTCTTTTGTGTCTTGAGTTGTGCTTTCATGGCCACTTCACTGTACAGAATCAGTTCAAAATGTTAATCTTTTATGTTTATTTTGATTTTGGGGAAAAGTCAGAAGTTAGACTGTGTCAGATCTGGTAAATAAGGTGAATGAGAGCATACCATTTTCCTTTATTCATTTTTATTTTTATTAGTAAGTGTTTTCAGTGTGGTTCATAATGAGTATATTTACCATGAGAGTTTGGTACAAGTATATAATACATGTTAATATTTTTTGCATCCCCTTTCTCAATCCTCCCTCCTATTTCTTCCCTCCATCTCTTGGTCCCCTTCCTATTTACAAATAGAAAACAGGAAACACCATAGTGCTTTTAATGTGTTTAGGAGGCACAGGGCAGCAGCATTACCTGTATTTTTGAGCATGTGTCATAAAAACACTCTCCAAAAGAGAACTAGAATTGATGCAGAGAGTGCCAAGAATTATTGCATATGTGTGTCTGGACCAAATGGGTCTATTTTGAGAGGAAATAATGCAATTTGTATTTTACTGAAATTTTTAAAAATTTAAACATTTACTGTATATTTTGATCACTTCCCATGTGTATCAACTTAGATGATTTCTGTGTACAGTGAATGCTTTTATGAATGAGTCTGTCCTGTTGGGTGACACTCAGCAGAAGCACTCACCATATATTTTAAATAACATTTTGTAAGGACACTTAAGAAACAGGATTTCCAGAACTGCATCAGAAAGTGGCACAAACAGTGGAATAAGTGTATTTGAAGCAAAGTGGGTAATGTGCATAGGATTAGTGGCTATTTGTCTTTTATTTTAAGAAATACTAAAAATTTAACATTCATCATATTTTGATCACCTTTTGTATACAGATCACTTGTACTTTCTGTAAGATATAAAGTGATCTGATTGGACCAAAAGAGCAGAAATTAGTAACTGTGTTAGTTTTGTTAGTAACATATTTACTTGTCAGAACATGAAAAAAAATCTGACTAAAATTCAGAAACCTTCTACCTCAGTGAAATTACCAGAGATCAGGTGGCATGGGGCATGTGAAAATATCTCTTCTAACGTAAGAAGATATTGATGCATTTGGACACTTCTACAATTAAAAAAGAGAGTCAAGGCCTACTGACGATTTGGTTTTGGAGACAACATATTTCTCATTTTGAGGTGTTATTCTGGCACATTTACTGAGTGCCTTGAAAACTTGCTGGTTTTAACTGGGGCACAGAATAAGAGAATGATCTGCAATGCCTCCAGGCTGCTCTTAATTCTACTCTGCTGTTTGGACCACATAATTCAGCAGATTCAAAGGTTTCTAAAATGTTAGCAGCCTATTGGGATTTTTTTTTTTGGTGCATAAAATTCACTGGTCTTACCATGTTCTCTAATATAATAAAGACCTAAGCTTATAGCATGGAAATATGACTCTTTGAAGACTCTGCTATAGTATAAGTCAAATTATTATTATGTTTGTACAGTTTTCTGGAAAATACTGTCTGATGTGAGAGAAAAATTGACTTTTCATTACATAACTTATCTGTTTAAAAATAGAAATTCTAGCTATGTGTTCTCAGAATTCAAGTGTTTATTCTATATTTATTTAACACATGAGAATTCCTTTTTTCTGCTTCTTTCCACTTTTTCCAGCTATCCCCTAAATACAGTCAATAAGAGATAGCTAAATTCACTGGTATCTGAATGCTGAGAGGACATGGTACAAATGAGGAGGTTTGAAAGTAAAAATATTTTTATATAGTCCTATAATGTGTGTACAGATAATTTGAAAGTATTCTAGAATCCAATGCTAAAACATTTCATAATATAGAATAAGTAATATTTTGCTATTACTTCATTACTCTAAAATTATGAAATATAAAACAAAGTTGTTTATTCTACTTTAGTGTTGTATGATCTTTCTGAAATAAAATAAGTTAGAATATGATATTTTTTCAAAAATGGAAGTTCAGACCTACACTATATAACAGAAAAGATCAATCTAACCACTGCATGGATTCTTAATGTACTTTCATCATCTTATCCATTTCAAAAGCTATTGCCATTTCATCACTTTGTAATTCATGAGCATCTCCAAATCACCTAATAATGATTCCAGAAAAAAGTAAACTAGAAGTTGACTTGTGATTAATTTTGGAAACATAGAATATTCATGAGTTATTCCTGCTATTCTTATGTATTAAAACTTTTAATAACTACTTTTGGAAAAATAATTGACTCGGTCATTCAATCTAAAAGTACATTTGATGATTATTAAACTCAGACACATGTCTAAGAATTCAAATATCCAATCTCCATTAAAATTAAAATATCAAATCAACGTTCTATTCATAACATAATTGTACTGTGTTGTGACAAGTGTATCATCTTAATCAAAACATTGGGTTTAAATGTGCAACCACTTATTAATATCAGGAACAAGTTTGTCCCTTTATCAGATAATTTTCTTACTGTAAATGTCATATATGCCTAAAATTTTAAAAATGACCTCATACATTCTAGAAATCCTTATGTAATTTGACAATGTGGCTTTAATACCAAATATATATTATTTTTATATTGTTAGCACAATAGCCACTTTGTTATTTGTGAGAGAAATTATCCAACATCTGCAACTTAAAGGAGAGGTTTGTTTTGGCTCATGGTTGCAGAGGGTTCAGTCAATGGCTGGCTAGTACAAAGGCAGAAATGACACAATAAATGAGAAGGAAATAGAGAAGGAAAACAGCTCAATTCAGATTTCTTAATAAGACATTTACTTGTTAGGAAGTAGAAAAAGATAAAAGAGAGGAGCTAAGAAAATAAATACACTCATCCAGATCCTACCGCCATTGACCATCAGATTCAACCAGGCCCCAACCTCCTAACATCACATTCAGGTATAAATTCTTCAGTAGAAGAATACATTGATGAGTATAACACTCCTGCAATCCAATCACATTCAGAAAGCCCTTCCTCTGAATACATGAGAGTTTGGGGACAAGTTTTAGATTTAAACAATAACATTCTACCCAAGCCCACAAAAAGCCCATCTCCATCTCATTGTGTAGAACATATTTAGTCAATGTTAAAGCGTCACCAAAATATTAACTGTTCTAGCACTGATGAAAAGTTGAAGACCCAAGTCTCTTCAGATTCTCAAGGATGTCACTTAACTGTGAGCCCAAATGAAAATCTAAAAGAAAGTTAAATACTTCCAACTCAGCAGCAGCACAGAGTAAACATTCCTATTTCTCCCATAAAGGAGAAAATTCAAAGCAGAAAGGAATCAAACCAAAGAAAGACCAAAACCCAGGAGGCCAAACAGTAAATCCTGTAGCTCTTTGTCCACCTCTCAAGGTAAGATTCAGTGAGTTGTGACATTTGAAGGATTTGGACCCTATCACCCCTGCATTCTGGATGACTGAAAAGGGACCACTCCCAGGATGAGGAAAAGGTCTACTTCCAGGTCAAGAAGTACCCAGGACTCCATGGACCCTAGCTGCAATGACTTTCATGTGCCTGGACATTTGAACTTAGAGATGTAGTTATCTAGATGGCCTTGAATAATTAGGGAGCCTTGAGGCTATCTTCTCATGCCAAAGCCTTCCCAAAGAGTTTACCCTTTTACATCCATGAGACTTGTATGAATAGGGCCTGGCCATTTCCTGAGATGACTTCAAGGCATATTCATTATTGTATTTGGCTTCTTGTTAACTCTAATATTTTCAGCAGTCATGAACTTCTTAGCTCTGACTTTAGAGATGTTTCCTTTCAGAGCGTGCTGCAAAATTTTCACGTCTTTCAGTTCTGCCCTTTTCTCTTGCATCTCACCATAAATCAGCTGAACACATTCAGCAGTACCTATGTTACAGCCTGAATGTTAGTTAGACTGCCTTAAGTTTTCTCTGTCCAGATTTATTTGTCTGTCAGATTTAAATTCAGCCTCATACAAAGTCTTAAGATATAGGAAAAGTTAAGAAAAATTATTTATCAAAATGTAATGTGCATGGCTTTAGTCCATTTCCCACTAGTGTTCTCTTTCCTCACTGAAGCCTCAAGAGCAAGGTCTTTACTATCTGCATTCCTATCAGCATTCTGAGCTTCTAAGCACCAACCAGAAGCACCCACCATGCTCTGCATACAGAATTTTAGAGTTTCTCTAGCAGGCATTCTCAAACCTTTCCAAATTTCTCAAGAAAATTACCAAAGGCTTCTGAACTACATGGTCTGGTATAATCCGAGCAAGATAATATACTCCTGGTACCAATTTTCTGAATTAGTCACTCTCACCTTGCTGGGATAAAAAACCTACCATCCACAAATTAAAGATAGAGAATTTTATTTTGAGTTATGGTCTCAAAGGGTTCAGTCCGTGGTTGCCTGGCTCCAAAGAAGAAATGGAATGATAGAGGAGTATTTCAGAAGAAAACTGCTCAATCCATGCATCTAGGAAGAAGAGCAGAAAGAGAAAGGAAAAGACAAGGACAAGACTAAGAATATACCCTTCCAATTTCTACCCCTAGTGACCCACTCCTGTCTACTAGGCCCATATTCCTACCCATACATTCAGCTACGAACTCATCAATAGATTAACCAACTGATGAATAAAGTACCCCTAGTGAACTAGTCACCTTCCAAAAGCCCCACCTGTGAACACATGAGACTTTATGGGAACATTTTAGTTTGAAACTGTAAGATTAGTATACTGTACACTGGTGAGTCTACTGCCAGTGTATTGATTAGCATCAGAGAAAGTGATATGGGGCATAGTAATAGGTATGGGAAGGTAATTTTGAATAAATAATAAAGATAAATTGGGATGATAATTTTGAATGAGGATTTTTACCTTGCAAGTCACTATCCTATAATCATGAAAGAAACAATGATGAGGAGATGACTGGAAGAATGTCCTTCTCACATTCATTAATTGTAATATTCCTATTTCTTGTGAGGCATCAGAATGAACTGATTCATTAATTTAATCAATAAATATTTTGAGTACTTATTATCTACAAATAGTGGTAGATAGTGTAAATATTGAAATGAATGAGTTAAAATTTACCCATACCTTACAGAATTTATTTTAAAAGAATGACAATTTAAATACTTATACAACTAATTACATTGTGATAAGAGGAATGAAAAAATACAGAAAGCTGTGAAAGCATTGTAAATGAACCTTGAAGTATATTGTAAAGGGGAGGTTATGTTGTGGTAAATGTCATTCAATATAAAATCTTCAAAAGGGTAAAAGTGAATTATATGAGAAAAATAATAAAATTAAGACAGTTACAGATTCAGGAACATCTCATGCATGCATACTCGTAAGGCCAATTTAGGTTTGCCTTGAAGTGAACCTCACTCAATTATTCATTTATTGATGCTTGAGCTTCTTCCATGACTAAGAAAAAAAATCCATATTTTGATTTCCAGATCAATGAAATATGGAGCAACTGTCAAAGCATACTCAAAAGATCTGTGTTTCATTTTCTGAATTCTGTACCTATTCCTTCGTCTTTGGATCAGTCTAGAAGGAAAAAAGATCTGGATAAAAGGGGATGTGATTATGTATTTATCATTTATAAATGATCAGTTTTGTATTTATACCCTCTTGTAGGACTTCAATGACACTTAACTAAACCATTGAGAAGGTATATATTAAAAACGTGTTAGCATCTTAGAAAAGCATTTTGATAGCTTTGTAAAGCAGTTAGTTTATGTGGGTGAGGAAGAAAACTCAGTACAGTGAACAAAGTACAAATTCTAAACTTTAATGACCTATTACATACTCGTCACCTACTAACTTGGCAAATTAAACAAACTCTTTATGTCTGTTTATACTCACTGGAAAACTTGATATGAAACTAATAACTACCTAACATCGATGCTGCATTACAGGAACAATTAAGCAGCCCTGTACCTCCTACAACCTAAAATCTTTACTTTGTTTCCAAACTGATTGCCACTTTCACTTCTAATTATATAAATTGCTTGATATTTATCCTTGCTTCTTTTGAGATTTTATCATTAAGGATGGATTCAAAATTTCTGAGTTTGTTTTGTTTTATGTTTTGTGGTTTGATTGTTTATTAGCATCTGGTTAATTGTATGGTGGCCTGTACTCTTGTCCTAAAAGCTAGAGTAATAGATTAAATAGATATACAATCTTTTCAATTTCTACAGTTAAAGGATCTGCTTCTTATTTTTAGGTTATACATTCTTTATAAGATTTGAATGCTTACAAGACAAAAAATGCTGCATATCTTCTTTAAAGGTGATTCATATAACAGACTGTACTAATAGACTCTTGATTGTATTTAATCTCCTTTGGTTCATTTACTTATAAAAACAATCTGATATGTAATCCAAAATATATCTTGCAATCTATGTAACAATTGAAGATCATAGCAAAATTGGTCATGTGAACTAAATTAAAAAATTCTAGTGTTATGAAATGTAAATGAAAATGTTTTTATAATGAGATCACTTTCAATATTTTTCTTTAGCACATTTCTAAGCTCAAAAGTCACTGTTCTGTTAGGGCTAGGCTAAATCAATAGTCATCTTTAATTGTTTATAGTCAAAGCAAGTGCAAAGCAAATGTAAAGCAAGTATGCTAAATAATAGCTAAATAAACATGTTAATAAAGATGTTGTAAATTATTTATAATCCATGTAAGTTATGAGCCACAAGATTTTGCTATTTTCTAATTTAATGATCATTAACCTTCAATTTTAGTCACATAAATGAATACTTAGAAGTCAAATTTCATAATTTTAGTTACTTGTCCAATGAGTTTTCAATGTGCATTGTCACATTGTTATGGGTTCAGTTAAGTGTGAGGATATTTGGTAACAATGTAAATGTTCTACATAGAATAGTGAGCTTCATTTAAATAATAGTGATGTATAGAAAATAACTATTTACCACCTTGTTTGATCAGGAAATTTATAACATCTGATGAATTCACATTTGTCTTTTGTTTCCTTTTTGTTTTTGTTTTTCAAGTTCAGGCTGGCCTTGAATTCACTCTGTAGCCCAGACTGGCCTTGAATTTACAGCAACCCTCCTGCCTCAGCCTCCCTAGTGCTGGGATCATCTGTATTTTTTTACTATTACCTCCCTTACACCTATTGAAAAAAATATCTGTAATGCATTGATAAATCTACTATCTGGAACTAAGAACAGTCATCCAGGCTTTATTCCCATTTCCATTCCTGATATAATATGACCCATCTTTCAAAATTAGTATTCAAAATGTAAATATTAGATTGTTTCTATGTGATTTTTTCACTGAAATTAGAATGAAATCCCCATGTTTGCCATGACTTACAAGTCCTTCCTTATATTCTCTTCTAACTTTCTTTATTCTTGCTATTTAATTATCCTTTTCAAGTTTTTTTCTTTTAATTCTTCCATCTATTCATTGCTATTTATATTAAAAGTATTCTCAAATATTACATTTACAGAGAAAATAAGTGAACATTAATGGTTTGTTTTGAACATCTAATTGCTTTTCAAATCTCAAGTAGAGATAAATAATGTCTCTTCATTGAGGCATCCTTTCATTATTAGTTTTTTTGACACCAGATTTTAAAAAACTTAATTTTAAATTAACTTGATTTAATTTTCAACTTTTTGGGGGGAGGTTACTGGGGATCGAACTCAGGACCTTGCACTTCCAAGGCAGGTGCCAGAAGCCCTGAGCTAAATCCCCAGCTCTAATTTTCAACTTTTATTAGGGTTACACTTTTATTAGATTAGGTACTATATTAGTCATGCTTACAAATTCATATGATATACCAAGTCAAATATCTGCTACAGACAGATACTATATCAATATTTGTTGAATGAATGGAATAAATGAATAATTGAATCAAGTTTGCATACATACAGATATAAACATTATTATTAGTCTTATTCTTGTCATTTGACCCTAAATAACTATATGTAAAATTTTTACCTACATGCTTTAAATAATATATTGAATAGTTATGATGTTTTTACAAATATTTTAGGAAAGAAATTGTGTTTCTATAAAGTTGAGTTATGCAATTTTCTCAGTATTAACATTTATATTTAAAATTATGTCAATTTCTATTTATATTCATATATAAAGTTACCTGTGAAGAGAATCAGGAATCAAAGGAGAGAGAGAAAAAATGAAATTCAAATTTGATTTAAAGATCAACAAATAGTGTATATTTGTATATAATTTTGAAAGTGTATTCTAAAACAAAATTCTATTAGATTCCTGGTAGAATTTTAACAATTTAAAATTTTGCATAAAACAATTATATATAATATGAACCAATATGTGTATAAGATAGATATAGATATAGATATAGTTTTGGATATAGATATCTTTCAGGAATATTTTTCATTTTGCTCTGTTCTGTGTGAAGGAAGCACAAAAATGAAACAGTATTGACATGCTAATTATGCAAATACAAAAATCAAGAGATGTACATAGGGTACAAGATTATCAGGAAATACTTGCTGGTTAAATGGTAGCTGCATCTTGAAATATAAATAAGTTGAAAATGTAAAAAATACAGAAGGTGATAGTGGCAGCATGTGAAAAAAGAACAAAAACAATGTAAGAAGAATATGTAAGGCTCTAGTTATATGTAATTTTTTGTGAATAAGAATGCACAAATATATTTTTTTTACATTTAAAAAATATTTAATTTTATATTAGACTGCTTATATCGTTATAATTGTTATCCACTGTAAAGAATTTTAACACTTTGAAACATTAACTATTCCATCACATTTTATATGCTAAACAATGCTAAAAGTTAAATGTTACATATTTTTATCCTTAGTTTACATGTAAAGAAAAGTAAATAGAAAATTCAGTATAGATGTCTGAAAATCTAACAGTTCAATTAGTAGTCTATATTAGTACATTTTAAAAGCCATTCCCCCAAACCCAATATCATATATTAAAACCAGTAAAATATTATTGTAAATTAATTTTACATTTAAGAAAGACAAGTGAATAAGCATGTTCTCGATTCAAGTTTCAATAGGAAATCTCCAACATATGAAAATACATTAATTATCCTGACACAACATCATTATTTGTTAAGATAAATTAATAAACAGCACCTTTGGGTGCAACCAATCTATTCAATTGCTGTCACTGTTGATTAGAATATCTGTCTAAACTGTAATAAACTGTGAATGTATTAATATATGATAACGTCTTTTGTTTAATGTGAAACAATTACCCCTTATTCATTCCACCCATCATGAATTTCCATGAATAATTTTGTCTCTTTCTTATAGTGTTCAAATGAGCAAGGACATTATTCATGTTTTATTATTGCCCAAAGCTATTATTTACTTTGCGTTAGAGATTCAGAGGTGATTTAAATAGGTAACATGCAATCTTATTGACCAGATTTTTTCAAGAGATCCGAGGTTATTAATATCAGAAGGAGAGAAATATCACAAATGAAGGCAACATTAATTTAATCTCAGTGTATTATGTTAACTAATTGCAACAGCATTCAATTCAAATTCTGTATTACTACTAAATATAATATTCCTTATTTATTATTAGTCAGTTTCATAATAATCCTTACACAAATCAGTTATGGTCAATGTTAATCATATCAATAAGACTACAACATGAATAATACAAACCTGTTATTTTATGGTATGACTTTTTATAATTAATTTTCTCTCATTTCCTATTTTTCTACGTTTTAATTTCCCCAAAACAAGATATTTTAATTTATTTAATTATTTTATCTACTAAGATTGTATTAATTTTCTCATATCTATTTTTATGAATAGATTGATATTTCAAAAATTTCTATCTTGTTTTGTTTAGATTTAAATTTTACATGTTGTAATTCCTTTATGAACCCCATTCTATTGCAACACACTTATTTCATTCTCTAAGTGAAACAGATTTTTCTATATTATATGCCAAAAATTATTAATGTAGGAGAAAACATGCCATGGAGAAGTTAAAACCTGACTTACTGGAGTAATTAATAGTAATATATTCTCCCAGTATATTCATAAAACTTGTATTCTTATTAAATCTTAGTGTTTTTAAGCAAATGTAACAAATAAAAACTAGATTTTTCTTGAACTGATATTTAAGATATTAAATATTAAGTTATATGAGTACATGACAGTAGTTATATGGGTTTAGAAATGTACTTATCAGGAGTATTTGGGCTTCGTCTAGCATTATTAGAAGCAAATGTATGTGTAAGGATTCTGCTATTGAGGAATTATTTACAGAACACTAACTACTAGAGAATGTAAGAAAATTTTCACTGAAACCAGCATATTTTATATATTTTTTCTTTGTAAGTTGATGTTACATTCTCCAAAACTGAGTATGTTGCTCATAGAAATGGAAATTCATTAGTACATTTTCTTGTTCTTTATCCTATGATTTGCTTCTTCCCAGCAGAATTTTAGTGTTGTGTGGAAGATACAATTTTGTACTGAGGAGGTTTTTAGCTTATGAATTTATTGTCTGAAATGATAACTTTCAGAAGGACTAGGCTCTTTCTTGCTTCTATCCAAGCACTGACGGAGAGGGAAAAATCTGAGGATCTCTGAATACAAAGATTTAGACTTGTACCAGAATATCAAGCACCAAAGGTAAAAACTGAGATCCTGGCTTATTATTTACCCCAAAAGATAGGCACAGTCATGCAGACTGACACTAAGGGGAGCACCTCACAGAAACTGCCAAGCCTCTTCATAAAGATTAAATACAAAATCACAGAAATGAAATGACAAATACCAAGAAAAGCTATAGCGTTTTTCAAAATCTGTATCAAGGCTTAGGGGAAAAAATCTATTTTGTATGAAAACAGACTGAGAGAGTTGCCTGATTCTTCAGTTACTGACATAGCAATGTGAAACACACACACACACACACACACACACACAGAAATAGTCAATCATTTAACATGTAAAGGAAATTATCAATTCTTTTAATTTTTTTTCTGGTAGCAGGAATTGAATTCAGGACCTTGTGCTTGTCAGGCAGGAGTGGCACCACTGAGCTAAATCCCTGGCCTGGAAGTGATCAATTTAAACCCTAAAACAATAGAGGTTTATGAACTCTTAGGAATACAAAGTCACTGTCATAAAAATGTTCAATCAATTAAAAGAAAATACAGATAAGATAATTAAATGAAATCTGAAAAATGATGCCCAAAGAAAATGAGAGTATTAACAAAAATAGAAATTATGAACACACCAACAGAAAGTATGAATTTTAAGAATACAATAAATAAGAGAAATGACAAGAATAATTCAACAACAGATTTGACCAAGCAGAAGAAAAAAAAAATGGATGAGGTAGATGACAGAATTCTTCAATAGTTTGATATTACTGAGGCAATGAGCTAAAAACAAAACAAAACAAAGAATGAAGAAAAAAAAAGAGATCCTAAAGGAAATTGGGACACCATTAAGGATACCAACACAAACTCAGTGAGTATTCTCAAAGACAAAGACAAATAGGAGCAGAGAATCATTTGAGGAAAGTGACTGGAAATTTCCCAGTTCCACTGAGAGACACAAAATTTTGAGAAATTCAAAGAACTCCAAAAAAATTAAATCTGAAAAGATCTATAGGAAACAGACCATAAAGAAACTGTCCAATACATTAAAGAATCTTAAGAGGAGCAACTGAAAGGTGACTTTTCACATACAAGGGAGTTTCTATTCAATTTTCTGAAAATTTCTATGAAGAAATCTTTCAGGCTACAAAGTAATGAAATGATATATTCAAAGTACAAAAGAAAATGATTGTCAACCAAAAACATTACACCAGGAGAACATCTTCTTTCAAAACAAAGGAGACATTTAAAAACTGAGGAAATTTTTGACCAGCAGAAATTATAAAATGACTACTAAAATATGATGCAAAAAAAAACCCAAGCAGTAACACAAGATCATTTACTATAACAATTCTTGAAAAAAGTGAAAAATGAAACTATAGAATATTGTATTATTATAATACAACTGAGTACATCATTTATAAATCTGATTCAGTATTTTTAAGTACATAAGAAAATTAAAAACTTATTCTTGGAGTCAATATAAAAAGATGCAACTTGTGTCATGATAATATAAAATGGGAGATTATAGATATAAAACAATAGAATTTGTATATGTGAGTAAATTTAAGTGGTTATCAGTTTAAAATAGATTGTTATAACATTTTGGTTTGTGCAATCATAATGCTAACTGACCACAGAGAAGATATCTATGTATTTAATAAAATATACAGAAGAGAATAAAAATTAGAAGAGGATAAAAACATGTAACTTTAAAAAGAATCAATGAAATGCAAAGTCCATAAGAAAAGAACACAGGAAAAAAATAGAAAACAGTCAAGCCTTCCTTAACAACTACTCTAGACATAGATGTTTTAAAGATACCAGATGCTTAAATACATTTTTTAAAAATTAAGTTTCAACTATATGCTGTTTACAAAAGACTCACTTTATATCTAAGGACACACATAATCTAAGAGTTAATGACTTAAATAGAAATCCATGACTATGTAAGTAGACAAAGTAAACTAAGAACAAAATTTTCAAAATGCAGAAGAAATAAGACATTATAAAATGAGAAATTCTATAATAGTCCTATAATTCATTGTAGAATGAGAAAATCAATTTTTAGCTATCATTTAGTTTATTGATATGTAACTTGTCAAGTGATTCTTAAACAGTAAAATTATGCCTTGTAAGTGGTTACTTAACTGTAGTTAAATAGCTATGGATCATAACAGGAACAAATATTGGCTTGTTTTTTAAAAACATTCTATATAATTCTCAGGTTTTGTTTTACATTTGTTGTTATATTTTTCTTGTAAACCTACCCTGTTAATCATTAAAAAGAAAGATAATTACTATTGATTGTTTCATTCTATGTCTTGTATCAAATTATTAAATTAACCTGGCTAAAAATATTATTTTCCTCAATTAAGCAGAAAGTTTCTTTAATCTTACCTTCACAGAAAAACCTACTTACATGATCCAGTCAAAACAGTAACCCTGAGAATAGGGGCTAAATTCACATTGTGATCTATGTCTTTAGATTTATTTCTTTTATTATAAATTGCTCCTATGAAGTACCTATGATTAAAGGTGTCTGATATATTAATATTACCACCATCATGAATATGTATTTGTAATGACAAGAGATTTTCATTTACTGATGAATGGTTTTGTATCCACTGAAATAGAAAACTAGATAGAAGTTCTTATAAACAGTGTTTCCTTTATAGAAACATCATGAGATTTATCTTAATAAACATTGTATGCTACTTTCAGTGGCAAACTAATTTACTAGGAATAGGTATAATTGTCTATATGTCAGTGATTTATTTTTTAAGTCAGGGACATTTTTCACTCAACATTTAATGCTAGCCACAACACTATATGGCTTTAAGAAAACATTGAACACTTTTTTGGAATTTTATATTAAAGGAGCAGTATTGTACATTCCAGAGTGTAGGCACTATGCATTTTATTATATCTAACTGTAGATAATATTATTAATTAAATGTAAATACAAAAATACTTTATGTTTCTTTCTTACTGTTCAAAATTCAAGAGAATAATGGACATTTTTTCAACTGATAATGACAGTGTACAAGTTTTAAAAGACAAGTAAATTTTTGCAAGAATTATAATTTATATGCTAAGTAGGAGATAAAATCATGAAATAATTAAAAATAGATAACAAAAAATTGGGAAACAAATATCAATAAATCAATAAACAGATTTCAGAACAACAAAGATTATAAGAAATTCAAACTTTACACAATGGTATAAACATTAATTCTTGAAGAAGAAATAATAGTGTGTATGCATTTAAAGACAACATGAAACACTGAAGTAAGCCTAATAGAACTAGAAGGGGAAATTAACATCTAATATTACAGTTGAAAAATTTAACATTTTACTAGTAATTGATAGATAAAGCTAGAGTAAATGAATGAGAATATTGACCTGAAAGGCAGTATCCATTAATTTAATCCAATTGATTTTTACAGTATATTCTATGAGCTTAACCAGAGTACACATTTTTCTCAAGCTCATAAATAATATTCAGTAAAATAGACCATAGTTTGGACAGTGAAATACACCTTAACATATTTAAAATAATTGAAATCATAAAAAGTGATTTCAAGGACAATAATAGAATTCTATTATATTTCAATATTGAAGGGAGATATCAATATTGAAATAAGATCAATGAAAGAATAACAAGGATATATCCAAATACTTGAATATTAAACAACACAATTCTGAATAATATATAGATAATTAAAAATCTCAAAATAAAGTTTTAAATATTTTGAACTAAATAAAAATATATTAACATTTGTGGATTGCAAAAAAGTGGTGATAAGGTGGAGAATATAAAGCATTAATTGACTATATCCAAAAATAAAAAAGATATTCTAAGCTTCCACCTCTGATAACTAACAAATAAAACCAAATAAAATCTTAAGTAATTAGAAGGAAATAATTAAATGTGTACAAAATATGAAAATTTAAATAGAGCAATTGAGAAATCAATAAAACAAACAAGAAAACTTACTATTTTATTATAAATAAAGATAAAAAAGAATGACAAGATATTAGCAAAGCTAAACAATGTAAAATAGAGACAAAACAAAAAGTAAAAGTCTTTATGCTGCATCTTGTGGAGATTCCATGGATAGTAAATAGTATGATAGAAACTCTATGACCACAAATTTAGTAAACAAGATGAAAAATATTGATTACTTATAAGGGGCAATAAAAATTTCACAAGGAACTATAAATAATATGAACAGATTCATGTTCATTAATGAAATCAATAACAATCTTATAAAATATGAAAACATTGTTCCTGAATATTTAATGGAAAATGCCAGCAAACATCTAAAGAAAAGTTATATATTTTTACCTAAACTTTATAGTTTTAAACCTCTTTCAAGGTCATTATCACCTTAATAGCAAAAGTAATGAAAGATACTACAAAGTGGAAAACCTACAGTCCCAAATCTTTCATGAATATAAATAGAAATCTTCTCAGTAAAACACTAGCACATTGAAATTAACAACATATGAAAAGAGTTACACAAAAAAATTAGTTATTATAATTCAATGTACTTTAGGTCAAGAGATTAAAGAAGAAAAATTCATGACCTTACCAACTAATGCAGAAAATGTTCTTGAAAAGATCTTACACTCATTCTAGATAAAATGTCAACAAACTCATCTTCATAAAGAGCAGTTACTTAAAACCTATAAAGATTATTATATTTTCCCCGAAATTAAGGAATAATGGAGTATTGTGTAGAGAGTCTTAACTAGTGCATCATAATAAAAATAAAAAATGTTCATAGATTGAAAAAAGAGATTGAAAATCACAAATAAGATGATTGTCTATATAAAACATCTGAAAATTTGACCATGTTCTCCTGGAAGTAAAGTGTAAGCACAGTAAGGTGACAGAATACAAGTTTAATGTACAAAAGGCAATTACTTTTACATATAACCACAATTGAAAACTATAATTTCAAATAAAATATAGGAATGCCATTTATAATACCAACATAAAAGAGACATGTAAGTATAAATCTAGTAAGATATATATGTACAATGTATGTTCAGAAAATTACAATATGTGTATGAAAGAAATCTAAAATATTTAAATGAGATTTCTCATGTTTATATATTGTAAGGTTTGATATTGTTAAAATGTCAGTTCTTTCCAACATGACTTATATGTATAACACATTTCCAATAAAAATCCTATTATGTTAATAATAGGTGTAGGTGTCTCTGTCAGTTTGGACAAATTCTGGAAAGTTCTCCTTTTTGAGTTGTATACTGTGTCTTCTTATTTCCTCTCATGAGAAGAAGACTAGCAATTTTTCTGAGTCTCTTTTATAAAAACAGAACTCTAGCTGTAGTAATAGTTTATTCCTCAAATCCAGCATTGAGGGAGGCTGACAGGAGTATTGCATTTCCCAGGGCATCTAGGTCTAATAAATGAATAAATAAATAGCCAAGGATATAGCTAAATCTAAAGTGACTCTGAGTTCAATCCCTAATACAACAATAAATAAATACTTAGATATGTCAATAAAAGTACAAATAAATGAGAGGTCTATAATCATGACCTAATCATTTCCCAAATCCCCTACCTCCCAATTATAAAATCACATTGGAATTGGGCTTCCAACATATGGATTTGGGGGAGTATATTCAGCCTATCACTCTAGTCATGATCATAAAAGTCTTTAAACTTGTATAGAAAAGCAAATGGTCTAGAAGAACTAGCAGGATACTGATGAAAAGGAACAAAAGTTAGGGACTGCTCCATTACATGATCTAATGTTGAGCTATAATAACAAAGGAAATGAGATAATCAATTGATGAAATAGAATACACAGCTCAGATAGAACCTTAGCAAATTTAGTCAACTGATTCTGACAAACAGGAAAAATAATTCAATGAAGGATAATCTTTTCAACAAGCAGGGCTAAAAAAATTGAACATTTACCAAATAATAATAATAATCAAGCCACATAACTTATGCCTTACTACTAAAATTTATTCAAATGGTTCATAGCCCTAAATAAATACTCAAAACTATAAAATTTTAAATTGATGTATCGGGAAAATACCCCATGTAATGTTGAAAGAAGAGTTCAATGAAAAATGTTTAGCTTTAATAATGAAAGCACAATTCACAAAATAAGAAAATTAAACTTTATTTTTTAAAATCACCCCTGTGAAAAACACAAAGAAAATTTAAAAGGGGCCAAGCTTGGGAGTATTTGTAAAACACATACATGATAATAGAGTAGAGTTGTTAGCATAGTATATAAAAAAACTTTTAAAACTTGATATTAATCCTGGACTGCTGCCACAGATCTGTAATTTCAGCACTAAGGAAGGTTTATACAGGAAGATCACAAATCCAAGTCCCATATGAGTAAATAAACAAGATGCTCTAAAAAAAAAAAAAAAGAAAGAAAGAAAAAGAAAAGACTTGAAGTTATAGAGCACCTTTGGGATTAATTCCTCATTACGAGGGCATAAAGAAACAATAAAGCAAAACAAAAAGAAAAATTTGACTTTGAGAAATCAAATTACCAAGTTTAAAGAATAGTAAAAGCAGCAAAAACAAAAACAAAAGACAATGATAAACAAATGCCTGATAAACAAAGATATAGATATAGCAAAGCAAGCATATGAAAAATGTTCAAAAGATTTACTAAAAATTTGAAAGTTAAAAAATAGTTTACATTAGAAAAAGAATAATATTCTTCAACATGCCTATTAAAATGATTAAAACCTCTCCTCCCCAAAAGCAATGCCAATTCCTTTTGAAAGATGGAACAACAAAAACTATCTTTTATTTCTCATGAGAATAAAACAGGTATCACTTTGAAAGACAGGTGACCAGTCTCATAAAAAGTAAAACACTAGTAAAACATCATACTTCTTTGTACTTGACATTTGAAACTTACTTATAAACTTGTCTACACAAAATCTCACATGTGACTAAAAACCAGGAGCAGCTATTATGTCCCTTCACAGAGAATGGATATATAAACTCTGGCACAGCCCCACACTGAAATATTATTTATTATTGAAAAGAAAAGAATTTTTGTCATCCAAACATTTGGTTAAAATTTAAGGATATATTTCTAGTAAAAGAATTTAAATTATATGCACAGAATTTTAATTATCTCATAATATGGAAAGGCAAAACTATAAACATAGCCAAAAACTGTTTCAAAGGATTTGGGGAGAAGGGGAATTTGAATAGGGAAGCAAAAGAACATGTTTGGAGTCAGTCTTTTGAACAGTAAGATTGTGGACACATGACCCTGTACGTCAAAACCCATAGAGCTTTATACCACAAAAAAATGAACCGTAATGAATGAAAATTGGAAAAAAATATGAGCATTCACAAGGTGGGTGGAAGCCTAGTGCAGAATGTACACTATAACAAAACAACAGAACTACAGCCATGCATTGTTGAACAACAGAGATGTTCTAAGAAATGTCTATTAAGAAATTTCTTCATTGTGAATACATTAAACAGTGTACTTCCATAAACTGGTAAGCATTATATAACATGATGATTCTCCTAGCATAAACTGACCACCTGGTCAATGAATTATTTTACACGTAAGACTACAGTGTACACTCTACAATAACAACAGAAAGCATTAAAAGTAAAAATATAACCAACAGTTGTTTTTAACATTATCAAATATTTTATACTATGCACATTGTATGTACTATCCTTTTATACAGTAACTTTGTACAGTAAATATGTTCAGTGTGTTTACAGAAATATCGCCATATTTCCATGTGTAAAGTGTTATGTTACTATTTTACAATGACCACAGTATCACTAGAAAACAGGAATTTTTTATTTCTAATATACTCTTGCAGGACTACTATTGTAAAAGCAGCCCATCACTGACCAACATATTATTTTGTAACACATAAGTATGTATTGCAAATACATAAAGCACAATTTTTGAAAGGGTGTTGAAGAAAGTAATTGCAGAAAGTAATTCAGAAAGAGTAGAAATTATAAAACTAAACATAAGCAATCATGCTAGGATTGTGCTGTGGTTAACTAGGAATGAGGTATATAGGTTAACAATTTTGATACTTTTCACATGCATACTGAAATAAAAATGTGATAATGAGTCGTTTAACCACCTAACAGTTTACACCCCAAGTGTCACTAGGGCAGTGAATTTGTTTACGTACTGACTATCCTGAGCATCTCTTGGGGAGGTGTCATTTCAACCAGTCAATTTTTGCATTGAATAAATTTGATGAAATTGTCTTTTTTATATTTACTATTATATTATCCTATAAAAATTACTAGAAAAATATGCAATTTCATCTGGATTTTAAATAATTGGATGGATAAGTGGTTAAACTAAATTTTTCACTATCAGACTGAGAGTCTGTAGATAAGCAGAGAAGGAAGCTAGAATGATCCATGTTGTAATGGGTTGGATTTGGAGACACCAATATAAACTCATGTTTAGCTTTATGTACACAGAGACAGTTAAATATAGCTGTATTTATAAGGGTGTGTTTATAGAAATCTGAGTACACATTCAACATTTGCCTTTTTCTGTCAGTTGAGATTATGTAGAAGCAATGGTAGCCAGTCACATTGGTCACAAGTAACACCCACATTTTGGATTCAAGTACATTCATTATGCATTAAATGAAAACAAGGATCCTTGCCTAAATGCCAATTCTAAGAATCTGGAAATATGTGTCAGGAACTATCAAGCAGACCTGCAGCATCTTATGGTGGTAGAATATAAGAAAAAAAAAAGAACAAAAGCAACTACAATGATGGAGTATGCCAAAGGGACAGAGAGGGCAACTGAAAAGAGCTCACAAAGAACAGAGTTCTGATGATTTGAGTAAAAAAACAAAGTGATATTTGAACATAGCCTAAGTTTAAAGTAGTTATCCATGAGCTTTTACTGGGATACCTAAATGATTGAATAAAAAATAAATGGAAAGAAGATACATTTCCCTTGTTGGAAAATAATCAACATAATTCATAAAAATTTTCTCTCGATTTAGAGGAACATAACTCCAGTTTCTAAGTGTAGATTTCTCATAGTGACTCCTTTCTAAAGAGTTTGGAATGGACAGTCCTGACACATAATCACGTGTGGTGACTTACTCTGGATACAGTGTGATAGAAATAGCTCTCACCTTCTGTGCTTTTCTTTTAAATGCATGTAACAAATGATAATGAGAAAAATAACAATAGAGAAATATGAACGTATTCTATGAAATTCCTGAGTAATACTCCTCAAAGCTACCTGAATCATACAGGGGAAAAAGGGGAATTTTTTTTAAGTGTGGCAATCTAAAACAGTCAAAAGAGAAATGATGTCTACAAAAGCAATATGTATCCTGGAAAGGATCCTAAAACATAAAGAAAATAATAGGGAAAAACTAGGAATAATGAATAAAGCATGAAATTCAGCTAATAATAATGTATGACTATTGGTTCATTTATTGTGACAAGTATATCATAATTTGGGAGGATATTAATAACATAAGAAAATGGGTACTGGATAAATGCAAAATCTATGCCATTTCTCCAACTTTTCCCTAAATTGAAAAAGATCCTAAAAAGAAAAGTTATTCTATATCTCATTAGGTAGTTTCTGAACTTGCCAATCTCTTGGTATTACTAGAGAATTTGTCTAAAGCTAACTAAATTGCCACAAATTCTCAATTTTTTCCAAGCCAATTTTAGTTTCAATAATTTCTGTTCAATTATATGAGTAAACTGCTTTGATAATTATTTCTTCCAAACATATACAGTTTGAGTTTACTTACATATTTCTTTATGATTAGTGCTGGTTGGACTTACAGTGCTGTCCATCCTCCTCACTTTATCACATTGTGCTAGCATATTTTTATGCAATATACATTTTATGGAATATACATTTAATGAACATAGGAATCATATATTCAAAAATGGGCAATAACAAGAATATAATATTCATTTAATGAATATTTGTTGAATAATTGAATGAATGGGTTTGAATTCTAGTTCCACTACTATTAATAATAACATCTGTTTTAATAGAATGCTATGGAAAGATATTGCACATGTATCTCCATCTGTAACAAGCCACAAATCTTCATTTAGAATAACTCTACTGAGTTGTTCCTGTCTTTGATTCTCTGTCATAACTTTAATGATCAATTTATGCCATTCTTTGGGTCTATGGAATGAAGATTGATTTTATTATCTGCAAGGTTTTCCAAAGTCTGTGTTTGGTATTTACTTAACTTGAGACAAACTCCTGCTTTTTTAGGACCCCATTTCTCCCATATATATCTATATGTCTGTGTCTACCCACATTTTTCTATCATATATAACATATATATATATATATATATATATATATATATATATACACACACTATCAGAAAATACTGATTGAGAAAAATGTAGGGTTAAATTTTAACAATAAAGGATACAGTTAAACTGTAAGTAATTATTGATTTTGCTGTGATAAAAATATTTCACCTATCTACCTATCTATCAGATAGATAGATTTATGAGCTCTTCATGGTACAAATGAGTTAAGAAAAATTTCAAATATTTTTCCATGACCAATACCAGGAAGGAGTTGCTATTTAGGGATGTAGGGAAGACTATAAAAGAAACAAGCGTAAAAGAGAAAGATATGATACCATTTAGATGTACAAGTCTTGACATATTCTTAAAATTTTTACAAGTGAGATACAGTATTAAGTAGGCAATTGCATGTATTAGTTATATTTAACAATTCTGAAAATGTTATATAATATACATTAATTTTATGACTGAGCTGACAGAAGTTATAGGATATATATATGTACATATGTACATATAATATATATGATTGATAAGGAAAAATAAGAAAAAGTCTAAGAAGTACAGAGAGAATCAAAAGATATGTCATCTAAAATAACATGAAGATTTTCATAGAGGAAGGAATGATACTCTATTAACAATGTTGTTAAGTACAGATAAATACTGGAAATTGAGTATGGATTTATTTATCTAAATATTATTGCAGACTTTGGCAATTATACCTTTGGAAAATGATGGAGATGATTCAAAGAAGTTTGAAAAATAAGACAAAACAGAAGTAATGAAATTAGACTATAGCCGTGGGCCAGGGATTTAGCTCAGTGGTTTCGCCGCCTGCTGCTCAAGCACAAGGACCCAAGTTTGACCACAGGTACCGAAAAAAAAAAAAAAAAAGAAAGAAAGAAATTAGACTATAGCCAATTCTTTGTGGCCCTTTTAGTTAGAAGACAAACTGGAATAGAAGCATGGAAAGCAAATAGGGTCACCTTATGGGAAACTTCCGTGCTGATGCAAAGATCTATATGAGAAAACAATACTAAAACAGGTGAATGAACAAACAAATGCAAAATTCTATTTTATAACATTTTATTAGAAATTAATTTAAAATCATATAAAATATTTCAATAACTTAAAACAATCACTTGCAATCTTTCTTAAGCTCCTCATTTTGAATGAGAAGAAATAGTGGGTGGAGCACAATATTACCTGAGGAAAAATACGGTCCCAAAAATGTATATACATTGCCGTTGTTAAAAATAAATCTACTCAGCTGCTGGAGAAAACATATAAATGTTAGCACTATAATAATTAAGCATTGTAACTGTCCCTTCCAAGACATACTGTAATCACTCTATGGCATAAGATCACTTTTCTCTTCAGTCATTAGTTTTAATATATTTAAAGACAGGGACCCTTTAAGTGTGCATCATTCTGAACTTCTGAATATACATACATATCAAATATGTGAAGCAAAACGCTAAAGATTTATGTTACCCAGGGACATTACATGATTCAACTTGACATCTTGGTCAATTAAAGATTTTACAAGAGCTCAGTTTTCAGTTTTAATTAACTCTGTGTCCTCATATCATTCCCACCTACTAGAAGTGCCTGTCAAAGGAGCAAGATGGCACAAGGACCATCACAATTCAGACTGCAAGGTTTCTTTTTCACCTCATGAATTTTATCCTCATGTACAATAATTAATATTTACTAAGCTCTCACTATATGCCAGGGTCTGTGCTAAGACTTTCATGAATCCCCTCATTTCAGAAAAGATGGGGGGGTGGGAGCAGGAAGAGAAAAGTGTTTAAGGAAACTTTAAAATTATACTTTTAGTTTGTGTAGATTTGAAATTTCAGGATTTCACTCTGAAACCTGATACCTAATTTACTTTCTCATGAAGTAAATTATGAAAAAAAATGAACAAATGATTTAGTAATGTACTGAGGAAATATGTTAAATAAAGATTCTTTACCTTAGACATTATTTTGCTATTCACAGGACACTCTTTTCTTGCACAAAAAAGGAGTAGGAAGGTGCTCAAGTTTGTAATAGATAAATAGTAAGAAAAAACTGTGGGAACCATCAGAAAACAAAAGACAATGAACTAAGTCTATCAGTCCAATTTGAGGGTGCACCAAGGGTGAGAAATTACAGACTGTAAAGCATATGACACTAGCAAGCTTGTGTATACTGTCCCTCACATTGCTCCTTTTTTTTAGTACCACAGCTCTGAATCCATTGCTTTAATAAATTGTCCTTGAGAACTTCCTGTCTTCCAGACCCTCTGCTACACACTGAATATACAATTAAGAGTAAAACATAATACTTTTCTTAAAAATATATATTTATTGGTCACAACAAAATGCAATGATTGTTCAGGATCTCTGCTTCCCTAAAACTGCTCATTGAAATATAATAGGTTGATCATATTTGGATATCTGCTTTCAAATAGAAAAAAATATAAATTCTACCATGAATCAAATCCCAAATTGGTGGAACTGTCATCATGAGTCATTCTGAGCTAAAATTTTAAGCAGAGCAAGCACACATTTATTCAATATTTTCTAATATTATAGTTATAGCAGAAATGAAAACCTATGTCCAGAATATTCATAAGGCTTATATATTATGTAGGCAGCACAGAAATGAGCATAAATCTCCTTTTAGACATATCAAAAACTGACTATTCAAATCTACCTTTACCTTAGGTATCAGAATAGTTTTGAAAAATTCCTGAATCACTTACCAATTTCTTGATAAATGATGTTATCAATTACCACTAATATGGACTAACAATGGAATTCATTATTCTCTTTTCAAAATATGGTTCACGGATGAAGATCATTTTATCACATCAGTAGCACATAGATCAGTTTTGAATTATTCTTGATGGGATATATACTTCCTAAATATTGAGACAGAAGTCATCAGTGCTCTATAAAGCAATTATAGATTATTAAGCATTTCATATATTACAGTTATTCACACCTCTGATATACTCCCTCATTGAACTCTCATAATATATATAGATTAATAAATTAACTTGAAAGGATTATGAAGCAACTGGATGACATATTAAAATACATTACCTGTGTAATTACTGTACACGTACCTGAGTAGTACTTGTGATGTGTTTAATGGTACTTCTAAATAACTTGAGAAACCAAAACACAGCCAGTCTACCTCTGAAGATTTTTCTTACAAGTCTAAATAAAATTTAATTGATATAAATATTATGCAAAATTAGAGTCACTTTTTATATATTTCTTATTTGTACACCCAAAGTCTTTTGAAACTGTCATTTTCCACTTCTGAGACTTTGAGAAACTGCACATTAAAAAACTGTAAAAATTGAAAGAGTGCTGTTTAAGGTGAACTGGATTTCAATAGGCCAATTATGAACTGAAAATTGGAAAAGATTTAAATTTTCTAATTCTTAAAATTATGAACCAGTTAATAATATATATCTAATTATATCAGGGAATGAATAAAATATAAGTACCATTACTTTACAAATTATACTAAATAATTTATAATGACAATGTATACATTTCTTTCTTTTTTTTTGTTAAATTCTTTTATTGGTACATTTTAGGTTATCAACACAATTACATTTCTCATTAGAAATTGTACCTTTATATAATGCACCTTGGTTCTTATTTTTTCCCCATTCCTAGCCCTCCCTTCACCCCCTCCATCCTTCCCTATTTTCAAAGACTTTATTTCCATTTTTTCCATTTCTCATCATTTTTCCTTTCCCTTCTTTCCTTCCCCCTGTCCCTCCCACTACCCCTACCCCTTTGGACCTTTTCTTCCCATTTTGGCTTATTGATTATTCATTCTAATCATTGGTACATTTTAGGTATACAATATAATGACATTCATCATTGGAAATT
>NW_004624772.1:767242-787638 GCF_000247695.1 Heterocephalus glaber
CATTCATTCTCACTCAATTTATATTTCAGAAAATATTTTATCTGTAATCTTTTCTTTTTTCCTTCAGTTTCTTTTAATGCTTATGTCTACTTTTCATCCCATGTTTCATAATTCTCTATTTAAACACAATCATATAGAGAGGTTCTGTTTTTAAATTATTTTTGTTATAATCAAAACAATACTAGAACGTTTTGATTCTCATTACAGTAAAATTGCACAGATGTCCTCAAACAGCTTATTTCAGAGGAGCATCTCAAATATCCAGTGTTTATGCAAATTTTCTCCTAATTATCTAAAAATTTTTAGAGCAATGACCCAATAAGTATGACCCTTCTTCATAAAATTCCAGTACTAATAGGCTCAGAAGCCTTCTTTTCTCTTATCTCCCATGTAAATGAAAAGTACTAAACTTCTGTGGACTTTGATGTTATTAAAAACCAGAACCAGTGGGGAGTCTTAGCAGAGGCTGATACAATGTTTTCAAACAGTTGAATAAGAAGAAGACCTAGGACATGCTTACCTCAATATTGCACCTTATGGAGACTCTGCCAAAACAGGTGAAATTATTCTACTTACTTTCAGAGGTAGTATGTGCCCTTTTTCTGACCCTGAAGAGATTCATAGAATATAACTAAGTATTTAGCATTATTTCATAGATTTTAGCTATTTGCAATTTGCCTTTGTATCTCAAAATATAGTTGTTTATAAAATATTTTAGAAAAACCATACACCTAACTAGAATATATGTACTTGTAATTAAAAAATCGAATGTATTTGAGAAACTTCATGACTTTCATTTTCTTCAAACAAATTAATTATGAATACATTTTACTATGTTCATATATATTTCACAATTATTTATTCAAAAGTATTCTTGTAATATACATATTCCTTTGTGCTGTAGAAGATGAAAAAGGGAAATAGCAGCAAAAAACTTGTACCGTAAATGCAAATAAGAAAGCATTTTCCTAAAGGTGTTTTAATTCTAATATTAAATTGTGCTAGGTGTATTTTTGCAAAGTTGTAAATAGGACTTTATATATTTAATATGTTTTTTCAGCACTAGACAAATTCAATTAGAAATATAGATAGGATTTTTAAGATTTGCTCAGCATTTTATTACAGAAAACCCAAAGCCTGTAATTTTTTGTATGACAAATAATCTCTCTTTGAATACCTTTGAGTTGGAATAAAAATAGAAAACCCCCCAAAATAATTTTGATCAACTATCAAAATAAACTATGTTTATCAAAATTTTAATTTGGCTGGCAAACAATTAGTATGGAGTTAAATTATGTCCGTCAAAGCCAATTCTTTCACCCACTGAATTTCAGAAGCATTCATATCTGAAAATTGTGAATAAAGGTTAACTTTTATTGTCATTGAAATTTTTTTTGCAGTGTCAAAATGTAATAATCATTTCATTTTATTCCATGAATCTAAAATTCACAAATTAGCATAAAACTTTTTGAGTCCCATAAAGTTGTTTCTTTTAACAGAAATTTAGAAACCCTCTGTGGAAGTATAAGTTGGAGATTGCCTGTTCAAAGAAATTTATGATTTTATTACAGCTGCATATTGACTATTCCTTTAGTAACACACAGGCAGAAAGTAACAGTTTATTTATTCAAACTGAAGAAGAAATTGGGCAAGAAAACTAATTACCAAGTAAAAAATAATAATGGAAAAGCACCATAAAACAGTTTGGAATTTATATGGTTGTCAGATGGTTAGAAATAACACTTTAATTTTTAAAAGCCGGAAAAATGTATATACACACACAAATACACACATTATCTCTCACACATATACCCTGATTGTCTGAACATGCAAATTTTTCAAAGGCAGTAATGAGAAACACTGTAGTTTCTTAACTTTTCAAGTCATTTTAAATTCTTCTTAACATAATATTCAATATTGTGTTTAAAGTAGAAATTTAATATGCATTCATGTTTTTTAATTGGTAGGAGAGGGCATGTTTTATTATCTTGTATTTTGAAATTTCAGTGATGGTTTTTTATAATTAAAAGATCCTCAGTAACGACTAAGCTAATACATTTATTTAGGCAAAATATACACACATAACAATAAACATATTCTTATTAGTGCCATTCATAAAAATAGTAATGTTGTATGTAGTGCAGCATTTTTTGACATGAAAATTTCTATATCTGCCTAGAAAAATAATACATTACTTGACAATTATTCCTAAAGTAATACTATGTTACTTGATTATCAACACAGAAACAACAGCTGAAGTTTAATGTTTAGAACATTATTTAATAGGGGAGTCCAACAACTAAAAAAACAAAGACTCTCTCACTTTGAGAATGATGGCCAAGACCAACTTACAACACAATTAAATTAGTTTATTAAAAGCTACTTTACCTCATTCCTGCTTTTCTCAAAATCTTTAGGTAATCACAATTCCTGAGAAAGCCTCCAGGAAAATGGCAAAACTCTTTAGCCTGGGAGTCAGGTATCTTCAAATTTCACCAAAACATAAATGTATATTACATTCTTATTGGAAACTCAAATTGTTTTCACTTCTGTGTGTGAATAAAATTAACTGTATATCTCACACCTTGGCATCTTTGTGGTTACTGCTCTCTTTTGCTAGGCTTTCTTTATTTGTTGTTTTTAATCTTCTGCCTCAAACTTATATAAGATTTGGCCTAGATTCTACACTTCCTGAATTCTTTAGCCCAATGCAAAATTGGGAGTATCTTTATTAAGTTAATAAATGTGTGGTTTACTTATTTTGTTATGTGTCAGGGAAATAAAATAAATAGAATGAGATTTTCACCTCCATATGATTAAAGGATGGTAGAATCTGCTGGAAGGGAGAGCCATGTATGTAAAATATTTAAGATGTATTAATATGAATGACAAAAATAATGGGAATATGAGCAATATTTTAGGAGAAATTTAATTGGATATAGGAAGTATGTGGGACTTGATTTTTTAGAAGATACTTGTGAATGGTTCAGATGCAAACTCATGTACAGACCTCTCCATTACCACCTGCTTAACAGACTCCTCAGCTAAAATCCCTGCATATCTTGCATTTATAGTGCTCATCACAATTCATAGTGGATTATGAATTACAGGACAATTCCTAAGTGTGCCTCAACAGTAATTCAAAACTTTCCAAATGATCCTGCATTTCTCAGATTTTCTGCTCTTTGCCTTTTGTCCCAAGTACTTTAAAAATCAAGACAAATTTGAAATTGAAAATAGTAGAATATGTGACTAAGTAAATTTTTTCTTTCTTTTTTTTTTTTTTTTTTTGTACCGGGGATCGAACTCGGGTCTTTCTTTTTATTTCAACTCTAACATATAGAACATGGCATGGATGTTTAATTTATTTCCTTAAGTAAAGGATCTGAAAATGTCCTGCAGGAAAAGTAACAAACTCTAGTTCTCTTCTTTAAGTGCCCCCTATTGTATTTCCCCCAATATTTTGTCCCTTCAAGATGTTTCTCATAAGTTTCCCAGTGTGATTTAGGTTGCTTCTAACTTTGTTTATCTCTTTAATATTTTATTCTGAAATTTTATTTTTTTAAATTTTTCATTAAGATGAATTCGTCTGTCTTTTAATTACCAAAGATGGAAGAAATAGACCAAAAAAGACTACATCTTTGACTTTGAGTCAAACAGACTCACATACACATTCTATTGCATGCCATTCAAGGAAAATAATTTATTTACTTGTGATTTTTACAAAAATCTTTCATTTATAATTTACAAGGAGTTATGGAATATTAAATGTTTCCCCCACATATGTGAAAAATGTTTACCATGTAGAAGTGTAAAAAACTCTAATAAATGTCAGGTTTATTTTAATGTGAAATATTAAGTAACTGTAAAGTTATTGTAAAACATGTACTTATTGTTCAAAAATAATAACTGTAGAACATGTAAATATTATTCAAAAGTAATAACTAAAAGATAAACAATTTTATGATATAGAAAATATGTTATTAATCCATTTTATGCACTATTCATAAAAGATAGACAAATATGTTCTTTTAAAAAGAAACTTGATACTTTAAGAAGCTGCAAGTATCAAACATTTGAACTAAAGTTGCTGATGGAGAATATTTTTCCCTAATACTAGACTGTTATTTTCCAGATGGAAGATGAAAAATAACAATAATTCTATAATATTGTATAAATTATGTACTACCCCAATTTTATTACTCTTCAACTTCTTTGGAAGTAATCTATATCATCAGCATATTGAAATTGTTTTTATATTTCATTGAAAATGTACTAACCACTTGACTTTTATATTGTTTAGGGAAAAGTGAATATTAACTATGCCATAACATCATACAGTTAAAAATCCTTTAATACGTATTTATATGTGGATCTGTCTCACAGTTATCTAAATTAATGTGACAAAAAGTATCATTGGATAATCATGTTCTATTCATGTGATATTGCCACCACTCACATGAGATACAAAATATTCAGCTGCAACAAATATGAGACATTTGTTTGCACTTTTGCTTAAATTTTGAATAGAAATTTAACATAGTCTAAATAATTTTTATTTTGAATGAACACTAAATAATCATATATATTCTTACAGTGCAGACAAAGGAAATGTTAGTAGTTTAAATAATCATGTAATGACTAAGTGAATTAAAGAAAATTCTTGAGAATTTAATGATTTCACTGAAAACCTATGACTATTAAAATTAAATGTTAACATTTAATGTTTTAAGCTTTATAATTCAAAGCATTGTAATCAATTTTGATGGTTACAATTAGTTTTTAAATCTAAATGCATGTCTATGTAATATCACATCATCTATTTACACATTCTAAAATACATCATTTTCAAGTTTGGCTGCCCTGCAGGCAGTTCACAAATTTATATAAATTGTCTCAAAGTAAAATCATTAAAAAATGAAGTAGATGTCATTCTTACCATCATATGCTCTATGTTCTCAAATTGGAACCATTTCCATTTTCATTTAGTATGTGATTCTTTCACAGCCACCTCCTAGTTGGTGAGCTAATGAAGTTGCTTTACTTGACTTCAATCTTGGTGATGTTCCCTGTTACACCTTGTCAGCTCCTTTGGAAAGATAAAATTACTTCAGCAGCTAGAAACAGATATAGTATAGATGTTGATGTGCAAAAGAACAATCAAGTCCGATGGATGTGGTTTTGAGAACTACCTGGAGACCAGTGAAAATCTCAAAATTGCCATCTCATCAATAATCATCTGACCTATTGCCAGTTCCCATTTTCTTTATTGTCATGGAGAAATAGCTTGTGAGAATTGCTTGTCTTTATCATAACATAAATTATAATATATGATCTTTGTTTCTGAGATGAGTTTGTTTTGTTTTCTTACCTGTTGCATTGCTAATGAAAAAGTTTAAAAAAATGCATGTTAACTTTTTCATTAAAATTGCATGTGAAATAATTTTTTGTGAGCTGTTTTACTACTTTATCATTGGTTTGATATGTCAACTCCTAAAGCTCTCTATTTTAGTTGAATGTATAATTTAGACTAATCCACACTTTTTTTACTTGGATTGAGGAGAATTAATATTCTAATGTAGGGTTTTGAGTATTTCATAGAAGTGTCTTTCAAGTTTATATTTTATTTTCATTATAAACTTAACAGTGTTTTCATAATGTATATGGTCATGCTCTCTGATGTAATAAGAATTACACAGGTGTAGTACTCCTTCTGAAGGAAGATTCTTATCAGTACATATAATATCATTCCTATCCTATTATGTTTTTGCAGGCCTTTATAAATTTTACTGATTTTTGATGAATATGACAAAAACCTTCAGATTGTTTACTAACCTGGATATTTCTTCGGCCACTTCTAGAATTCTTTTTGCCTGCATTAAGTAATGATCAATCTGTATATGTAAATGTAAGCTCTGGGAGAGCTATGAATGTTACCCATTTCATTCAAATCCAGGACATACCTGTTTTATGAGAGAAATTTAGTTGCTAGATAAATCAACAAAGGAACAAATAATTGTTGCACTTGCAAGTTGAGAATAAATTCCTTATAACACAGTTTCCACTGATATTTTATGGGAGATATTGCCTAGCATTCTAAATTACATGAAAGTTTCATTAATTCACCTTTTTGACAGCTGAAATATGTAATGGGAGAATAATTAGAATTCTCACCAGAGTCAAATTTAACATGTACAGTGCTTGACTTGGGTGTAGGTAGTTTTAGAGATCCAGAAAGGCACATTGGGAATTTTTGATAAGAAATTTTATTCCCTGTGATTATAGTAATGGGGCATTTAATTTAGTTCATTAAACAAACCCACATGTGCACACACACACACACACACACACACACACAAGTGAGCCTGTGGAGTTTTTCAATTAGCTCAATTCTATCTGCAATGTGTTGGTCTGAAAATATATTGAGTAACATCAGAAGGAAAGTTTTTTCAAGATCATTTTAGACTTTTTAGAATTCCAAGGTCACTGTTTTGAACAGTACTAAGATGGCAAGTGGGAAACTACAAAGAGGGACAATTTCGGGGTTTCTTTTGATTTTTATGGTTTTGAAAAAGAAAAAAGAATAGGTCAAAGGAAAGAAAAAATGTCATCTTCAGGTGACTCTCATTTTGGACATGAAATAAAACTAGCCATTCCCCAAATGACACAGTCTCTTTACACTAAAATAAAATCTAAGCAGCTTTGGTCAGTAGAGTTTAAGAAGGCAAACAACAAAAGATTTTTCTGATATTGTGGTATCACTATATTAGATTAGTTTATAGCAGCTGGTCCCAGTAAGCAACTTTATTTAAAATTTTAAAAAATCGTGTGTGTGTGTGTGTGTGTGTGTGTGTGTGTGTGTGTTTTAATATCTGTTGCACAATATTCTGGTCTGTCCTTGCTTCTAAGAGAGTTAGCCATATTACTCTAATACATCTTATAAACCACATAAAAATAATCTTTGCTCCTTTAGGCCGGAGAAAAAATGTCCACTTAACTAAATCTGTCACTTTACCTTCACAGTACCAGATTTCTTTGTTTCTTTTTATATTTTTCTAACATATATTATGTTTTCTTTAACACTTGTTTTTAGATTTTATGTTTCTCATATCTATGAATGCCTTTAAAATATTATTTTCTTTCTCATCAGTATTCACTTTTTTACTTTTCCAACATATTCAGCTATTTCCCAGGGTTTATCATCTTCATTTTCAAAAATTTCTACTGTGACATTTTTGTCTCACCCTTTTACAGCTTTCAGAAGCATTAGTTAAATGGAATCACAAGATATTGTGTGCATTCTCTAGAGCAGAAACAAACAGCTGAATAAGGGAGTAATCAAATTCAGCAGTGAACTCATGAGAGAAGCACATCTACAGATGGTTGTGATGTTTAATTTTATGTATAAACTTGGGTGGCCTATAGAATCCTCAGATACCAAGTAAAATTTACTTCTGAGTGTGTCTTCTTAGTAGGCTGATTATACACCTTCCAAAATTTGCCAGGAATCATTCAATCTTTGAGTGACCAGATACCACAAAAAGGTACATAAAGGGCAAATCGTTTTGTCTCTATTTGAGCATAGACTTACATCTGCTTCCCTTAAACATTAAAGCTCCTGGTTCTCACTAAATTACACCATACTATTGGCTTCCTGGTTTTTTAGTTTGCATATGACAAATCATGGAAATTGTTAGCCTCTAATAATTAGGTGAGGAAACTTCATAATACAGCCCTTCTGGTCTTTCTGAATTTCTCCATCTCTCTTCATCCTAATTGTTCTGTTTCTCTTGAGAACACAGAGACTGAGGTCATCTCTCTCTGAAACATCCTGGCATCCCTGCCTTGCAGGCCCAACGTGGTGTTTTATCCTTTTAATTTGCCAAAAGTATTTTACAATTGGTTACTAATTTGTGACCCCCCCCCACATATACACACCCACAAACACACACACACACCACATATAGGATATATATGTCTCTTGTATTGGATGTATAAATAAGGATATATTAGTCTCTATTATTGAAGGATATTTGTTGTTTTGCTTTTATGTACAGCAAGTTTTGTAGTTCAAATCACAAATATAGGGCATGAACAAGAGATGGATTTTGTTATTGCATATTTTTCAGAATATGGATTTACTTATTGAAAAATATTGCCTGAAAACACTTTAATATCAAGAAAACTGCTTATTTTTTTATTTCCAACCTTCTTCAAGTTGCTTCATTTCCTTCCTGTGTCTGTTATAATTATTCCTTTGGAGAGATTCTTCAATGACCTTTATTTATTTTCTCTTTTTTTCAGCTTAAGGAAGAAATAACAACAACGGTTAAACTCAACTATCCATTTAATCTACATAACCTATGTATGGGGCTGATGATCCTCAAAACTGGGCAAAACGTAAAACTTTACATATTCAATTTACTTTAATGTTATGAACAAAACTTCTAAAGTAAACACAAAGGAACATGAAAGATGTATGTTTTAAGATCTTTTTCATGCTTCAAAATAGTCTTTAATTTCAAATCTATTTTTCTCTAGAATGATAAAATTTAATGTGAAAAATAAGATTTAAACCTAGCATCATCTTTGCAATACTTTAGTATACTACAATAATTATTTCCTGATAGCACAACTAATGAACTTCAGTATCCTGAAGTTTCTACTTCTAATAATAATAAAATTTATAACTTTCATTATTATAGAATTTTATAATTAATGAAATTATTAAAAGGCAATTGGTACATTACAGTGTCAGATTTCTGTGTTGCAAATCTAACTACAAAATGTCCTTGTATAGTTCTAACATCCCTACAAAGAAAATTGAAAATAAGGTTTTTGAAGACAACTGAAAAAACTTTGGTGAAAATATATTTATTTCTCTATTTCATGAATAACAAATTGATTCTATTTATTGGTGGAAAATTAAGTATAACGAAGAAACATCATTTTCACATTCTTAAAAAAACTTTGTAAACTTAATGGATGCAGTAGATAAATGACATTGTTATCATTAGCAACAGAAATTTCAATACACATATAATATGAAATTTTAGAAAGATATTTTATCATTAGAATCTAGCTTGAACTACCAAAACTCTAAAGTCAAAGGAGAAATGCAGTATAATAAAGATGTTGACAAAGAAACAACTAAAAATTTCATGTAGACAATGAATACGACATTGTTTATTTTTCCTTTGTAGTTTGTATTTCAGTTTCCTTGAATCAATTGCTGTAAAGCATTTTTCATCATAAAGTTATTAAAATATAGCAGGTGTTTTAATATTACATGGGTTAAACATTTATCATTTTACCAGAACATGGTGCTGATCAATAGTAAGTATTTTTAAGAAAGAAAATACAGAGCCAAATTGAAATTTAAGATCTGCCTTTTTTCTCTATATAGCAAGGAAGTAATATATCATATGCTTCAGAAAGCTCCTGGGAGGATCAGTGAGAAAAGTTATGTAGTTGAACAAAATTCATTATAAAGACTTGTTGATAAATTAATACAGTAATTTACTTGCCAATATTACTAGACTCTCGTTAGAAACTAACCAAGTTTAAAATTCTATTTTTGGCTTCCGTAAGACCTTATGTATTGTATTAATTATTCTCCTGCCTTTTTGGCTCTTCCTTTTTAGATTCATTTGCAGCTAGTCTTCTTCCTCTTTTTTTTTTGAATTTGGACCTATCATGGTTGAGTTTTAGATCTCTAGTTCTTTTTAGTTTGTACTCTTCATGTCTTCATATATAACTTTCTTGGATATAAATCTACTTTTAAAATGCTTTCCAAATCTTCCAAATCTAGATATTTAGCACACACTTCATCTGAGTCTCATGAATATGCCTAACTGATCACATAACACTGAGTCATGTTTCACTTAACAATGGGAATACATTCTGATAAATACACATTAGGCAGTTATGTCCATTATAATATACTTACACTAAACTAGATTGCATGAGCCACCATATACCTAGGCTATACAGGATGTACACACATAAGTTTGAGCTCATTGCTCCTTGAATAGTAATAAAAACAACAACAACAACAACTTGAAATATAACCAAAGTGAAGAAAACATAATACAATTAAGTAATGTGGTAAAGTGAGATGTATGGGGATCCTGCTGACATAATGTGACATACTGTTTTAGAGTAAAATTTTTAATACACATTAATACACTCTAAAATGACAATAAAATCTGTAGTACAAGAAATCCATAACCTGTAACAGTCATTTATTAGCAAGCATTATGTACTTTACATAATTGAATGTGTTATACATTCATATAACTGGCAGTATAGTAGATTGTTTACATCAGCATCAGCACAAACACAGTGGTAATAGCTTATGCTGCTACATTAAGACAGCTACAGTATCACTAGATGATAAGAATTTTTCAGCTCCACTGTAATATTATGGAATAACCATCCTTTATGTGGTCTCCCCTTAAATCAAATGCTATGTAGCACATGACAATATTTATTTAGCTGTTTCAGAGGTATCTTTAAATAACTAGTACAGAATTTAGTTTTTATCCTTTTCCCAAATTTGTTTTTTTCCTAGTGTTCCTAGTACTGGGAAAGGGAATTTGCATCCACACTAGAGTTTTTCATGAATACAGCCTTGGGTGTTCCTTTTGTCATATCTATCTCACTCCCTATATTCAATATGTCTCATTTGATTTTGCGTCTTAAAGCACTAAAATTACTCACTGCAGTATCAATAGCAGTCTTCCCTTACCTTTATTACACGTATACCTAACTAACTGCACTCTCAGTTTCTTCCCATAATACTTTCCAATTCATTTGCACAGGCTAGCAAAAAATATGTTTAAAATATGAATTGGAATATCCTATGTATTTTTATTATGTACACTTTTTAGAGGACCCCTAATGAACTTAGCAGAAAATGTAAAACCTTTTACTGCAGGCTATGGGATTCTGCATTATTAATTGGCCCAATAAAGCTTCTTTGTCCTACTTAATCTTCTACCTCAAATGCTTTAGAATTTAAAATTTAACAAGCTCTTTTTCTTTCTAGGTCTGCTGGGAGAAATTTCTCCTTTCAACTTAATCAGAAATTTATATTGCTATTATTACTTATCACTTTGAATCTGTCATATTTATAAAAATATAAACTCAGGGAATCAGAATATTATGACATTTTATATTTTCTTTTTTTTTGGTATTGGGGATCAAACTCAGGACCTTGTGCTTTCGAGGGAGGTGGCGGCACCACCAAGCTAAATTCCCGGGCCCAACATTTTATATTTTCAACATTTCACATAGCTTAGCATATATTCAGTGTTCATGGATATTGTGGACCCCACAATTCCTATGTTGAAGCCAAAACTATCAATGTGACTATATATGTACTCACTTTAAGAAAGTAATCAGTGCCAAATAACATCATAACAGGGCACTCTGGTTGCAGAGGATGGACATATTTAGAATAACAGAAAGAAACACCAGAGTTCTTGCTCTTTTTGTGAGCACAAAGAAAATAGGACAAGAATGCAAAGAGAAGTCTATAAGCCAGGAATTTGCTTGCACTTTTATCTATCACTTCTACCTAGCCTTAAAAACAGTGACAAAAAAGTCTGTTAAACCACCTGGTGCATGGTTATAGGTGAGCAGATGTAGACAGTGGATGAATGAATTATGGAAATAATTTCTTCACTGGTAAGGTCAGGCCAACAATACTTACTTTACAGAAGTGGGAAAATTACAATAACATGTGAGAATAATGAGCATAGAAAGAGATTAATATTATAATTATTTTTGTCAATACTACTAGTTGACATCTATTAACAATTTTGAGGCAATTTTCTTTATGTTGTTGTAACTCCTAGAAAGATATGAAACATATTACTGAACATTTTATAGAATTTTCTAAGACTACTTCATTTGTAATTTTTTAAATAAAATTTTATACCTCATGAACAAATACCTCAATGTCTGGTTTCTGTCCAGGATTAAATGTGACTAAACAAACTAAAGCAGTGAATAATTTCAATAGTGATGGGAGGAAAAATCAAAACCATAGGTAGGGCAGTGTGTAAACACTAAATTTAAAGTATACAAAACTGCTGGATTTAATTAAATTTGAAAATCCCACTTTGATCCAAAGTGCCCCATACAGACTGAGCAGGCTGATTGGATCAATAGTGGCTTTTACTTTTCATTAAATTTAACTTCTCTATATAGATGCAATTGAAAACAATCAATCCAGACAAAATACTGGACAATTAACACATAAGTATCCAAAGTTTTATGTTTATACATAAAAATATAAATTATTATTTACCTTGACAACATATTTAAGCCTGTGGCTTAAAATATATCTTATATATTTCATATAATGAAGTGAGTATTCACAGTGAACATAAATTTTATTAGCAGCAAATCTCCATAGAGACAAGGTTAAAGTCTCAAATTTCACTATAATATACTCAAAAATGTCCTACTATCCCCCATTTTTAAAGGTCCTCTTCTTATCCTATCTATACAATTACTATGGGGTCTTCGCTGTTCATACAACTTGATCTGTCCGTCTCTTCCAGGATATAGGCAGTGAGGGGACATTCCCTTGTGGCTTTTTCTTTGTTCTTTTAAAGAAACTGTATTTGGTCTCTATATTTCCTGAGAGAATATTGATAGGTTAATCAGGTTATGCTGGATTTTGCTAGGTAGCAAACAGAAGCCAAAATATCACTTAACAAAATAAAGATACATATTTTATTCACATCAAAATCGTTCTTGTTAGGCAGTTGTGGCTCTAAGAGCAGGCAACTTTCATACTGTGACATGTGGCATCAGAGTCCTCCCTATGTGTTATGAAGGCCAATTTACTGGCACACAGCTAACAACTGAGTAATAAAAGATTGAGAAGCATTTTGGAGACAGTGCTTCCACTGCTCACGGTCTAAGCTTTGATGCTGTGCTTGACTTTTCACTGATACTTCAGGGGAAATGGGTCATAATATTTTTATTTTCAAGGAGGATAGGAAATGTTTCAAGGAGGATAGAAATGGGTCTGCTGAGTATATAATTCACTTTAGCCACAGAACCTTAAGCTTGAAGGTATTTCTTGATTTTTTTTCTCATTAGATTTTTTTTCTCATTAGATTTTTTTTACAATTATGTATTTCTATTTTTTAATTCTGACACAAATTGCTCTACTATATTATTCCTAGGTTTGAAAATTTACTTCAAGGACTTGCAGAACTCACCGAGAATTGTTACATTCTTTCAATAAGGTTTATTACAGATTAAAAAATAAAAGTTAGGGCTGGGGATTTAGCTCAGTAGTGCTGCTGCCTGCCTCACAATAGCAAGGTCCTGAGTTCAATCTCTGTACCAAAAAATAAATAAATAAAAGTTAGTGAGTTGGCCCTGTGATCTGATGCAGGTGGCTGTGTCCTGCTCTGGCCAGCATGAACCTCCCATTTGCATCCAGGAGACCATGAGGACACCCCCCCTTCTTCCAGTAGGCCCACCAGCCACCAGCTTGGCTGTCCATGCATCTGTAACAACAGCTACCTCCCCGCTCTGCCTCTGGCTTCTTGGCTGTGCAGCTACCTGGTTCCACACTACAGAGGCACAGAGGGACAAAAAGGCCATTGTCCTGAATTGCAGAAGTGAGCAATAGAGAGAGGGCCTCTCTTAGGCTCCCTGATGAAAACTGAAGCCCACTGGAAAAGTGAAGTGAATCTCTGCAATAAAGGCACACCAGACCACTGTATTTGGTAAGTTGGAGGGATCATCACCTCAATTTTGAACCTGGACTATTTTTGGGGGAAAGACAGCTGGAACCTATGAAAGAACATTGCAGAGTTCAACCCTGTAGGAGGACAGGGAGGTCCACTTGGGACTTGCAGCCAGAAATCTGCCTGGATCTCATGGGTCTGTAACTGGCTTACTGAGACTCATAATAATGAGACTCTTACTGAGACTCATTATAAGTGACAGTACCAAAAACAAAAATGAGAAGACATTTAAGCAAGTCACAAACTCAGACTTCCACCCCACAAAAGGCAATTTCTGGGGAAAATAAGGTGGAAAAGTCTGGTAATCAACTACCTGGACACCCTGAACTGATAGCACAGGAAGTAACAAAACACATGAATGAAGGTCTAGAAAAATTCAAAGCAGAAATAATCTCCCAGATAATTACAGAGAGGGTGAGCAGAGTGAAAGACATAATTAGAGACTGTAGAACAGAAACAGATAAAAAAGTAGATGAGCTCAGAAACATGCTGGATGCCATGAATGCCCAGCATAAGAAAGAAACAGAAATCATAATTGCCCAACATAAGAAAGAAATGCAATCCATGAAACAGATTCACACAGATATTCAGGAGATTAAAAACTCCATTGAAAGCATGCATAGCAGATTAAGGGAATCTGAAGATAGAATATCAGATATAGAAGACAGGATTGCTGTTAAGGATCATGAAAACAGAGATTTCTTAAAAATAGTAAGGGAACATGAGAAATCAATCGAGCAGCTGTGAGATGATGCAAAGAAGAATAACATAAGACTGATAGGAGTCCACGAAAAAACAGGAGAAAGTACAATTGACATAAAAATACTGTTCACAGAAGTAATAGTAGAAAACTTCCCAGACAGACGTGGATAATTGGAAATACAGAGAAGTGAGGCATATAGAACTTCAACTAGCCATGATAAAAAAAAAAAATCTATGCCTAGACACATAATAATTAAGATCCCAGAAACCCAACAGAAGAACAAAATCCTACAGGCAGTTAGAGAAAAGAAACAAATCACCTATAAAGGAAAGCCCATCAGAATCACAGCAGATTTTTCAACACAAACCCTCAAAACAAGGAGAGCCTGAAGTCAAGTATTTTAAGCCCCAAAAGAAAATAACTTCCAACCTAGACTGTTGTATCCTGCAAAATTATCTTTCAAAATCTATGGGGAAATTAAATACTTCATGACAAGGAACCCCTGAGAAATTTCATGAACACCAAAGCAGCACTCCAAATAATCCTAAGCAATATCCTAGAAAAAGAAAATGAAGATCACAGCTCCATGAGGCCCAACAGAGGGAAACTACCAGGCAAGGTAAGAAATTAAAGCAAAAGGGGTGGAGGGGACCAAAAAAACCCCCAAGAAATAAAAGAGCCAACGATAATAAGACATCAAGACAAGGATGAGTCAATATCTATCAATTATAACTATCAATGTTAGTGGTCTCAATTCACCAATCAAAAGGAATAGACTCTCAGAATGGATTAAGAAGCAAAATCCAACCATATGCTGCATACAAGAAACACACCTAACTCAAAAAAAATACATAGACTGAAAGTAAAAGGGTGGAAAACAGTTCTCCATGCAACAGGAACCCAGAAAAAAGGAAGGGTAGCAATCTTATTTGCAGATAAAGTAGATTTCAAACCAAAACTAATTAAGAAAGACAAAGAAGGTCACTACATCCTTGTCCAAGAGGAAGAGATGACAATCCTAAATATTTATGCACCAAATACGAATGCCCCCAACTATACAAAACAAATATTAAGGGACATGAAAAACCAAATAAGCACTAATATAATTGTAGTGGGAGATCTCAATACCCCATTATCACAATTAGACAGATCATCTAGACAAAAAGTTAACAAAATTCAAGAACAGAACCAAGCTATTGAACAAATGGACTTATACATATTTACAGAGTGTTCCACCCCACAAATTAGGATACACATTCTTTTTTGCTGCACACAGGTCATTCTACAAAATAGACCACATACTAGCTCATAGGACATATCTAAATAAATGTAAAAGAATTGAAGGTACCCACTGTATATTATCAGACCATAGTGGAATAATATTGTAAGTCAATAACATAAGAAACTGTAAAATTCCCACAAACACATGGAAATTGAATAACACCCTCCTGCACAACCAGTGGGTCACAGAGGAAATTAAAGAAGAAATTAGACAGTTTCTACAAGTAAATGATAATGGCAGTACAACATAAAAGTATCTATGAGACACAATGAAAACAGTTCTATGCAGGAAATTCATAGCAGTCAATGCCTGTATTAGAAAAACAGAGAACTCAAATAAATAACCTAATGCAGAACCTCAAGCTCTTAGAAAAAGAAGAGCATAACAAACCCAAAGCTCATAAAAGAGAGAAAATTAGAAAGATCTGAGCTGAAATCAATGCAATCCAGACTAAGAGATTGATACAAAAAATTAATGAATCAAAGAATAAATAAAATCGATAAACCCTTAGCCAACCTTACCAAAAAAAAAGGAAAGAAAAAGCTCAAATCCATGCAATCAGGAATGAAAAAGGTGAAGTCACAACAGATCAAGCAGAAATCCAAAGCATCATCAATACCTACTTTGAGATCCTGTACTCTAATAAAATGGAAAACACAGAAGAAATGGACAGATTCCTAGATACATATGAATTGCCAAAGTTAAATGAAGAAGATACAGAAATTCTAAACACCCCCATTAGAAAGAGTGAAATTAAAAATGGAATAGAAAATTGACCAACAAAAAAAGTCCAGGTCCTAAGGGCTTCACTGCTGAATTCTACAAGACATTTAAAGAAGAACTATCGCCACTACTCTTTAAACTCATCAAGGAAATTGAAAGGGAAGTCATATTTCCAAATTCATTCCTGGATGCAAGTATTACTTTGATTCCAAAACCAAGGAAAGACACAACCCAAAAAGAGAACTACAGGCCAATCTCCCTAATGAATATTGATACAAAAATCCTCAACAAGATACTGGCAAACAGAGCACAAAGGGTCATCAAGAAGATCATACATCCTGACCAAGTCGGATTTATCCCAGGGAAGCAAGGATGGTTCAACATTCATAAATCAATAAATGAAATACACCATATTAACAGAGTCAAGGACAAAAACCACATGATCATCTCAATAGAAGGAGAAAAAGCATTTGACAAAATCCAACACCCATTCATGATAAAAACCCAACATAAAATTGGAATAGAAGATCTTTATCTCAACTTGATCAAGGCTATCTATGAAAACTCAACAGCCAACATCATATAAAATGGTCAAAAACTGAAAATTTTCAAACTAAAATCAGGAACAAGATGCACACTATCAACATTCTTGTTTAATATTGTACTTGAAACATTAGGCACAACAATTAGAAAAGAGAAAGAAATAGAAGGAATAAAAATAGGAAAGGAAGAAGGTAAACTGTCATTATTTGCTGATGATGTGATACTTTACATAGAAGACACAAAAAACTGCCAAAAAACTTCTAGACTTAATTGACAGATTCAGTTGAGTAGCTGGATATAAGGTCAACACTCAAAACACAATAGCCTTTTTATATACAAATAATAGATGCACTGAGAGAAAAATTAGGGAAACAACTTCTTTTACAATAGCATCTAAAAATATGAAATATCTAGGAGTCAATCTAACAAAGGAAGCAAAAGACCTCTATACTGAAAACTGTAGCACTCTTAAAAAGGAGATTAAGCAGGATAGAAGAAAATGGAAAGACATCCCTTGTTCCTGGATAGGAAGAACCAATATAGTGAAAATGGCCATAAAACTATTATATAGGTTTAATGCAATGCCAATTGAAATTCTAACAATACATTACACAGAACTAGAGAAAACAATCCAAAAATTCATTTGGAACCAGAAGTGACCTAGAATAGCAAAAGAAATTTTAGGCAACAGAGATATGGCTGGGGGTATTACAATCCCCAATTTGAAACTCTAGTGCAAAGCTACTGTGATAAAAACGCCATGGTACTGGCAAAGAAACAGACCCAAGGATCAGTGGAATAGATTACAAGATGCAGAATCAACTACAGATATGCTCAGCCATTTCATCTTTGACAAAGGAGCCAACCACCCTCATTGGAGGAAAGATAGCCTATTTAATAAATGGTGTTGGAAAAACTGTATTTCAACCTCCCAAAGATTAAAACTAGACCCGTACTTATCGCCATGCACTAAATTAAGATCGAAGTGGATTAAAATTTATATACCAAGACAGAAACACTAAATTTGCTGGCAGATAACTTAGGTAGAACTCTTGAAGACATTGGTATAGGAAAAGACTTTATGAACAAAATCTCAGTGGCACGGAAACTTGAACAAAGAATCAACAACCGGGGTCTTTTCTTATTAAAAAGCTCTGCATTGCAAGAGAAACCACCAACAGAGCTAAGAGACAACCTACAATGTGGGAAAAAATTTTCGGCAACTGTACCTCAAAGAATTGAAAAAAATCAGACACCTCCCCCCCCCCAAATTCAAAGACCCAATTCAAAAATGGACATCTGAAAAGAACAGACATTTCTCAGACAGAGAAGTAAAAGCAGCAAATAAACATGTGAAAAAATGTTCAACATCACTGGTTATTTGAGAGATGCAGATGAAAACGACACTGAGATTCCACCTCACCCCAGAAAGAATGGCTGTTATAAAGAAATAATCTAATAATAAATGGTGGCGGGGTTGTGGAGAGAAAGGAACCCTTCTCCATTGTTGGTGGGAGTGCAGACTGGTGCAATCACTGTGGAAATCAGTATGGAGATACTTCAAAGAACTAGGTTTAGAGGTTCCATTTGACCTAGCTATCCCCCTCCTGGGTATCTTCCCAAAAGAATTAAAAGAATCATACCACAGAGATATAAGAGTGCCCATGTTTATAGTGCCAGTTTGTAATAGTGAAAGCTTGGAAACAACCCAAGTGCCCATCAACAGGAGACTGGATAAAGAAGATGTGTTTTTTTTATATAAAATGAATACTACTCAGCCATAAAGAACCAGAAACTAGAGACATTTATAGCTAAATGGATGCATATTGAGGCCATCCTCTTAAGTGAAGTAAATAGGACACATACGTGTAAATACAGAATAGTTTCTCTAGTGTGAGAAGCTGAAAGTGTAATTAAGGATACACATGGGTGAAATTGCCTAACAGCATGTTTCTCAGATTGTGTTTCCATCTTGTGTCATATGACTGTATCGAAATTTAAATTAGGGAGAAGCTTGGCTTATGTGGAGTATGCTAGCTAACTCAAGTTTTCTTCCAGACAATTATTTGTTCATTGCTGGTTTTGGGGATCTTTCTGAAACAAATCACACCCTCTGGTGTCTTGTTTGTACTTGAGTTGTTTTTTTAAGTTATATGGAAAAATGTTTTAGTGCTTTTCAGTTTTGTTTTGGTTGAGTTCTACTGTATTTGAATATTATTGTAGTTTTTTTCCCTTGCATTGTTCTTTCAATGGCTTTAATTTATGTATGTGTGTGTGTGTGTTTGATAATAAAGTTGTTTTTTAAAAACATTTTTTTAAAAGTTGGTTAGCAAAGGTGAAGCAGGACTTAAAAAGGAACAAAACCAAGTTTCCCCAACCTAAGCAATATGGCTGTTGTTCTTTGATCTAATACATAATAAAATCACTAAGTTACTAATAAAATCAGTAACTTTATCCATGTAAGTAAAATTTTATAACTTCCTCTTCTCATAACATCCTATTTTTACCCAAGTAAGGCCACTGGAATATGTTAAGTTACAAAACTGTCATGGTTTGACAAACTGCCTTCCTGCTCGCCCAACCCCAAATTACACACTACTAGATAGATCAACCCCTCAGCAACATGTATAAAACTGGAGTCCTTCCTGTGTTCAGGGCTCAGCCTTTCTTTGTTCAGGGATCAGACCTTTGTATATGAGTCTGTTGAGTCAGTGTACACCTAAAATAAATCCTCCTGTTTCTCCTGTGGTCTCTCCAGTCTCTTGAATCCTGCAAAAAAGGAAAGAGGCATATGTAGCAGGATCTAAGAAATTTCAAAATATAGATCTTCCATTGCTTTTCTCTTTATAAAGTGATAAAAGCATTATGCTCTTGACATGGGTGTTTGATAATACATACATGCATGGAACATTGCTAACTGGTATAGCTTTCCAGAATCTTTAAAAAAACTGCCTTAAATACATATGATAGATTCTTCCAGGGACTGATCTCAACCTTCCATCCCCCTGGAGACAAGATCACATCATGTGACCCCAAACCTCCACATGAAGTCATATTGTGTGAGATTATTTGGTGTGCCCAGCCACACTCTCAATTACATGTTAGGATCTCCAGCTGAACCAAGTTCCCAGTCAATCAAAAATATTTCAATATGCATGACATTCAAAAGTCTGAGTGATTACATCACATAACTCAAGTATAAAGACCAGACTTCTCTTTGAGCAAACTTGTATTTTTTTTTATTAACTTTATTGATACATTTTAGGTATGCAATACAGTTACAGTCATCATTGGGATCTTGTACCTTACATGATATATCTTGGTTCTTATTTTTTCCCCATTCCTCTGCCCTCCCTTCACCCCCTCC
>NW_004624772.1:797481-807807 GCF_000247695.1 Heterocephalus glaber
TTTAAATATGAGAAAGTTAGTTGATTGTTTAAAATTGATTGTTTAAAATGAAAAAATATCATTAGGATAAAGTTCAATTTGTATCGACACTGAATAAAATAATTTAGTCCTCTGATGGACTGAGATGTGAATGGAAGTAGATATTCAGCAATATAAACTAAAAGTAAAGTGTATATACTAAGGAAGTTTTAATTTTTAATGATCTGATGGCTTTGAAGGGATTAAAATTGTTACATTTTGATAACATTTATTTATTTTTCATGCTTAATAAGAATTACTGACATTTTCATTTTTTTCTAACATATAATTTATTTTTCATTTGAAAAGCATAGAAAACTTTACTATACTGAAATTCACCATTCATCAGTTCTCAAGTGAAGGAAATAACTGCCTGTCAAATTACTTAGAATGTATTAATGCAAATTAGTTTTACTTTGCCTACTTATATTTCTAGGAGAAATTTAATAGAAAGCTCATATACCAAATATATTACTGCATTTTAAGCTAATAAATAGCTTCTGAGCTCAACTCACCAGGGTATACTGGGGTAGGCACACTGTTTAATGCAGATCACAGTTTGACTCTTGGTACCGCAATCAGGATGAAAATAAAACTTCATGGAGTACTGATCTCTACAGGATTTTAGAGCCTGTTTTAAAGAAAACATTAGCTCCAGGTAAATACTGAGAAATAATACAGAAAATTAGTGTTGAAATAAATGGGTTAAGAAAAGAAAACTATAAAAGTGTTAAAAAGAAGAGTTTACTTGCAAATAATCTAAAGAATCTTCAATTAAGAACAGTAAGATTATTTTGAGCATAGAATTAATAGAAAGTAAGTTTCTTTAAAAATAATTTCAAAGTGCAATTTTGAATAGTGGAAACAGTATTACATAAATACCACATATATGTATGTATTTTTCTCACTCGATTTTAGATATGAGATAATAGTAATATGTTATTCAATATTTCTCTTACTTATTTACTTATAATATTTCTGTTCACATTACCTTAAAACAGAATATATTCCAGGAAGAGCTTTTGTTAGTAGTACTAGAATGTGAACATTCAAATGGGTAATTTTTAAGGTCTATCTTCTATTTCTCTCAGAGGTATTTGTCTTAATTGAATAAACCATCTTCCTTATTTTTGCCACAAAATGACTTAAAAATCATGTGAACCAAATTCAAATAAGAAAAGAAGGGAAGGACAAAGAACTTATGGAAAAAAGAAAATAAAAACTGAATAAGGGGAATACACACACTGTGTATTTTATTTTTAAAAATTTGAATCTACAATTTATAATATACACCAGCTATGACAAAGAAACTGGCAAATTAAACAAATATGGAAGACCTTACTTAAGACTAATGGGGCCAATGATATTGCAATAGTCAATGCTACTGAGTCACATAATGGAAACTAGTGGAAAATTACTAGTGAGCATTCAGGAAGAGTTTGTTCAGTGCAATTATCATCTGTTTACTTATTGGTACTTATGGAAGTTAGAGTCATACTTTCCAGGAGACATGTTGATACTGTCATATGAGATATATATTTATGTAATATTTTAAGCATTCCATTACTATGGCTGTAAAATGTTTATACTAATGCTTTGCTGCATCTGTTGAATTTATGCACTGAAGTTACAATGAAATAGCTTTAATTTTCCATTGGGTATCAGTAACAGTGTCAATTAAATTTTCAAAGATTGCATTTTTACTTACTGAGTAATGAGGGAGGGGAACATCTTACATGTCCAAGTCTCCTGCGGCATCTCTCAAAGTTTATAATCTATTCCTGTTATTAAAGTTTTGTAAAGATAAATATCTGTACTGTTTTCAGAGACCAAGATAGATAACTATGTCTGTCAAATGCTAGACAAAATCTGGCAGAATAAAGCATGACACACTCTCTAAATATATGCACTCTGTTTTTTCTTTAGTGTGCTTTATGTGAAGTCTGGCTGTAAATTCAGGAAACATTCTGACTTCTGAGGAAAGTGGCATTGCCAGTAACACAACAGTGTGGCTCTTTCTCATTCTAATATTTGCATATAGTTAGTAAAGCAAGTGCTCTTTTCATAATGTTCTAATTCTAGAACAGTAGTTCTTAATACATTCTTAGAATTACTTATATAAATATCACCTGTAATTTATGTTTAAAATGCAGAATATCAGGCCCATTTTAACACTGCAACACTAAAGATGAGCCTCAAGAATTTCTATTTTTTTTTAAAGTTGTTTTAGATTTTGTGGTTTTACTCTATTTTTTTTAATTGTTAAAGTTTGATTAAATAAAAATCTACCCAGATTTCTTAAGTCAAATTTTTCCAAATAATTTATTATATTTTATTACCTTTTGTATGAGATCTTGCTATAGATCCATTATGTTCAATGACTAAAGTATTGGTCTACAAAATTTTATGAATAAAATTAAACTATTTTATTCAGATGGGCACTAATTTAAAGACTCAAAAAAAAGAAGATGAAGTAGCTCAGATTTTATAACCCACCAAAAAATGAAATCAAATCTCCATCTGACATATATAAATTTGAATTTAAGCAATCCATTAATCCTCTTTAGAACTTAATATCATTTAGTTTTTAAAAAGAAATTATACAACAGAATTGCATTTTTAGTAGCATATTTAAGTAACAGAGATCTTATTCCACAAAAGACACAGTTTAATAACACATTAAACTTACTTACTGAGGAATAAAATTTACCTCTATGTTACATTTCATGATTGATGGTATAATTAAAAGATAAAGTGGTTACACATTGAGTTATACTACACACAGCAACGCACACACATACACATAATATTCTACTGATACTATAAAATGCCATGGATTTATAGAAGTTGAGTAATAACAATATGTTTCTACATTTAGTCACATATAGACTCACAAATAAAACTGATATATGAGTCAAATATTAAGAACTTGATAGATTAAAAACAATGAGAAAGAATAAATACAACCAAAGATGAAGACACTAGGGATGAACACATGCACATTGCCTAAAAGAAAAATTAAATAGCTTGGTACAACTGCAAAAAATATGTCCTCATAAGTGGTAACAGAAATCACTAAAATGTATATAACATCCCAGGACTTTTACCACTAATTGAGTAGCAAGAACTTTTGAATGACTTTTACAGTAGAGGCTTCCAAATCTTAGCAGTTTTAGAATTACAACTGCCATGGTAATGAGAAAAATGATTACTAGTGGAAAAGACTGAAACCATATGCGCAGTCTAAAATCAAACTCTGTGTACCTGTCCCACTCTTCCCTCTACATCCATGCTCTGTTAATATTTAGATAATTTCAAAATCTTTACAGTCTCTTCTTTTTAACCTCCTTTACCAACTTACTTTAAATGTGGATCATTTGAAGATGGATCAATTGTATATACCAATTAAAGATGCCTGTTTCATGCATTAGTCTTCTAATACTTCATCAGTATCCACTGTTCTCCTCTTTCATGCATTGCTATTTTGCAACTGTATTTACTTATTTCTAGTATAAAGCTAATCATATCTAATATACTTGCTCTTCTATAGCTACATATCTACAGTAAACAACTAACTTATGAAAATTATCATGGCTTTTTATTTCTATTTAATTTGGTCTAAAAATATAAATATACTGATCTCTATGTAATTTTTCAGTGTCATGTCTTATGTGTAGTCCTCAATAACTCATGTAGCCTCTTAACTCATGAAATTCTTCAGCTTCCTCTTGCCCCACCTCATTTCATCCTGTTCTACTTTGGCTGTCATTTTACTTTCATGAATACCATGCATCCCTCTTTAATAGGCTGTTTATATTCATGACAGTTCATTTTCATTCTCCCTTCACTGGGTTGGCTTTATCACTCAAACCTCAAGTAAATATTAACTATCTTGGGAAAGGTTTTTTTGTCCCCTTGCTAAGTCACATACTTCATTAACAATTTTAATATCAGCTTGTATCCCTCCTTTCATGGACCCATTTATAATAAGTAAAATATCTATTCCATAGTAAACTATAAATTATAGATTTCCATCTTAGTCATTTTCATTTGACAGGAGTGACTGGGGGTGTAGCTTAGTGGTAGAGTGCTTACCTAGCACACACAAAGCCCTGGATTCAATCTTCAGTAACACACACACACACACACACACACACACAATATTTTCCATTTGCCAGATGTAGCAAAGTACCTGGCACAAGCAGGAGTCAATAAATAATTTTAGTCAGGTATAGTGGTGGTGCAGCTTGTATTCCCAGACCTCCGGAGGCTGAGGTCGGAGTTTGAGGCCAGTCTGGACTACATAGTGAGTTCAAGGCTAGCCTGGAATATGCAGCTGGACCTCTCAAAAACCAACCAACCAACCAAACAAACAAACAAACAAACAAGAAGAAAGTTTGATTTGACGTTTGGATGGTAGCATAAAAACAAGAAGTTAGAAAGTCCTATATATGGTAGAGAGGAAAAAATAAATGAACAGGCATTTTATAGTGAAAATAGGGAATGAGAATAAATGAAATAATATCTCTAGTCCTTAGTGTCTGACTAGATATTCAGTGGCTCATTAGATGTTAGCATTTGCACGCTAGCAACTCCCTGTTGGTGTCTTTTCATGACAGTCTGTTGCACAATCATAAGCTTAATCTTTTTCTTTTGTCTTCTTCTTTGAATTAATTCAGCCATATTTCTTTATTTTCCCCTTTGTTTTCCCAGAAATTGCCTAAAATAATTATAGAAACTGTCATAATGTGAACTTTGGCAGTATAAATTCCTTGTGTCAAACCACATTTATGCTCTAATGATGACTAAAAGTATTTCTCTATCTTCCTTGGTCTATCCCACTGGTATGATGGCCAAATTTTTATCTTCTCACACTCTTATCTTCCCAGTCTTTCACTAACAGAAATAAATTGCATATACATTTCTTTTAAAGAAGAGAAAATTTTAAAAGTTACCTATGCTTAAAATTCAGGGAATATTCAAATAAAAAGTAAGACTAATATATTTTTTAAAGTAAATATAATCTCTGAACATAATTTTCATATTAAATAAGAGTGGATAATTCATGTATTATATATCTGTTCAATATATATTGTTTTATGTTTGACATGCTCTTGGTAATGGAAAATAAAATGGCAAACAGAACTCAGTTCTTTCAAAATGCTTTCATCTTAGTAAAGACAGACATTAATCTAATAATTGCAATTTCTTACAAAGAAAGAAAAATGCACTTAGTGGTATAAAGATATATAACAAAATAGCATTCATAAGACTCCTTGGTGATTCGTAAATATAGAGAGAATTTCCTAGAGAGCGACATTGGAATGAAATCTCTTAAAAAATACAAAAAAATACAAAGCTAATGATTAGTGAACAAATATATAAAGACCACAGAAAAGTAAGATGCCAGAACGATAGCTGACCCAACTATCTATCTCCAAATTAGTCCTTTGCTGCTTGTCATCGTAGAATAAAAAATGTAAAAATTGGTTTTGTCTCTTTGATTGGCTTTTTATTAGTTATTTAGAAATAACTCATACTACCTTTGATTAAAAGATCTTAGCACTCTAAACATAGCTCTCAAGCCACTTGTAGAAGAATGATTCAAAACTTAAATACTAAATTTTGGTCAGCATAACAAGTTAAATAACTTTCTGTATAATTTCTTATAATGCTTATTGGTAAAGAAAAGGTATACACTTACTTTTTTAATGTTTCATAAAAGTACATCTCATCGCTTCTCGACCTTTTGGCTAAGATCAAGTATAAAAGTACATCTCATCATAAGTTGAAAAATGTTCTCATGGGGTACTCAGAAACAAGTAAAATTATACAATTAATTTGTACTAGCACTTTTTAAGTACAGATTCAATATCTTGCTATATAGTATCCATAGGTCTCAAAAAGTAGTATCAACTGCTTGCTGGGTTTGACATTTTATAAACAATTGGAAAACTAGAAAAAAATAACAAATTTAAAGTAAGAGAAAAATGAAGGACACGATGAAATACTTCCTTTTTTAATTTATTTTCAAAAAGCAATTTTCAAATTTTATATATAAAATTTCACAGTGTTACGGTGATGTACCTTTTCACTGTGTGATAGCATCATGCTCCTGAAAAGAAACTAAAGGGCAATTCTTGCAGTTGAAGGTGACCTTTAGTATGTCTTTTTCTCAGTTCGTTTTCCAGGATTGCCAGGCAAAAACTGAAGAAAATTTAGAGGCAATAACTGCCAGAATTGCACTCTTTTTCTTTCTTTTCCTATACTAAATAATATTGATCTATATCCATCCATTTAATTTTTAAATAATGTGCAAAGAAATGTAATTCTCCAGTTTTCATTCTGTCATGATGAATAATCAGTTTTTCTTTGCCCTGTATTTTACAGCTTCTCAAAAATGCTGTGTCAGTGTCACTTTTCATTAACACATCCAACACATGCTGAATGTTCACATTAATTGTCAGATAACCCTTATAAATGGGAAGCATTCCACTGAGTTGCTTAATAACAAATGATAATCACTGAGCAAAGCAGTCTATACAAATACATTTAATTTGCAAATGCCAAGTGTAAACTTTTTATTCCTATAAAACTAACTTACCCAGTAAAAATATACGTTCAAGACCTTAAATTCATTTGTATCAGTCACTTTAATATGCTTAAACTGTGACTATAAAATCCTTGCCTGTAAAGTAATTATAATATTCTCACAGAGTAAGGGTAATAGAGGCTTTTGCATAATGTGATCTAAAAGTCAGTAAGGAGGTCCAAGACTGGAATCAGAGTAGTAATAAAAATATCCAGAATCAATTTGGAATGTGTGATAAGTCTATTCATGGGCCATTACTTATTTTTCAAATACATATTCAGCCAGGACAGGGGAGTTTTGAAAACTTAAGTGTACTATGCCAGGCGTGATCAATCATTTTAGTAAAAATTTCACCAGAATTCTATTATTTCCAGTTAGATATGTTATAACCTGTACAACTGAATTAAAAAGGATGGAGAGATTAAAATGGAAAAAGTGATTGATAAAGTATTACATGTTAGATATGAATTCAGGGCCATTCTTGATCCACATTGTACAAGTCTTAGTTGTAAATATTTGCTTTTTGCTTTGTAGAGTTGTCCACATTTGCACTCTTAAGTGTGATCTTCATAAATGAAATTTGTGATACACCTTGGATATTAGTGGGGAACAATGTACCAGTTTACTTTTTAAAATTAATTTTATTGGTACATTTTAGGTATACAATATAATGACATTCATCACTGGAAATTTGTACCTTTGCATAATCTATCTTGGTTCTCATTTTTTTCCCCATTCTCCTGCTCTTCCTTCATGTGTAAATACCCAACAGTTTCTCTGCTGTGAGAAACTGAAAGTGTAATTAAGGACTAAAATGTATAATAGATAATGTGAAATAGGAAGAAAAGGGGCAAAGGGGAAGGGGAAGTGGGAGGGGTAGGGGAAAGGAAAGAAGGGAATGGAATTAATATGAGAAAATGAAAAAATGGAAGCCAGTTTACTTTTTGCTACCTCTGCTTATACAAACACAGATCAATAATTTAAAAACATGTGTAAAAGACAGCTTTACACACAACCAAAAAACCCTATTCATGTGAACCAGAAAAATTAAAATCAAGTTGAACTAAATCACAGATACCTGTGAGTTACAATACTGAATGAGGCAGGGCCAGACCAGTCAAGAGACTGATGTTTCTGATAACTGGAATGAATGACATTGTCAATAATATGGAATCCATTCTGTCTCAGAAGGAGTGTTTCATGATGAAACTTTGGGTGACTTGTATTACAAAGTAACTAAATATTCCTTACTACCTATTAGCCTAAATTTGTGGATAAATGAACAAAAGACTTTTATCATCTAAACCTCTCAAATCCCCTTTTAATGGGTTGCATTCAAAATGTTACTGTGAAATATAAATCATTATTTTGACTGTATTCATTCACAGGTTTATAGTGTTTTCTCTCAGGATCATCTTTTGTATAGTAGAAATTTCAATGTGTTTTTAATTAAATTTATTTTCTCTAATACATAATTGATTCTAATTTATATTTTTTCACTTATCATGCTCTATTACATCCAATCTTTCTTAACATGATAGTTCCATCATTTGAGACAGTCTTCTATTTATTCTAAAATGTCTTAACTTATCCAAATAGGGAATATCAGGTTTTTATGCTATGAATTTTGTAAATATTCATAATGGCTTCATCCCAGCATGTATCATACATTTTTGTAGGAAAAATTTATGGAGAGAAAGAAAGATTCTGTCTAAGAGAGACAGAAGGGGAATCGTAAAGTGGGCTGCCCACCCACCCCACTCTACCAAGATGTTTTATACAGCAAAGCCATGGGGTGAGGTGGGTACAAAGTGGGACAAAACTATAAGACCCAATGGAAATTTACAAGGTGGGCATGAGGTGGGACAAAACCATGACCAACCAATAAGATTACAAGTACTGTCACCCAGGTAATATTGATTAAATGGGGGTCAAATGGGGGAGCAAGTCACATAGCAAGCATACAAGGATTTTTAGTAAGGGTAGGTCAGGGATATTTCCTGGAGAGGCTGGGTTAAGACCTTGGCCCCCACCCAGGTGATTGATACCTGTTTAGAATATCAATCACTGCCATTCATCCTAATGGGTGTGGTAGTTTCTCTCCTTTTATAATGCTAGCCATCAGTGAATGTGTCTTCACTGTCCTCCTTGTTGGCTCCTTGTGGGCTGCCCTGTCTAACTGCCTACAAGATATCTAATTAATTTACCTATGGGCAATATTCCTGGCTCTGAAGAAGTTCCCCTAACTGCTGTGAGGGGGCAAAGGATGAAAACTGCTCTGGCTACTTCCAGCTGAAGAGGGTCGTAGTTGTGATCAGCAGTCAGAGTTACTCTACAGAGGGTCTATCTAAAGGCCTTCGATGGGTGCCAGTCATCCTGGTAGCTGTATAGCTTTGAGTCTGGAGGAAACAAAGCCAAAGAAATAGTTAAGAATACATGTATCCTATGAAATTGTAAATGTGATGAAGTTTTCAAAAAAAAATCTACTTGCTTTATTTTTCAAATTGTCAATGTGGGACTGCATAACTTTGTAATCATAAAACTCTCCTAGCCCCAACTGTGATTGAATGTGAGTTAATAGATACAGATGTTTGTTAGTTCAGGGACACTAGATAAGATCTATATCAGCCATAACTGCTATCTATAGAACAGTCTACAAACATCTGCTGACCATCAGTACGTGCCAGCTGACCACTAACCTTTGCTCCTCTTCTGTAAATTTTGCCTGTTAACTTCCCCTACAACCCCCTATAAAAAGAGCCTCGGACTCTGAGCTAGTGGCCTCTCTAAGCTACTTTGCTTTGGGAATGCCATCTGGCCAGACTAAGGTCTGTTTTACTTTCCAACTTGTCCGGTGTGTTCCTTCCCGGATGTTCTCCGCTGCAGTCAGCTCCTTGGAGCGTTTGGTAAGGCCCTTGGTCTTACAGTCAAGATAGGCTTAACCGTATGCAAGCTCAGAAAGAAATAATAGACATATCTGATCTACAAAACATGTGACAGAGTCATCTCTTCCTCATTCTCTCTGTGAATTATATCTGTACACCTGGGGACACAAACAGACAAACCAGAAATGTATAAAACTATTGCTTAGGGATCCCAGAACTGAAAGAAAAAGTACAAAATTTCATTCAACTTCCTAACTAACAGAAGAATCATACTCTGTTTGAAATTTCTTGGATCATTATAGCAAAGAACAGAGCTTATGCAAGTTAATGCCCTCTTCCCCCTAATCACCACTCAAGCTCACACAGGAGTCCAGTTGACAACACCAGATAAGGTAATCAAAACTGACAAGAAAGATCAATTTAATGATAGGCCAATAAAAGGCCACTAGAAGAAATACTCTCTTTTCTTACTGAGCCCGTTATTTTCCTCTCTTAAACAGAGAAACCACATGGCTGAGGGTCATCCCAAAGTCGGATTATGATATTGCTACTACAATGCCATGCACTAGAGATATTCTTTGTCTTCATGGTTGAAAATTTTTTTTCATTAAGTTTCTTGGTACATTTTACGTGTAAAATATGATGACATTCATCATTGGGAATTTGTACCTTTACACGATATATCCTGGTTCTTATTTTTTCCCATTTCCCTGCCCTCCCTTTAACCACTCCACCCCTCCCTATTTACAAAGACTTTGTTTCCATTTTTTCTTTTTTCATATTTATTCCTTTCCTTTCTTTCCTTTCCTTTCCTTTTTTTTTTTTTTTCTT
>NW_004624772.1:808917-822475 GCF_000247695.1 Heterocephalus glaber
CTGGGATCCTCGGGTGTGCTCCACTTCAGCTCCTTGGAGCATTTGGTAAGGCCCTTGGCCTTGCATTCTGGAGGCACCGCTGGGATCCCTGGGTGTGCTTCACTATAGTCAGCTCCTTGGCGCGTTTGGTAAGGCCCTTGGTCTTACAATCTTCTTTATCCAGTCTCCAGTTGATGGACATTTGGGCTGTTCCCAAGTTTTAGCTATTACAAAATGTGTTGCTATAAACATGGGTGTGCATATATTTCTGTGGTATGATACTTTTAATTCTCTGGGAAAGAAACCCAGAAGGGAAATAGCTGGGTCAAATGAAACATCTAATCCTAATTTTTTAAAATTTAATATCTCCACCCAGGAATACACTGCAGCCCAGCAGAATGAAACCAAGTTTATTCCCTCGAGCAGCAGTAAGCAAAAATTTGAAGCCCAAATGCCATGAAATAAACAACAAAAACAACAGCAAAAAAACTAAATAGTACCTAAAAATTGAAAGTGGTCTTGTGATTGGAACAACACTCAACAAAATTGGCCAGAAAATAAAGAGGATGATGTCTGGCTCAAGTAAAATTTCTAAAAGAGACCAAAAATCTACTATGATTCATAAAATATCTAGGATACATTGAAATAGAAGTATCCTAATAACCAGAAAAATCAGAATTTCAATTAGAAAAAACAATCTATGCTAACTATAGGATCAAACAAATGTTGAGTTTATTTGACAAAGATTTTAAAGCAGCCATCATAAACATGATTCAGTTGGTAATTACAAATTCTTTTGTGACAAATGAAAAAGGGAAAATTCCACCAAAGAAATGAAATTGTAGAAACTAAATTATATCACTGAAACCAATTTCAGAAACAAAAATTTTTAAAAATCTTTGGCAGAAACAGGATGGAGAATATAGAGGGCCCAATAATTAAACTAAAGGAAAATAAAGAAACTACTGAGTTTGAATGATAAAAATAAATTAAACTGAAAAACTTGTGGAAAAATAAGATTTCTAGAAACCAGTTAAATAATAATAGGAGATCAAACATTTTATTAGAATGCAAGGAGAAAAAAAAGAAAGGCTTAAAATCTAAGTTTTCCAAAAAATGTGTAGATCAAAAAATTGAGCAAAACTCAATAAAGAAACTCAGAGAAATCTATGCTCAGAAATATAATTTAATTTCTGAAGATTTCAGTCAAAGTAAACACCTTGAAAATAACTAGAGACAAATGATGCTATATTTCCAGAGAAACAATTTGAAGGAGAGTGGATTTCTTACCTAAACTATGGAAACCAAAAGAAATGGCACAATATTTTCCAAGTGTCCAAGAGTAGACAAGGAAAAAAAAAATTGGGGCCTGGAGTTTTCATTCAGTGGTAGAGCACTATTATTCCCAAAGCCCTTTGTTTATTCCCCAGCATGGGTAAAAAAAAAAGAAACTATCCATTTGAATTTTATAAACAGCCGAATTTTTTTTCCAAAAAATTTGAGGAAATATAGTATCAGAAGAAGAAACACTGACAGAATTTGCCACTTCATTCAGCAGTAGCTAATGGAAATTGTTTTTATGTATTTTTTATTTTTTTGGTTTTTTTGTACTGGGGATCAAACTCGGGACCTTGCCCTTGTAAGACAGGCAGAAGAACTACTGAGCTAAATCCCCAGCCCTACTGGGAATTGTTTACAGAATAAAAACTATAAATGCAACAATCTCGGATCATTACAAAAGAAAAAAATAGAATACAAATATGAGTGAACAATATACTCCCCTTCTTATTATTTCTCTAAATAAACTTGATATTTCAAAAGAGATGTACAGCAATATGGTGCTTATAATAATAATATCTGAAAGGAAGCAGGATAAACACTTAAGTGGAAGCAAGAAATCCTCATTTACCGTGCAGTAGTATGCTTTGATTTCAGTAGACTGATAATCAAATGTGTACTGTAATACTTATGGTCACCACTAAGAAAACATTAAGAATTAAACCCCACAAATATTCTAAAGATAAATCAAGATAAAATAAGAAAAAACAAAAAGAAAGAAATAAAAAGCAAGCTTTACGGCTTATATCTAGATATTTCTCCAAAGTTTCATGTACTCATACGTAGGGCTTTTCCTAGGCCATTAATCATGGGGGCACTATAACAAAATATGATGTTAGAGGGTAAAGCCTGGATAGAAGATGGGCTTACTGAGCACTTGACCTGGCAAAGTATATCTTCATTCTAGTTCCTCCTTTTGCACTCTGATTCTTGACCACCATCACATGAGCAGCTTTCCCATGAGCACTGCTTCCAGATGGTTGAATGCCCAGTGGTCCTTTCTGATCCTATTGTTCTATTCAAAGAATTTTATGGGACAATTTATGAATGTAAAAACTTAATGTTTATTTAAAGCTAAAAGAAGAAGAGAAAGAAATGAAAAAGAAGTACTCAAGGAGAAAAAGAAGCACTGTGAAGTGAAAATGGACCCCACACACAGAATGGGCCACTACAAGAGCAAGAAGACAGTGGCCACAAATGGTTGCTGTTTATTCTGTCATCCTTCTGGCATCACATTTGGCCATCCCACTCAGGGCTCTGGAGCTGCTCTGTGTATCTATGTTGGCCTTGATTTGACAGGACTTCAAGTTTGGTAGTTCATATCCCCCTGTCCAGCCAGCTGGCAATGCCAACTATGAGTTGAAACCTCTAAAAATGGTGAGTCAAAATAAACCTCTCATCCTGTAAGTTGGGGATGTTGGGTATTTTGCCCCAGTGAGGAAGAAAATGACTAAGATAGGACAGAGAGACAAAGAAAAAGACACAAAAGGAAATTTAAAAAATATATATATAAAGCAAAAGTAATCTGTAACATGATGACAGTTATATTTAACATAAATTGTCCAAAATACTAATTGGAAAACAGAGATTAATAGTGGATAAAAATAATTTACAGCTATATGTTGTTTGTAAGAAGTACCATAGGCATGTATATCATATAATAAGTTATTTTAAAAAGTATGAAAAGTGGCATACTAACATTAGAGCAAACTTCAGAACAAAGAAAATTAATGGAGACAAAGTGTGATGAAATAATTATAGACCATCAATAAAATAGAAAAATATAATAATTGTAAATGTTGACACATCCTAACAATGGGTCATAAGGGTACAATTGATAGAACATTGATAGGAATATTGATAAAACTGCAGGAATAAATGAAAAACTATACTTATGGGCTTCAACACTCCTATTCTAAGTTTACTGAAGGAACTGATTGCCTTAATAGAAAAAAAATAAATTAGAAGATCTAAACAAACCAATAAAATAAAAATATTTATTTAATATATATCGACAATTCCATTTCAAAACAACAGAAATAGGAATAAAAAATATTCCTTTTCAAGTGGTTGTAGAATGTTCATCAAGATAAATGATATCCTAGGTCATAAGAGAAATCTCAAAATGTTTAAAGAATCAAATCCTACAAAGTAGACATTTTAACCCTTAAAAAAATCATTTAAAAATCACACTAAAGATATCACTATCATCTCTTAGTAAATAAGAGAAACAAAACACACAATGCTCAGATCACTTGGCATTATTCAACATTCTGTTGATTAATTTGATTGAGAAAGGATCACAACTCAAAACAGAAAGGTCACAGATGAGAACTCTAAAGAAAACATTACACATCTATTTGGAATACAGCTAAAGCAATGCCAAATGTGAAATTTTTAGCACTTAGCGCTTACTTTAGAAAACAAATGAGGTGTCATATCAATAATCTACATTCCAATCTTTAAGAAACAACAAAAGGAGCAAAATAAACCCATAGCAAACCGAAAAAATTAAACAATAACAAAGGCAGAAAAAGTGAAACTAAAAATAGAGAATATGTAAATGAAGAGAAAGGAATCAATAAAATTTATAACACTGGAATAAATTTATAACAGTTAAATTAGCAACACTGGAAATAGTGTTATAACAATTAAATTAGTAACAATAGCAATAGTGAAAAAAGAAAAGCACAAATCCCTAATACAAGGAATGAAACAGGAAGTCCCACAAATATTATTTACAAGAAAGAATTCTCCAATGAACTGGTCCAATTTTTTAAAAACCAAAAACAATAAAATCCCAACCAAGATAAGTATAAATATATATAGTTGACATATATATATATATATATAATATATATTTATATCATTTGGTTTATAACAAAATCTCATGAAGCAAAACTTCTATTATTGTATTATTTCTACTGGAGAATTCAATAATATACTTAAAAAGAATTATCATCAACTTTTCACACTCTATTACAGAAAATAGAAAGAGGAGGAGATGCTCAAAAACAAAACTTTATATCTAAAACTCTACACTCAGAAAAAATAGCCAATAAGAATTTCAACAAATTACTTTATGATTCATAAAAAAAGTTTACCTAACACACAAGTTGTTCACAATAGGTACTTTTAACATTTCTGAAATTTTTAGTGTTATTTGAATTATTTTTCTCATGAAGATTTTAAAAAATTGATGCAATAATAACATTGCATCTTATTTTAAAAATTATATATTTTTTCTATTTCAACTAAATTATTGTTAATTTATGTGATACCTGTTAAAAATACCAAATTTAAATCAATAAATTCTAAATATCAATTATTTCCTGATAAAAATAACACTAGAAAGAGTACATAAAATATTATGCAATTATGGTGGAATAATTTCTAAATTTATATTCAACGGTTTCCCAGAAATTACAATTTCAGATTTATTGAAAAAAATGTTCAAGTCTTTATCTATCCATGATCATTCCTATATATAAACTGTTGAATGAGAGAAGGCAATATTTTTACACATCTTCAAACTAGGTCATTTTTATATATTGCTAAATTTTTTTCTTTTAAACTTGAAGTTAAAAAGCAAAGTCAGAAATATAAAATGGATGGCAGGAAAGATGAAATGCTTAGCACTGTTTTTTCACTGGAGTTTTTATCCCCAAACAGCTAAACCTGTTTAAGTATTTCATTGAGACTTTGAATGTTCATGTTTACTATGAAGCATTATTTCAGAAAACATTAATTTAATTACTATCGTGTTATTTCTCAGCACTACTTTTTATTTCAAAACTGTTTTCTAACCATTGCTTAAAATAGTGTATCCAGCTGAATTTCCAACTTCTTCAGCAAGTGATATATGCTCAGAATTACTTCTTACAAGGGGAACAGGGGAAGTAGAAATAAAGTAGGGTAAAAGGAAGGGGATAGATACAATCAAAATAGATTATATACTTGAATGAAAATAGCACAATGCAACTCATCATTCCATACAATTAATATACAGTAATAAAACTTACTTCTTCAAAAAAAACTCCAGATAGTGAAGCTTTATCACAAATTTATTTTTTCTACTTGAAGTTGAAAGGCACATGGTTTTGTAATAATCTGCTTCATTTGCAATTGAACAATAAAAATTACTAATTCTGATCACTGTGACCAAAACTTTCTTTCACCTGTAAGTAAACCAGGTTTATCATCTTACATCTGTGTTTCATTCTAGAAAAATAAGATGTTGATTGATTGTAATTAAAACTAAAATAGAATGAATTATCAGGAACACCATAAGAATAACCAATTTTTATTGCAGAAGTATATTAGTTTAACAGAAAATTTTCATACTTTCAAGATCAGTCATTACATATGATGAGCTCATTGTGTTTGATATACTTTGAAACACAAATTATTAACTAATTATAAACCTGAAATAGCATAAAGGCACATGTGAGATTAAAATACAATTGATAATGTTTCATTATTTTGCTGATAGATTGAGAATTATGGCAGATAGCATTGACTTTATAATGTGGATCTTTAAAGATAATAAAAGTACTTTATTTTAGAGATAATATTTTGAACAACAATAAATTTATTTACAGTGATTTTTTAGAATCAAATATAAGTAGACATTATATTTGGCTTTTGTAAATGAGTGACACATGTAAATCAAACTATAATACAAGAAACAAGTCTTTGTAAATAGGGAAGGGAGCACAGGGAATGGGGAAAAAATAAGAACCAAGGTACATCATGTACAGGTACAAGCACTTGATAAATGTAAATATATTATATACCTAAAATGTACCAATAAAAGAATTTAAGCAAAAAAAAAAGAACCAAAAGCAGTTAACTTACGATATCTACCTTTGTAAGATGAATTTTTATTAGCCTTTTATGATTTTTTTTTTTTTTTTTTTTGGTACCAGGGATCAAACTCAGGTCCTTGCACTTGTGCAGCAGGCGGCGAAACCACTGAGCTAAATCCCCAGTCCTTAGCCTTTTATGATTTTAACTTGCTAATTTTGTTGTTCTTTCTATACTAGCAGATAGCATTTGTTGTTTCCTTATTGGTTCTTCTAAACTTTCTACAAGATAATCAAGTTATTAGCTAAAATTTTAGAAATATTATGTATTTAACAACCTATCACTGTTTTCTGGGATAACATAAAACATGAGCATCTATATAAAGATAAATTTTATACATCACTGAATACATACACATATGTACACAAAAAATATTATCATAGAAGAAAGTTAGCTATTATAAAAGGGTAATTGCCATGATTCTTCCAAAATAATTAGAAGTCGGAAATTGATAGTGAAATAGTCAGAATATATATTTTTAAAGATTCACTGAAATGTTATACACTATATAATTTACTCATTTAATGATATAAATTTTATTAATAGTAAATTTAGAGAGTTGTGCTGCTAGCCCCATTATGTAAATTTAGATCACTTCCATAAGCACAAGAAAATATTGTTGCTCACTGACAGTCATTCCTTGTTCCCACCTAATGCCAGTCCATCAGTATAGCTTTGTCTTTTTTAGATGTTTCTTTTGTGCAACATGTAATAGCAACTGGCTTTTTCAATTCAGTATAATGTTGTTATTGTTCATTCATTTTGATATTTATTAGTAACTTCTTCCATTACATTTTCAAATATTAATCCATTTTATGAGTGGATCACATAATTTTTTTCGATTCAGCAGTTGACTGATATTCGGGTGATTTACATTTTTGGATATTATAAATAACACTGCTATGAACATTCACATTTGATCTTTGTGGTACATATAAACTTTTGTTTTGTTTTTTCTATGGACTATATACCTCAGAGTACAATTGTTAGGTCTATGATAACACTTTGATATATTAAAAATTGGTCAACTATTTTCCAAAATGGCTGGATTATTTCACACTCCAAACAACAACATACCAAAGTTCCAGTTTCTTCTCATTTTCACCAACACTTACAATTCTGCTTCTTTATCATATCCATTGTAGTTGGTGTAAATTGACTCTAAAAATGTAGCTGGTGTAGACAAAGTTAAGGATCATTGAATTTTATAATAGCTAACTGTGTAATTGGTTTCTTGTCTCTTCTATCACATTTGTATTATTTTGAACATAAAAACCAAAGGAAACCATTTTCATCCAACTTTACCACTTTTCCTCTTAACTTGCATATTTATAAGGCACATTTAGAATAATGTGAGAGACAATATGCTTTGTTTGAAATAGTTTGGCTATTTGGTATCTACACATCAGGCCACTATCTCTTATGCTACTATAAAAAGACAGGTTGTGTTTTGATCACTTTATAGGTGTAACATAACATTAGGGCCAGATGCATAGCACTCAATGAGACATATGCTGTTCATTAGGTAATTATGTTTTTAGTGAAGTCTTTTATTAAGCAGCTGGGTTTGAGCTTTTACTATGTTTTCCCAAATTTTAAGCCCAAAAGTTCACATACCAAAACTTTAACCTGTAATAATCTTCTAACAGCTCTATAAAAGTTTATTTTACTAGAGGAATTGAGCAATTTCCATATTCATTAATGGTTACCAATGGGTACTTTTCCTAGATTATACATGCAGCCCTGTATATAAAGTTGCTTATTAGTACCATCTAAGTACTCTAACTATATATGATGAGCAAATATACATGGTTTACCCTTGTCATTGATTTCTCACATGTTTAAGACTACTGTATATATTAAAAGAGAGATGGAAGTTCGTTTAACATAACCAGACCATTTCAACATATCCATGCTTTCTAAACACAGTAATTTTTTAGCTTTTATAATTTCTCTCTCAACTGGTTGAGTATCAACTATATGCTAGACACCCTCCTAGATTCTTAGGGAAAAGTACTGTGTGCACATTTCTCACAAAATACTATTTTGGTTCTGAAGTTATTTTGTCTTTTCAAGCCTAGGATAGTTTGACTGATACACAGTGGAAAAGTAGTAAAAATAGAGGTGTTAATATTGCTCAGATTTTAGTTTTATTAATGCTGAGCAAATGTTCTATAATTAATAAAATTGAAATTTAGGAAATGTAAATGTGTGTGTACTTATAATTCATGTCCTAGAGATATAAAAGTATACATTGTCCTCTACACAAAATAGCTACCTAGAGATACTGAGGGGCAGTACTAAGTCATACCAAAGAGGAAAAGATTAGAACATCAGTATGAAAGGTAGAGACACCTTGGTGATAAATGTATGACCTCATACAAATGAGGTTATTTTGAAAAGGTAAAAAAAATGAAGTTTTTGAAGTATCAATATACATATTTCTCTGAATTTATGAATCATGGACCACATTTATAAAATGAAAAATCATCAAAATGAAATTTGATTTGTTTGCTTTAGCAATCAATTCATGATGTAGTTATGTAAGAAGCTGAACATTCTGTTTCATTTACAAAAGCTAGTAAAACAATCCCACTGCTTTTGTACAATACCTAACTGTTATCAAAAAATATGACCCTCTTACAACTATGTATCTTTCATCTGTATCATTTTTATATCAAGGAGATCGCCAAAATGATCTAACATATAAAGAGCATTTATCAATACCTCTTCAATATATCCAAATCAGGTATCCATTTAGATATATTTTTAAATTTATATTAACATTTTAGGACAAATAGTTGTACACCTTAATTTTGTTGCTGGTTTAAAGGACAGAATTATTCACATTAAACTTAAGGCATAGGCCAGGTTTATATTCAGGAACAAATTGAATATTGTCTTAATATTTGATTTTTTGTGCTTTGAATGCTCTATGAAACTAAAACACAGCCACTAAACTTATAGAAAAATAAAACAAATTTGTGACAAAAACTTTTGAATACATTTAATAATTTTAAATTTAGCATCATAATATAACAGATACAATTGCCATAGACATAAAATTGTGATATTTACTGATAAAATATTACTAGCTTTTGGAGTTTGTAGCTTGTAATTTTTTAGTTTTATTTGTAATATAGAATGATTACATTTTTTGTGGGGAGTTAGTACATGTACATATAACACATGTTTAATTCATTTTTCATCTCTTCCTATTCACATCCTCCATGTTTTGGTAGCTTGTAATATTTAAATAAATTATTTAGTTGAGAAAATATTCATAGTCTACTCCCTTGATTTTAAGCTATTCTATATATATATAAAAGACTCTCCCCCTAAATGATCTCATGTATAGCCTACATACTCTAATTTTCTTTGATATCTCAGACCTGCTGAATTTTAGGGATGGACCACTAAATAAAGTATATGTGATAGCAGAGTAACTGTCGATGAGTGCCATTAAAGAGGACAGTTTTGTTGAAAAATTGGCACAGTACTAATTGCACTGCATATCCTGGTGGAAGACTGTACATTGTGTGAGCAATTTTGGCATAATTCAAGGGGATTTCTTAAACTAAATCAAGAAATCAGCACTGCCAATTAGATTACTGGAACAGTTTGGTTTTCCTAAATATGACAGTATGTAAACCAGTGACCACATAAAACAAACAGATGAAGCAGGTGTGAGACAGATTCAGAATTGGAAGACTGCCAACTGATCAGCTCCACCAATGCTTTATTATCTAACCAGAAACACATTTTGTTGATATTTAGACTCTTTCCCCACAGATTAACTTCTGCCAACTGGATATGGTTCAGTGAATGTAACAGGTATCACTATTCAAGACACAGGTAACTGATTGGCATTACCATCTATTCTGTACTCACAATTTTTTTTCTCTTTGCATACGAATATTTTGATATAAGCATACAACTTCAAATATTTCTCTGAACAATATATGTCTGAGCTGTCTTACATTTAATTTTGTTTTAAAAATAATTAAGATAACATTCAGATAAATAAAATCCAATCTCTAAATTGCTTCTCTTTAAGTAATGAATGAAAATTCAGACTTTATAATATTCAATGTATGAAAATATCATGGGTTTTAAAAGATATGATAGGTAGGGGGGCAGGAATTTCATCTGTAGAACAAATCATAAAAGATTTGTTAACAGTGATCTTTATCTCTCTGAATTGGATGTGATTAAAAAAAGGAGTAGGTTTCCATGGTCTATATCTCATTATATATTCAACGGATGTAATGAAACATAGGTAGTCATGTTTATTTTCTACATCATAACAAGACTAATCTTAACACACATACACCTGGTCACCTGATTCGCTTATAATGTTGGAGTATTTTGAATATTCTTTTACTCCTGAAGATAGGTATAGATTTAAGGAAATTTATTTTGAATAACAAAGAGTGGTAAAAACATGAGAGAGAAAAATAAATTTTTTGTCAAGGAACAATAATAAAATTACAGAACATTTTCGTCATATATGGCACATAATAGTTTGAGACTCTGATGATCTTTTTTAAATTTGTAATTTATTTATTAACTTTTTATTAATTATATTGGTACATTTGAAGTATATAATATAATGACATTCATCATTGGAAATTAGCACCTTTACATAATCTCTCTTGGTTCTTATATTTTCCCCATTCCCCTGCCCTCCCTTCAACCCCTCCACCCCTCCCTATCTACAAAGACTTTGTTTCCATTTTTTTCTCATATTAATTCCATTTCGTTCTTATGACCATTTTTATAAAAGTAACTATTGTGTTAAAATGACATTAAATAAAATCAAGCCACAGAATGCATATAGATCATTAAGCTCTGACAAAGGTATGAATTCATGCAAAAATCATCTAAGCAATGCATTACCCAAAATTCCTTCATATTACTTTACAGAAAAAAAAAAAATCCTCTAACAGATTTTGTGTAGAAAACTACTGAAGCTTTAATTTCATTATTGTAGCACTTTATATATACAGAGGACAAATTATTTTAGGTCTCCTTTCACTTGTATTTGAAATTAATTAATGTGTTTTTTATTCCTGTAGCTGAGAATTCGTCCATTTTTTTCTAAAATTTGTTTGCCTATTACTTTTGTTGAAAATTATTTCCTTCAGTTTTTTATTATAAACAATCCATTAGGATATTTTTACAAGTATTAATATGGGTGTATGTTTGCATGTTTCTAGGTTTATTATTTGAGAATTTAGTGACTGGATCATGTGATAAATAGATGAATGTTTAATCTGTAAGAGATTTAAAAATATTTTTCAAAGTGGTTATGTAATTTTACACTCTTACTAATATATCAAAGATTATTTTATTTTACATCTTCATTAACACTTGGTATAATAAAGCATTTTAAGTTTAGTCATTCTAATGTGCATAAAATGCATCACATTAATCTAGTCTTTCTCTAATGACTACAGATATTAAGCTAATGATATTGACCAAAGATTATTATTTCTATAATATACATTCATCTATAGTGGTTTGTATGCTCATTGTTTTCATTTTCTTTTGGGGTATTTTTATTATTTTTTATTCTGTGTACATTTTTCTTCTTTTTTAATTGCTTTTCAAACTGATACATAAAAACATAGAAATTGTGTGTATTAATGGCATACAATTTAATGTTTAAATATATGTAAATACTCATGTTTAAATTGAGTTAAACATTTCTTACTTAAATATTTATCATATTTTTATGATGAAACATTCAAAATTCTTTCTTCCAGATTTTTAAAATATATAACACAGGATTTTAAGAACTTCTTACTTCAATCTAATTGTAATTTACTACTCATAGATGAATATTTCCCTATTTTCTCCCCATCCTACTTTGTATAGCCTCTGGTAATAAATATTTTGCTCTCAACTTCTCTAAGATTAAGTTTTTTAGATTCCACATATGAGCCATGCACTACTAGTCTTTCTATGTGTCACATTTTACTTAAATACTGATCTTCATTCTCATCTGTACTGTTAAAAATAACCTAATTTTGTTGTTTTTATGGCTAAATAGTGTACATTTTAGATTTTATGTGTGCCACATTTTCTTTATATCAGCTGATAGGTTGATTCCCACCCTTAGCTAGTGAAATAGAGAGCTGCAAGAAAAATGAAAGTGAAAGTTTGTCTTTAACAAACTTTATTTGTTTTGAATAAATATACAGGAGAGGACTTGCTTGATTCCAAATGATAGCTCCATTTGTAGTTTTTTAAGGAAATCTTCATACTGTTTTACATAATGCCTTAGTGAATTCAAATTCCCATCAACAATGCACAAGCATTTCCTTTTCGTTACAACTGTCATCTTTGTTTTTGAAAAATAGCCATTCTTACTTACCTGAATTGCTCTTTGAATATAGCTTTGGTATAGATTTCCATGATGATTAGTCATTTACCACACTTCTGAATAGATGGCCATTTGTATGGCTTCTTTTGTGAAATATCTGTTCAGGTCCATTGCCCATTTTCCCTTTAAGCTATTTTTTTATACTGATTTTTCTGGAGTTTCTTATATATCCTGAATGAATCTTTCTTGTCAGATGTAGAGTTAGCAAATATTTTCTCCCTATTTGTAAGTTCTCTTTTCACTTTGATGAGTGTTTCCTTTGGTGTGCAGAAGCTTTTTACTTTGAGGTAATCATATTTCTCTTTTTGTTTGTTTCCTGTACTTTTATAAGCTTGACAAAAATTCCTTCCTATTCCGGCGCCTGCCTGGTAAACACAAGGTCCCGAGTTCAATCCCCAGTACCAAAAAAACCAAAAAAGCAAAAAAACAAAAAACCCCCCAAAATCCCCCCAAGAAACAAAAAGTCAAAAGCCTAGTCTGGGCCTGGGATTTAGCTCAATGGTTTCGCTGCCTGCTGCGCAAGCGCAAGGACCTAAATTCAATCCCCGGTACCAAAAAAGAAAAGAAAAAAAAAAAAAATTCCTTCCTATTCCAATGTCCTGAAACACTTTCCCTATGTTTTATTTCAGCAGTTTCATAGTTTTAGGTCTCACTTTTAACTATGTATATATTTTGAGTTGAAGAGGACAGGATGTAGTTTCAGTTTTCATGCCATGTATATATACTCAATATCCCAGCACCATTAATTGAAATTACTGTGCAGAGATGGGGAGAAATTGAAAATCTGAACAGAATTTCTCCTATTCTCTAATGCATGTCCTTAGTACCTTTGTCAAAAATCAGTTGGCAATAGATGTGTGAATTTACTTTTAGAGTCTCAATTCTGTTCTGTTTTTATGACAAAAAAAAATCTTTTAATTTCAATGACTTCCTAATATATTTTGAAATCAAGTAGTATATTGCATCCTGCTTTTTTTTTTTTTTTTT
>NW_004624772.1:832690-851656 GCF_000247695.1 Heterocephalus glaber
TAATTTACTATGTATAAACTTGGAGAGCACTGCCCTTCTGATCTTAGGTTTGTAGGTTGAAAAGGCATGTGATCTGCTACACAAATGCTGCAATGTTCATAAAGAAGAATAAACTTGAGTCATTTGCAAGAAAATGGATGCACCTTGAGACCATAATGTTAAGGGAAATGAATCAGATAAATAAGCTTAAATTCTTAATGGTTTCTCCTCTATGAGAAACCCAAAATATCAATTAAGAGAAAAATAAAAGATAAAAGGAAGTCTGGAGATACATCTTTTGTAAAAGTGAAAGGGATCTACAGAAGGAAGGATAGGGGAGAAAGGAAGGGGATAAAAAATTAAAATGTATTATGTACATGAGGAATGTAATCATTATATGCCACAAACATGTAGTAAAACACAACAATTTGAAAAAAATATTTTTCAAATATCTTAGCACTGTATAAAATGGATCTCATTCAATTTAGATGACTTCTCTTTCTCTCCCTCCTCCCATTGTCCTTCTCCTTTCCCTCTTTCTCCTCTTTTGCCTCTTTTTCCTCCCCCATATCCTCCTCCTTCTATTATTTATAATAATAAAATTGTGATTACTATTTATTATTATTATTGTAATGAGGAGGAGGAGAAGTACTGGGGATTGAACACAATACTTTCCCACTGAATTATGTCCCCAGTTCTTTTTTTTTTTTTTTTTGAGTGGGAACACAAATTTTAAGTGGCTTTATTTCCCAGGATGAGCTGGAACTTGGAATCTTTTTGGCTCAGTCTCTGACAGTGCTGGGATTACAGCTGTGTACTTCCAAGGCCTCTCCATTCGGGGTATTCTTATCTGAAATGGTTACTATCTTATTCTGTAGCCTGTAATAAACATGAACTTCTATTTAGGGGTCCAACATATGAATCTGTTGCTTGATTGATTGTTGGTAGGATACCAAGACTTTTTCTCCACTACAAATTATACAAATAATCAATATTCCTTTTTTCAGACTTCTAGTGTATAAATATTTGACCTGGGATCCAACAGTAGTAATCAGGTTCAGCCATGCATGACTATTGAATCAAAGAATCAAGACTATAAATGATATATGAGGAAGGTGCTACCAGTAGTTGCCCAAAATGGAGTCAAGAAGCAGTGATGTAGGTATACGTGCTATTTGACACACTCAAAATCCCTTTATTAACATCACCACATGGTTCAGCAACTGTAATTAGGTAGTGTTTAAGGAAAGCCCTAACAGATTACTATGTGCAACAGTTCAAAGTGTTAATCTAGATATCCTTCTTTGCTGCAATTCATGCCTCCTTTAAAACTCCTTGGGATTCATCAAGCTCTAACGTTCCAGAAACCCCCCAATGTCATTTTAATGAATTTCTTTTCTTGTAAAATCTATTAAAGAAACTAATATTTGTTTGCTTATAAACAAACTCTAACTGATGCATGGCCTTAACATGAATTTAATCACTTAAAACTGCCTCCCAGTTCGAATGTGACTAGGTGATGCTCAGAACATGCTACAAAATAGGTGGTTAATTTGTGTTGTGATCTGACAAATGAGTTATTATGGTGACATTACATAAGAATTGATCCTCTACAGGAAATATTTAGACTCACTAATCAAAAGTCTCCTGACTTTTAGGTCAGGAAAACTGAAGATTTTGATATGAGGAAAGGCTACATCAAGTATTTTTGCCTTTATTTAACAGTTAATGTCCTCTTATTTAAGAACATAGCTTAAAGGAATGTGTAGTTTAAAATCCCAAAAGGTTAACAGTTGAAAACAAAAGTTTTAACTTACTTGAGTGAATTAGCCTTACATGAGTGAAATAGCCTTAGGCCATTTTGAAAGCATTTTTTCCTTTCTTTTTCCCCATGAATGTAAATAAATTATTAATCATATATCCAATCCATATTATTAGAAAAATATTGATACAAAAGTTTCTAAGAGTCAGAATGTACAACCTAGAATATGTGATCCACAACTCCAGAGGTACCAGTAGAAGTTACTATCAATTTATCTCAAGAAATATGCGAAGCAAGACTCAAATTGCTTGATCAGAATAACATACTTCCTTTCACCTAAAAATATGCTTAAAGTAAATCCTTTTTATGTATTTAACAGACCAACCATTTGTCATGAACTGGACCTTATAGTGAATTCAGAAACAGTGAAAAAGAAAAGATTCTTTCAAAAAACTGGTAAAAATTTTTTTTAAATGCTTAAAAATTAGATTAAAAAAAGTGTTTGAAGATGACGTACACTTGCTTTTAGGCCTTTCTTTCCAAAAAGCTTGATCAAGTTGAACTTGTCCCAGAAAATCATCTCTCGAGAGTGATGATACTGTGATATATTTTCTTTGTATTTTCAAAATATTTCAATAGCTTCAAATCAATGTACTACTTTATGTTAAACCTTCCTATTAATATATGTCACATTGGTTGCCATTGTTTTATGAAAATATTTGGATTAAAATTTCAGATTTTGAAATAAAGTGTTGCCTTAGTTATTTTAAATGGAAGATAAAATAAATTATGTTTTATAATAAGAAAACATTATTACAACAAATTAACATATAATTGCTGCAACCAATCATATTAATGCTGGTTATGGACCATATCATATGTTCTCCACTCCAACATGCAAAATTGCTGAAAAGGTTGTTTTGCTCAAATCTGCCCTGGTGATAAAATATGAAGAAAATGACCAAAACTTTTACCTCTTTACAAAGAATTAATTAAAATTGTTTTTAAAATGTAAGAAAATTAAATCTCATTATCAATTATAAACTTTTGTTATTAGATATTCATTCACTTAATTACCTAGCCAGAAAACAAATTTAACTGTAGCTAGCATGGAAAGTCAGAATCATATTAATCTTTGTTTCTATTATGATACATGTTTTTTTTATAAAAAACCCTCTTTTAAGCTTTTTAAATTCAAGCTAGGGATATATACAGATAAATGCTGTGCAGTTGTTTGAGGTTGGTTTTATTTAGAAATAGAACTGAAATGTTTAAACAATGTCTACAGTGATATTGAATATACATTTGAAAATGTGGATGTTTAGGCTATAGGGAATTTGGTGAAGAGTATAAGATTTATTTTATTCAAGAGTAATTATTAAAATGTTTGATTAACTCTTTTCTTATATTTACATGTTTGGTTAAATTTATGTTAAAATGATTTGGCAACACGGTTTGGTGGCTTTAGAATTATTTGGCTTTGATTTTCAGTTTCATCCCTTGTATTTTTATCTGTCATTTAGCCTTTTTTACTAACTTTATACATATGAAATAAAGATTTACTTATGTTATAATGTTATTTTGGATACTAAATGAGAAAAGGTAGGTAGCTATGAAACCAATTAATGATTATTATTAAAGTTTTAAAAGTTTTTTTATAGTATGCAGAACAATTTTCCATAAAAACTTTAGCCTTGCATAAATCTTATGCAGAAGATATTATGAAATTTACAGATAATAAAATGAAAAATGAAAGAGATTAACTGGCACAGATAATTAATTATAGACTAAATGCTACAGAACAAATCTTTCATTTCCCTGCTCCATGATGTTTCTGGCATAATTATTTAGGTTAGCAGAAACTGAATGGTGTATAAACAAAAATCAAGGCTGTGAACTTTGAAATGTAAGATATTTTGAAATGCTGTATTTGGTTGGAACAAAACAGGTAAAAGGAATTACAAAAATATAAATGCCTAGATGCTTTTACTGTGTGTGTTTTCATGTTTCTTCTGCTTAAAATTTAACTGCATTGATTTACAAAATATATGAAGGTAAGTAATACACAAAAAAATATTAATGTTTCTTAACCTCATACATTGTCATCTGGGTAAAAATAACTTACAGATACCCATGATTCTATTATTCTCATATATATTATATACATTTTCATATGTAAGGCATATAAACATAAGCATCTATAAATTTATTTATCTTTATAATTTTATACAAGAATGTGTCCTAAAATCACACATTCCAACATTTAAACTATAGTTATTCTTTATTTTTAATGCAGCAAATGTTTTCCTTTTAAAGTATTTACTTGTATATTTTCCTTAAATAAAAATTTTGTACTTAAAAATAAAATAATCATTATAAGGGTAAAATTCATGCCACAAAATTCATTTTTTAATAGAGATACTTGGTTATGATAACAAAAAAGCAACCAATTTATGAGAGATCCACTTATATAAGTATTCACAATAAACAAACTGTATTTTCAGACTGATACCTGAGATGAAAATGGTATCTCTCTCAGGCATGTAGAAACACATACAAACACATACACATGCACACATACACACAAACCCACACATACACACAAGAAAGAAAAGAGCTACCCAAGAGAACAATACATATTGTTCTTTGAGTGTGGTGATTAGAGTACGGTGATTAAAGATATAACACCCAACAAATACATATGATTGATACTTTTGTGTTTTAGTTTTTCCTTCAATTAAATTGACTTGGATTGTCACAACCAACTGTTCAAAATTAAAATGTCATAAAATGTCTAAGTCATAAGGAACCTGTGTTCAAACAATAAAAATGAAAGTCTAACATTTCTAGGAGAAAACCATGCAAACAAAAGTATTGCAAATAAAATGTCACAACAAAATAAATGAAATAAATGAAATTATTTTGTTGTAACTAGAAATTCAAAATAACTTAATAAGATCTCTTTGCTGTTAAATATTATCATGTGCAATTATAAACTTAGTTAATATGCCATCTGCAGAAATAAACTAGGCTATTGCAAAGAATTATAAATATGAAGTAGTTTTAGTTGCATATGTGAGCCAGCAGATGTCACTCTTGCGAAAACACTGTGAGTAACCATTTATGAAGGATAATTGTCCGCTATGGTTGTGGCAGAATTTCAATATTTAGCCCTGACCCTCTTTTCACCTTACCACCTACTTTCCTCTAATGACGACACGATCTGTAAATTAAAAGTGTCAGCTGCCCTGCCATCATTTTCCAAAGCAGTTTGGTCTAACTAGAGTTTATGGTCAATGGTTATATAAGCAACACTGCCAAATCTCTATAATTATTATGGAGATGTAACCAGGCACAGAGAATAAATGTTGCTGCAAGCTAAATCAAGCCCTGACATTACTATAATTGGGCTGATGATTCATACCATTTGTTCATCTTAGATGCTATCCAGAGTAGCTAGACAATTAAGCTTTAATTTTGTAAAGTTGGGGATTTTTTTTCCTTTCATAAAGTTGGAGTTTGGAAATTTAAGGATCAATAAGGGATGTTATTGGCCACTTTCAACTTCTGAAGGACTTCATAATGTTTGAATGTGGTTTTTTTGGAGAAGTCTATGGTATATATTTAGCAGATTTAGCCATGACAAAAAATGCTATCATATAAAATGTTACCAAAATGCAAAATAAAATAAATTACATCTGATATATATTTACAATGTATGATAAAAATATCAGCTTTATTATTACTTTGGCTATATTAGCTGTCATAGTGACCTAGTAAGTTTCTTTCAGAAGTCTTCTTTAGGTAAAATCATTATTATGATAAATGATTTCTTCTATTAATGGGATTTTTCCACAAGGCCAAAACTATGAATAACTCTAAAATCTCCTGAGAATGCCTGGATTCAATTACTAATTCTAGCAATTATTAGGTCTGGGAACTTGGATAAATTATTTAACTTCTCTCTTGTGCATTTTTTAAAATGTGAAAATAAGATAATCTGTACCATAGAGTAGCTGTACTGGTTAAATAAAGTAATATAAACAAAAGAACTTCAAAATAATTTGTTCTTATAGGATTTCAAGAGATTTGTTACCTCTCATACTAACTAACGTGAATTTCCAATTAGACCATTGATGTAAACAAATGTGTCATTGCTTGACCATTCAAATATAGTATTAGTGTTAAATTGTCCAGTGGGAAGATGTTGTAAAGGTTATTTATCTATTGCCTTGATAGCACTTGATGTAACATTGTTTGCCAGTTTAAAAGCTTTAACATTTTAAGAAAATGGAATTCAGACACTACCTGGGCATTTTCCACTTACTGGCTTACAAAATAGCTCCTTAGTCTTTTGACTAGTATACATAGCCTAGTAACACTGTTTAAAAAAAAATCTGCCTTCCAATCGTTACTTGAGGTTAGGTCAATATCTGGGCTCAGTAGATACACAAAATAGATTTCTACCTCTGAACACTTCAACATTTTATGACAGCAATAATTTAATAGCAATATATTTCTAGTTCTTTCATTATTTCACTGTAGTAACTATGATGTATTTATTTTCAAGGACCTTAAAAGTATTTTTGACGATTTAATTAGATGTTGATTTAAAAAAAGTTTTAGTCCATTGCCTTATATATAATAAGTATGTAATAAATTAACATTACCTTTTCATACCCATCTTTTTATGTGATAGCTCTTGAGGATAAAACACATTTCATCCACCTGTATATTATAATATTGAGATTAAACTTGACTATAATGTCTTAGATGTGGGATTATTCTTCAAAATCTAGTAATTAATTTTACAAAATGTTCTTATATAATTTAGGATATTTTACTTTCAGTTAACAGAAAAAGCAAATGATTTCAAGAATACTAGTTTTACTGATGCATTTAACTAAAATGCATTGGAATAGGTCTTGAATATTACTTCTTAGTTCTGTCTGTGAATGTATGAGAGGTACATAGCTCCCCATTCTCTTTCTCAGTCTGCCCCATCTATACAATTTAATTTTATAGGAGTATCCCTTTTTTCATAGTTTTGGCAACATTCTATTTTATAATGGATCCAAATTGGAAAATCACAATATTTGAGAGAATGATCTGTATTACTGTATACTTTAAGAAACTTTTGAGATTACCAAAGTCATTCTCATTGTCAATCTGTTGTGAGAAACTAATCTTTTCTGTGCTTTATAGTTAAGATTTATCTTTGTCTCTAGTTTTATTTTAAGTTGTAATTATATGATAATTTATTGATTACTTGCATAAATTGTAATGTGACTCAGTAGGCCCTTTAAAGTTAAAAATTAATATCCTTCATTCATTAAATTATTGAGAGAGAAATTTATTTCTTTGATTATTGTCTTGCTGTCTTAGTCACTTTTCTGTTGATGGAACCAAACATCTTACACCCAGAACTAAAGGAAGAGAAGTTCAGTTAGAATAATTTAAGTTCATCATCAGCTGGTTCCAAGGCAGAATCCACACAGTGGAAGGAGATGGGAGAAGAAAACTGTTCAACATATGGTAGTCAGGAAGTAGAGAGGGAAGAGAGGATCTGGAGACAAGAATACACTTTTCCCTGTCGTGTACCAATGACTCACCTCCAAACAAGTTCCAGCTCCTGTTAACACATTCGGCTACTGCACTCATAAAAGCATCAATCCACTAATGAGTATGGGACTCCTTTGACCAATGACTCTAAACATATGAGATATTTATGGAATATTTAAAATATAATCATAATATCCTATCCCTTGCCCCAAAAAGACTCATGTCCATTTCATGGTACACAGTGCACTTAGTTCAACTCTAAGAATCCCCAGAGTCACAATTTCCAGCATTGTTGAAAAGTTCAAGTTTGAATTTCCTCTGAAATTCTAGGTAAACTTCTGTGAATATCTATAAAAATAAAGAAAAAAGTTAAATAGTTCCAATACACAATGGCACTAGGTAATCATTCCCATTCTAAAAGTGAGACAGAGGAAGATAGAAAGAAATTGAATCAAAGCAAAACTGAAACCCAGAAGGACAATTATTAAATCTTGTAGCTCCATTTCAAGCACCCAGGGCAAGCTGTGTTGAGATGTGAACTCCAAAGGGCTTGGTTTTCCATACCCCTGTTGCAATGCCAGTTGCAGCTTACTGAACCTCTCTCTTGAGCTGGCTTCACATGCTTCCTACATCTTTCCTCATGAGATGTTCCACATTTCTGGCATCTCCAACTCCCTGTGGTCTCCAGTGCATCTTTGGCCTCACTCTGACAGCTTCAGGCATTTTCTTCTCAGTGTCATACTGTTTAGCCTCCCAGACGTTTTGGAATCTTCCTGGAAGCCTTCATAATCATATAAATCATGTATTCTGCATGTCTGTAAAACCAACACCATCAGATAATGTCAAAGTCAGCCACCAGCACAAACAGTAATCAGGACCCCTTGTATCATGGCTGCAGAAGTCTTTGAGTAAATGTATACCTGAGCACTGTGAAATAAAACCCAGGAAAGTGATTCTTTAGGGTCCCTACTTGAGTAGAGATCTCAGAAGCTTTCAAATAAAATCTGTGCAGTTTTGCACCCTTGAGGATGTGAAGGTTGAGGTCTTCTTGATTCCTGAGATGTCTTCAGCCACCTTTCCTATTGTCCTGATACAAGGTATTTGGATCTCCCCCCTGCCCCCACTTCAGTTCTTTTTAATGTTAACCTTTTCAGTAGCCAAGCTCTATATGATACTTTCTCTCTGATAAGCCTCCAAAATTGTCACATTTGCTTTTTTTCTTGACTTCCATTGTAGATCTGGCTAAAAGCAGGAAGCAGTATTCATGCCACAGTGTGAATATTGGGTAGCTTTGAAATTTCCTTCACCAATTAGTCAACATTTTTAATCTTAGTCTCCAACAGTCTCAGTACAAGGACAAAATGAAGAAAAATTTTTCTCCCTGATGTAACACAAATGGCCTCTAATCCAACTGCCAGTGGACTCCTAGAACTCAATGGAAGCCTGAATGTGGCCTTCACTTACCACATTCTTATTAGCATTCTAGTTTTCTTAGTGCTGACTAGAATCTCCCATCAACTTTTCCTTACTCTGCTTATATAATTTTAAGACTTCTCTAGCTGACATCTCAAAATCTTTCAAAACTCATCCCACTAAATAATTCCAAAGGATTCTGAATCATGATAAGTTATAATCATAACAATAACCTCACTATCAGTACCAATATCTCTCTTAGTTACTTTCTTGATGCTGGCAAAAAATGCTCAATACCCTCAAATTAGGACAGGTTTATTTTGGTTCACAATTTTCATCATTAGTTAGCTGGCTCCAAAGCAGAAGTGGTATAGTGGAAGGGGATAAGGAAAAACATTCATTTAATCCATGGTTCCAGAAAGCTGAGAGGGAAAGGAGATGCCAGGGACAGAAATACGTTTTTCCAGTTGATGCTCCCAGTAGCCCACTTCCAACCAAACTACACCTTCTAACAATACATTTGGCTACTAAACTCATCAGTGGATGATTACCTAATGAGTATAGCATGTTCACAATCGAATCACACTTCAAGCACATGAAATTTTGGGCAATATTTTAGATTTAAACCAAATGTTTGTCTTGTTTCTTTTTTTTTTTCTCTATTATTCTCAGGTTAGTCCTTTGGGAGTGGTCCTACAATTGTCTTATCATCTCTCTATTTTTTCCTACATTTTGGTTTATTTCTTCTACTTCCTGGGAGAAATCATCAACTGGAGTATCTAATCTTTCCAAGAATGGGGAACAAAAGATAGAAATGACAGTAAGAAGAAGTTGGATAAGTACACTGTGAGTATGGAAGAAAAAATAACTATAATTCTGGATCAAGGAATTATACCATGTCCTGGAAAGTCTCATAAATTTAGTTTTTAACTAATAACATAATTAGATTTCAATAAACTATTGGATCACTCTATTATATAGGCTACTTTCTTCTTCATGATGAAGTACATGATAAACAAATGGGTCTCTTGAGGTAAACTCTTAACTGTATTTATTTTTCTATGATTTGAGTTTCTGCTCAAAATCAATATACACCAGTATGGTATCTATTGATGAAAGTGTACCCAAGGCAAATCCATAGCCATATGAAGTAGTTATCTCAATGCTAACTAATCACAGATGGCCCCCTTATAGAATGCATCAATTATAATCAACTGACAATCAAGTAAATGTGTGATCATCACAGAAATAAAGGTTTGTCTTAAATACAAATTGATCTGTGCCATTGACAAGGTGGACATTTTTCTGCCACATCAATTATGGTGAAGTCCATACAGTAGAGCTCAGGCTCCTTCATTCCTTTATACACATGGACGTGAACTAAGCCACCTTCTTTTGAGGAACACTTCTTTCAGAGTTTGTACCCTCTATGGTTAACCAGCTCATAAAGCAGCCCTCTCCTCTATAGATTCAGCTCTATGAGCAAGCAATTTGTCATCTACAGGGCCAACTGAGTGACTTCATCCCGAGGTCCAGTAGTATTATATTTTCCTTTTCCTCTCTTAACCAGGGGATGGAGAAGACTTGCTTTTGTTTTTATCTCCCCCGTCATACCTGAGGACCTTTGAATTATCTTTTTCCTTTTATTTTAGGACAGTGACAGTGTCTCAATAAGTCACCATGTTACCCATGCTGGGCTCAGTCTTGCAGTCTTCCTGCCTCAGCCTTCCAGATTGTTGTGATAGAAGGAGTGTCCTGTTTCTGTAAGCAATCACATCAAACTTATATTTTGATCCCTGTATGTAATTCTCTGGGCTACCAAATAATAATAATCTAGCGCTATTGACCCAAATCATCTGATTTTAGGCAGGAACATATATTGCTCTGACTTGCAGATTTCCTTTCAAGCAGCACCTCTTAGTTATAATTGATTGTCTGTATCAATTTTTTCTGTAATGTTTATACTTGTATAACATTTCTGAACTTTATCTTATTTTCTGCTTTTGTGGAGTTTGTTTCTCCTGAAAAGAAATGGTAAGCTTAATATTTTTCTAGTAAATAAGGTAAATTCTTTTGTTTCTGAGTAATATTACAGCATTTACTTCCTTCATTTCTTCATTCAAATTCTACACATGTTCCTGTAAATACTCATTTGTTCCTGTACTTCTTCGCAATTTGAATTTCCTCTACAAACAAACACAAGTAACATATTTTTGTGTCTGCTCTTATTTTATCATTTCTTTGTACCCTGGCATCTTTTCTATAATGCTATATTAACCCCAAACCTCCATTAGTGTAATTTTGCTAATGAATGAAGCAAAATATCATCTCTACTAATCCTTTATTCTAATGGTATCTCATTCTTTTACCAAGTCTCAATTTGTTACATACAGAAACAATATTATCTATCCTTACTATGTATGTCTCATTGTTTTCTAACCCATTTCTCTAACTGTTGCCAAATTCAAGTGAGCTTTTCAAAATAAAATCTTGTTGACATTGAAGAGCTATATTTTACATAAAGTAAATTATAAATACAGTCACTATCAGTGTGTAATTCAATAATTCTTACATATATACGTCATATAACCACTGACAATAATCAAAATCACAATAGTTTCATTGCTACAAAGACATCCCTGTGTCTTTTTAGTCAATTACCAAATGATTTACCATTCCCAGGAAAATCATTAAAGATTAGATAGATTCTATATATTTCATTCAAATGAAATGTTGCATTAGGATTTTTTCTGTCTACAATTTTTATTCAGGAAGGTATTTTGATAATACATTTTCAGGGGTGTGATTCATAAATGATGTTCCATTACATAGATATACCTTTATTTTATAATTATTGAATCACTTATGTTCATTCCAGTCTCCAGTTATTATACATATAATTGCCATGTATATTCTTATACATTTGTTTGTGCTGTACTTTTCATTTTGTAGTTGAAAATAAGAGAGGTATGGCTTGACTTGGTATTGACTTGCCATTGCTATGACTTTTTCTTTTTGTCGGGTTCTCCCCCTTTACATTTAATTTCTTGTCATGCCAGATGGGTTCATTCTGCTTTGCTTCCTGGGGTTGTGATCCTCAATGTCTCTTCCTAGAATATTGTGTAAAATTCTTTGGAGTGCTGGTTTGGTATTCACGAAGTTCCTAAGGTGCTCTTTGTCATGAAAGTATCTTATTTCTCCATCCATTTTGAAAGATAGTTTTGCAGGGTACATCAATCTGGGTTGGAGGCTGTTTTCTTTTAGGGCTTGGAATATGTCCCTCCAAGCTCTTCTTGCCTTGATGGTTTGTGTTGAGAAGTCTGCTGTGATTCTGATGGGCTTTCCTTTGTATGTGATTTGTTTCTTTTCTCTAAGTGCTTATAGAACTTTGTTCTTCTGTTGTGTTTCTGGAATCTTAACAATTATTTGCCTATGTGTAATTTTTTTTGATCAAGGCTATTTGGTGTCCTATATGACTCACTTATCTGCATGTCAAGCTCTTTTCCCCTTCTTGGGAAGCTTTCTGCCATTATTTCTGTGAAGTGATTTTTTATGTCATCTGCACTCTCTCCTGTTTCTTCATTGAGTCCAATCAGTCTTATGCTATTCTTCTTTGCATCATCTAGCAGCTGCTGGATTGATTTCTCATGTTCCCTTATAATTTTGAAGCAATTTTTCTTTTCCTGGTCACTAATTGTAATCTTATCTTCTATATCTGAAATTCTGTCCTCACATTGGCTCATTCTGCTGTGTAGACTTTCAATGGAGTTTTTCATGTCCTGGAAATCTATTTGCATCTGTTTTATGGATTCCATTTGTTTCTTATGTTGGGATTCCATCATGTTCCTGAGCTCCTCTCTAGATTTATCAATCATGTCTTGCACTAGGGGCACAATTTCTCCTGTTATCTGAGAAATTATTTCTGATTTCATTTTTTCCAGATCCCCTTTTGTTACCAGTTCAGTGGGTCCAGGTGGTTGAGTATCAGAATGTTCCATCTCATTTCCATTTGGGGTTGCTGGAGGTGATCTGGAAGTCTGGTTTTGAGACTTATTTATGTGTTTTCTCATTTCGACTGGGGCAGGGGGCTATAGCAACTGTATGGATTACCTCCTCTGACCTGGGAGAGGTGGGACTGGGGCCGGGAGCAGCGGTAGGGTTGGTGACCCAAAAGCCCTTTCCTGTGGGCTGGGAGCAGCCTAGAGGGATGGTGGCCCGGAAACCTCTTCCTCTGGACCAGGAGCAGTGGGATGGTGGCTCAGAAGCCCCTACCTCTGGGCCAGGAGTGGTGGGAGGGATGGTGGCCCAGAAGCCCCTTCCTCTGGGCCAGGAGCAGCGGTACAGAAGGTGGCCCAAAAGTCCTTTCCTCTGGGCTGGGAGCAGTGAGAGGGATGGTGACTGGGAAGCCCCTTCCTCTGGACCAGGAACAGTGGGACAGTGGCTCGGAAGCCCCTTTCTCTGGGCCAGGAGCAATGGGACTCAGTACCTTGTTCTAGTCATCTGGTGTCCTCTGCATCTTTGTAGTGTGGAACCAGGTGGCTGCCTGTCTGCAGAGGGGTGATTTGGGGTGACTCAGGACCTGGGTAGGGCATGCACAGACCTGCCTGTCTGCAACGCGCTGATTCGGTGTGTTCTGTGTGACTCAGGACCTCGGTAGGGCATGGGCAGACCTGCCTGTCTGCAGCAGGGTGATTCAGTGTCTTCTGAGCCACTCCTTAATTTACATTTTTGAAGAATCTTGAATAGCACTTTAAAGGGTTTCAATTCTACACCCATTATTGATGCTAAATTCATGCTGTCTGGAAAATCCATAAAACTCTTTAGAAGTATTCTGATGATCCTGAGAACTTTTTAAAAAGATATAAGAGCAAGTGAATTATTGTCATTAAGACAGTATTAGATTCATCAAGTTAAAGGCATAATTGTTGCAGACAAAGAAAAAATTTGTTTACAAAATTCATATCCTGGGAGCAGATTTGGGAGAATAGTGCATTAGAAAGTTGATGCTTTTTGCTTCTTTTCTAACAAATGGGAAAATTTTATTTCAAGAAGTTTTTTGAAATGTTTAGTCCCATTGAAACATGTAGGAGTGTCATTCATTACATGATTCTTTCAGTCAAAATTTATGCAGATATACAAAGTGCCATATTAGGATGTAAATATATGATCAAGGGCAAAAATGGACATGATCCTACATCCTTGAGACATTAAGAAATGGTCACAAAATTATGACATAATTTCAAACTGTAAAATATGTTGTGAAGAATATTTTTAAGGTGTTATAATTGTATATATATATATATATATATATATATATATATACAAAAGATACGAAGAATTTCTGTTTGCATTAAACTGTTGAAGAAGAAAAAGAAGTTCATTATTTAAAGACAATAAGAATTGTAGAATAGGATCCTGAGAGGCAGAGGTAGGAGGAGGCATTCCAAAGTCACTTAGCAGAAACTGTGTGTTGAGTAATGTCAAAGGTGGCATGATGTGAAGCTTTGCAAAGATACAAATGCAAACTTCATTTGCCATGCAATTAACATTGTTTTCATTCTAGAAAAATTATAGAGTAATAAAGGCTTTTATCTAATGAAATACAATAATCACATTTATGTTTAAAATTATCATTATTGTTATTATGATTATGATTATGATTATGGCTCTGTTAATGATGAGATACTGCATAAAAACAAAAAGAAACTGTTGTAGAAAAATTGAAAGTATTGCATATATCTACTTAGGATAACAAGATTTTGTTAAAACCAAACCAATGAATTTATGTAGGATATATTTATAAAGCAAATAATATATATTGTAGTGATAAATCAAACAGGATTCTCTCTAGTATTCAAGTTTGCCCCTAATCCATTCAGCAGCATATTATTGGACATTTACTCTGTCTGAGTAAAATCGCAGTAGTGAATGAGCTGATTTTTTGTTTTCAAAGACCTATCAGGGTTGGAGGCTAGACAGAAATAGCTAGAATATTTTAAAAAGCAGTTTAATCAGCTTTTCTTTTTAGTAGCTTTAGATATTTTCAAATTAACAATACTGTTAACATTAAGAATGTAGATATTTATAATGATTAATTAAAAATAAACTCATATGTACTGAATTGTGTAGCTTAGTTGTTTGGGTGCCTTATTTCCAGTAACATTCTACTCTGAAACACGTGCTAGCATTTCTCATTTAACAAAATTGATAAATTATCTTGGAGCCCTGCAGAACCAAATGTATGTAATCCCCAGAGATTTCTTCACTGCTTGTAAGAATATCTTATCATTCTCACTATGAACTCTTCCCTATAAGTAGATAAATAAGACTTCAGCAAGCAATAGAGAACCATTATCTCCTCTCCCTCCTGTTTCATCAAACTTCCTTTTTGTAGCTTGGGCATCTAGCCAGAACCCCGTATCTATTATAGAGTGTGCTTAGCCCCTTTATGACACTGTAAATCAGACTTTTAAAGTAAGACTTATTATTGTTACAACATTCAAAGTTGCTGTTGAGGGCAACAGAGTCTCTCACTTTAGAAGTATTGATGATAAGAGACAGAAAAGAATTCAGCCTAATTGAAAAAGTGAATTAACTAGAAGGACTTTGAAGCTTACCATGCTCAGAACTAGTTACAGAAGGAGTAAGGTGAGTTCTAGAGGGTCACAGGACAGGAAGTCAGAAGTATAGCCTTTGTCTGAAGAAAAGCACAAGTTTATTACCATAGTACAGCTGGCAAAGTGAAAAACAGCATGCCTACCATGCCCCTACTAGATCTGCCCTTCAAGAAAGACTGATTGAAGCTGACAAATGTCTAACATGTGAGACCCACTATTGCTTGACAGGTCATATTGAGCAGAGTACATAGAAAGTCACTACCTAGGTACATGTTGCTGAATGTTCTAGAGTTTGGATTTTGACCTTACTGGAATTCCAAACATTTATGGAAAGATGACTAGGGGTAGAGGAACAGTACTCACTAAGCAAATTAAGAGTGTCTGTTTCTATTTTGGCATTCATTGAAAGCTATACCAAAGATTTTGCAATCTATTAACACCAGCTTTAGCAACAGATAGTGTGAAGTTAGAAATCAAATTAATTGGTTCTTAGTGATATCATAAGGCTCTCTTTCACCATTACAGTTGTGTTATGAGAATAAAATGGACAATATATAGTAAGGTTTTACTTCAGGAAGGGAAAATTATAAGCGTTCAGTAAATTTTTTTTCTTGTATTTACTAACGTTACCATAGTCATCCTTAACTTCATTATTTACCCAACATGAGAATAATTTAGAAATTTATTTAAAGAATTAAATTATGAATAATATTTGGAGTAAAAGATTTGAAAACACCAAATTTATATGAAAACTTTTTTAAAATTATGGACACTCAAATTTTTAATAGATAAAATGATTACTATAGAGATATATAACATTCTAGACATCTAGAAATTAAAAAAATTTGTACTATAATATCTGCTAGAGAAATATATTCCAGGAAACAATATTGAATGTTTGTTAGAGACTAGGAAATATTCATAAATTTTTCTTTCTTTTTAAAAATTTTATTTCCTTATTTGTACATTTTTCAAAATACATAATGATCACACTCATCTAAGGAATTTGTACCTATGCATAACATATCTTAATTCTTCTCTTATTCCCATTTCCCTCCATTCCCTTCAACCCTTTTTCCCATCCACATTTACAAGAGCTTTATTTCCATTTTTTTCTTCTATTCTCTTTTATAAAATCTCTTTCCCCTTCTTTCCCTTTACCCTCCTCTTTCCCTTGTTCACTTTCCCATTTTAACAAGTTCTTTCTACTTTCTATTATCAGTCCTCTATCTTGCTCCTTACTTACCCTTTGGGTTTTCACACAAGAGAAGCAATGCAATTTTTAAACTTGTGTGTCTAATTTATTTCACTTAAAACTATGACCTTGAAATACCATTCCTAAAAATATTTTGTTTATCCTTCTTTATGGCAGAGTAGTTCTCTATTGCATATAACTTCTACATTTTCTTTACTCCTTCATATGTTGATAGCATATGGGCTGTTTCCAAGATTTAGCTATTATAAATTATACTGCTATAAACATTGTTATCAATACATCACTGTGGTATTGTGCTTTTAACTATTTGGGGAAGATACCTAGAAGGGAAATAAACTGGATCAAAAGAAATCTCTTTCTTGTGGTACTATATTTATGGGGCAAAGGTACTGAAGATGCATTATATTGATTAATGCAATCTAGGAATGACTGCCTGGTTCAAAGCTACACTTTAGCTTTCTAGTTATGTAGTTTGAGCAAAATATTAACTTCTCAAAATCCATTCTTCCATAAAATGATAATGAAATGATAATGATATAGATTGGCTGTAAGCCAGATATTTTTGTCTCCCTAAAAAATTTATGAAAAGAGTGATCAAATTACATGAGCAGAGCATGTTTGGAGGTTCTAGCAGGGAAGAACAGCTATTCTTAATCACTTAAAAAAGAAAACCATTCTCCTCCTCCATCAGGAAGGTCTTTGGGAGGGATGCACAAGAGCAGTGAGGTAAGATGAGAACACCTGCCTGGCCAGCCAGATCAGCTGAATCAACCCTGGTGACCCCTGCATGACAGGTGCTGCAGCCAGATCTTTCTCTCTCTCTCTCTCTCTCTCCTAAACACACACACAAATAAATAAATATATGAGCAATGTTTAATTTTTAAAATTATTACAGAAAAGAACACACAGCCATTATTCTCCTCAAAAATACTTAGCTTTGTTTGGATACACTTATCGCCTTGCTCATTCCACTTTCTGGAGCAGTTCTAGAAGTCCTCCTTTGTGTCTTCACCAGATGCAGTTAAAAAATATGAATGCTGCTGCTGAGTTTCATCCAAAAAGTAGGTAGGGATGTCAAAAACTATAGTGTGTTTCCATCTACTTTATTCACTGAGTATGGTATGGTGAGATTTCTGACACCTCCCTAAAGTCAAAATGACCATTAAAGGTATATATTTTGAATTGATTTTGGACATCAAGGCTGCCATGACAATGCACCTAAAGACACTTTCAGAACAGGACTTCTAGAACTGCTTCAGAAAGTGGCCAGAATGATAGATTAAGTATGTACAAAGAATGGGGAGTATTTTGAGGGAGATTATTGGCAATGTGTATTTTACTACAATATTTTTAAATTTACACATTCACCATATTTTTCTATCACACCTTATATATTAAAATGGAATTCTCAATGGAATGGTATTAGAATGTGAAATATTTGGAGATGTGATTAGGCCATGAGGGAAAAACTCTCATGAATGAAATAAATGCCCTCAGGAACTTGTTTTTTCCTTCTACCATGTGAGGAGATACCAGGAAGTTTTCATCTGTAAGAAAGCCAGCCTTCACTAGGCAGGGAATTTGTGGTGTCTCAATCTTGGACTTCTCAGGCACCAAAAGTAGAAAAAAGTTTTGTTATATAGAAGTGACCTAGTCTACAGTATTTTGTAATACTAACCCAAAGAAAATATCTCACAGGGATCTTTCTACAGTTAATTAGTGAGTTAGCCTAGGGAGGTTAAATGCAAAAACTAAAATAATAGCAGCACACACTCTTTACCTTGTATGGATGTAATTATATTATGAATTTTGCTTTTTCCTTCAACAACAGAGACTGATAATCCTCAACATTAGAGGCACCACAGAATAATCTGGGACATTCACAATAATTCATGTCAGGACTTCACATTTAATTTTTGAATTATAAATATTAAAGTTAGCAAAAAGTATTGGAATGTGCATTTTAAAGAATTATTCAACAGAAAGAAGCTGAGCCGGTCCCAGCACCCAGAAGGAAGCTCCCCTGCCACCATCCCAAGCTCCTAGGGCAGAGAAGGTGAGTGTCTTGGGTGCCAGAAGCACCCCCCCCCAACTTGGAAATGAGAAGACACGTAAACAAGCCTCAAAAACAGACCTCTGGATCACTTACAGCAACCTCAAAGGGAAATGAGATGGAACAATCTGATACTCAACTACCTGGACTCTCTGAACTGGCAACAAAGAGGATCTGGGAAAAATGACATCAGAAATAATTTCTCAGATAACAGCAAAGATTTTGCTCATGGTGCAAGACATGATTAATAAATCTAGAGAGGATGCAGATAAAAAAAGAGAGGAGCTGAGGAACATGATAGAATCCCAACATAGGAAACAAATGGAATCCATAAAACAGATGCAAACAGATTTCCAGGAGATTA